>CM051268.1:45862508-45980776 GCA_027921565.1 Artemia sinica | reverse complement strand
AATTATGTATTTTAGGATGACAAACCCCCCAGAGTCCCCAGGGCGAAGGTTGTAAGTTATGCCCTGGGGGCATTTAAGATTTTTAATGATAGAGTTGTCGTAAAAACTTCAAAAGGGGCTCATTTAATCGGAAATTGAGAGGGCTAGTGCACATTTAATAGTTGAAAGTGATTGGACGGTAACTAACCCCTCTCTCACGCCCACCATTCCCCCAAACACATCACATCAAAATTTCCAGATAGCCATTTTGTTTAACGTAGTAGAAAGTTCTGGAAATTAGGTCTATGAGGATGACAACCCCCCTCCCCCAGCCGTCAGGTCGAGGGTTGTAAGTTATCCCCTGGTGGTATACAAGGTTTTTATTGAAAGCGTTGTCGTAGAAACTTCAAAAGGGCTCATTTGATTGGAAATTGAAAGGGTTAGTGCCTTTTTTAATAGTTGAAAGTGATTGGAGAAAGACTAACACACCTCTCACGCCCACCATTTTCCCAGACACATCCAATCAAAATTTTGAGATAGCCATTTTGTTTAAAGTATTTAAAAGTTCTGGAAATTAGGTGTTAGAGGATGACAACCACCCTCACAGCCCTTAGGGTAGGATTTGTAATTTATGCCCTGGGGGCATATAAGGTGTTTATAGGAAGTTTTGGCGTAGAAACTCAAAAAGGATTCATTTGATTGGAAATTGAAACGCTTAGTTCCCTTTTTAATAGTCGAAAGCGATTGGAAAGCTTGACATTTTTATAGTAAAGATCGATGTGGGTATAATGTATTATTTTTTGTTGTTGTTGTTGTTTAGACCAGGGCACTTTGTATCGAAGGAGTTGTCGTAGGAACTTCGAAAAGTGCTCATACGATTGAAAATAGAAAGGGCTGATGCCCTTTTAAATAGTCAAAAGTGATTGGAGGAAAACTAATCCCCCTCTCACGCCCACCCTCCCATTTGACTTTATGTTTAAAAAACTAAGTGTTGCCATAAGATTAAATCAAAATACGCTGTGTTAATGCTAATTCCCAGTAAGGCATCTCAGCAGTATCCCAAGAACGACTGAGGGTTTTGTGTTCAAATTTTTTGGGCTGCATCTGCTCTTAAAATTTAACCAATCAAAATAGCGTAAGTGTATCCAAGCTATCAAAGAAAGTAAACAGATTTTAGTGCGAATGGTATCAAGTTTTCCATTTCAGGTCAACAAGACGAGGTACGAAACTAAACTAAACACTTCTATTTGTGTCCAGATTTTTAAGAGGGTGTATATTGTTAAAAATTGCTGAAATTTTTTCTCTAGCATATAAATAGCAGGCTAAACTATAAATCCTTAAAAAAACGAAAAGATTTAAAGTATTATTTTCTTTTTCTCTGAAAAGACTATGTCAATATAAAACGAACAGAAATTAATTAAAAAAACTTTTTCCACAAAATAAGTTTTTCAAAGAAAAGTAAAGAATTCTATTAAACAAAAAATGAGCAAAAATAAAATCAAATAGTCTACCAAGCGTGAAACTACCACAAATCTGCATCGATAAATAAAGGAAACTCAAAAAGAACAGAAATTACAATAAATAACCGAGTCAAACCAAAACGATCAGAAATTAACATAAGAGCCTCAGTATAAGTAGTAATCGTAGCATTAGTAGTGGTAACAATAGTGGTAGTATGCACATAGTACCATTTGGTTAATTCAATATCCTCCACAATTTTCCCCTGAGTTTCAACTTAATACTATAAGCCATTCCCAAGATATTCTTTATATGCCCCTATAACAAACCTGCATATACATTAGGAGTCTTTATTTGGTTGAAACTCCCCTTAAACATTTCCTGAAAGTCTCACCTTGTTACCATTAGCCTCAGCAGTAGTGGGAATCAAAGTGACAGTAGTAGAAAGTAGTAACTATGCGCTTTGTGCTCTTCGGTTAGTTCAAAACCCTCCTCAACATACCCTAAAAGTTTCAACTTTATGCTATAAGCTGTTTCTGAGATATTGCTGATACACACTTTTGACAATCTACTTGCATTTATTGTGTTTTGATTTAGTTCATCATCCCCTAAAGATTCCTGAAAGCTTCACCTTAAAACTCATCATCAGCAGTAGCAATAGATGTAGTAGTAACAGCATTTATAACAGTGTGAACATATTACTTTTGTTTTTTTTTTCAATATTCCTCTCAACATATGCCGGAAGTTCCAACTGAAAACCTTAAGCCTTTTCTGGGACATTGCTGATGCGTACTTTTGACCACCTGCATGGACATAGAGTGTTTTGACTTAGTTTAACACCCTTTCAACATTCAACGAAATTTTCACCTAATAATCTTAGCCTTTAGTAGTAAGAGTAGTATTAGTAGTAATAATAGTAGTTTCTGCAGTAGTAGTAGTAGAAGTAGCAGGCAAATATTACTTTTTAGTTGGTTCAACACCCCCACAACAAACCCTGTAAGTTTCAACTTAATAATCTAAGCCGTTCGTAGATACTGCTGATATGCCTATTTGACAACCTGTATTACAGTGCATTTTGACTTAGTTTAGCTCCCTTCTCCATATTCCTTAAAATTTTCTTCTTCATACCCTTTCCCTTACAAGTAGTTGTCGTATTGGTAGTCGTAGTAGTAGTAGTAGTGATAGTAGTAGTGTAAGTAGTAGTCGCAGTAGCAGTAGTAGTTAGTGTTCACATATTGCCTTTTGCTCAATTAATCGTCCCCCTAATCATTCCCTGAAAGTTCTTACTTAATACTCTAAGTCATTCCTGAGATAAACGCTTTTCACAACCTGCATTCACATAATGTTTTTGATTTAGTTCGACTTTCCCATAATATTCTGTGGAATTTTCACCTTCATACCCTTAGCGTTAGTAGTACTAGTTATCACAGCAATAGTTGCAGTATGTGTAGTAGTAATAGTAGTAGTAGTTGCTGTTGTATTATTTTTGGTAGCATTAATGGTAGCTGTAGTATTAGTAGCGACAGTAGCATGTACATTTTGCCTTTTGTCAGTTGACCATCCCCCTTATCATGTTTTTGATATTTTACGTTTTTGATATTTTATGCTATATTTTGTAGATTAGATAGTGAAATACTCTGTAGGGGTTTAATCACTGAATAAAATAAAATAATTCATAAATCCCCCTTATCATGCTATGGAAGTTTCAGCTTGATACTCTAACCCGTTCCTAAGATATTTCTTATACGCCTTTTCGACAATCTGTATGCGCATAATGTGTTTTGATTTAGTTCCATTTTTGCCTCAATATTTTCTAATCTTTTAACCTTGATATCCTCAGTCTTAATAGTAGTCGTAATAGAAGCAGTGATTGTAGTAGAGGTTGTAGTAATGGCGGGTACTAGTAGTAGTACTAGAAGTAGTTGAAGCGTACATATACAGGCTTTTGTTTAATTGATCATCCTCCTCATCCTTTCCGAAAAGTTCCAAACATAATACCCTAAGCCATTCCTGAGATAAGCCCGTTTGGCAATTTTCATGCACATTGTGTGTTTTGATTTAGCTCAACACTCCCCCCCAACATCCTCTGAAAGCTTCCCCATACTACCCTTTGCCTTTTTGGACAGCAAGAGTCGAACACACTTTCCTTTCCCGATAGCAAATATCACAGGCAGTGCATTAGCGCTGCCTAAGTAAAGAGCGATATGGGCACAATTTATTATGTATTCAAATCTATTTTTTTTTTAACCAGGGCACTTCGTATAGAAAGAGTTACTGTAAAAGCTTCGAAAGGGGCTTAATCGATTGGAAATTGGAAGGGCTTAGCGCCCTTTTTAATAGTCGAAACTAAAGGGAGGGTAACCAGGCCCCCTCACCTGACGCCACCATTCCCCAAATATATTGAATAAAATGTTGAAATAGCCATTGTGTTCAGCTTAGTTGAAAGATCCAGTAATTATGTCTTTGAAGATGATAACCCCCAAAAGCCAAAGGGAAAGGGTTGTAAGTTATGCCTTGGGGGCTTATAAGGTTTTATGGAAAGGGTGGTCGTATGAACTTCGGAGGAGGCTCATCGGATTGGAAATCACAAGTTCTAGTGTCCATTTTAAGAGTCAAAGTGATCTGAGGGCAACCAGCGCCCCCTCTCACGGCCTATTTTTCCCAAATGCATCAGATAGAAATTTTGAGATAGCCCTTTGTTCAAAAATAGTTTAAAGATCCCGTAACAAGGCCTTTGAGGTTGACACAACCCCACAGAGTCTGGGAGCAAGGGTTGTAAATTATAAATCATAAAATCGCGAAGAAAACGAGGACAATTAACAGCCAGTGAAAAAATTTAAAAATTATACAAATATTTCGGTCAAGACCTCCGCTTGACCGTCCTCAGTGCAGAATAAAACTAATGAAGTATTAAAACCAAACCTTAAAATAAAAACACAAAAATAAAATTGGACGACCTTTTCTCAGTAACGGTGAAAGGGTAATGTGAAGTTACCCTTTCACCGTTACTGAGAATCCCTTATCATTTCCTGAAAGTTCCCAAATTAATATGCCCAGTCATTCATGAGTTACGTCCTTTTGACAATATGTATACACATAACGTGTTTTGGTTAAACACCCCTCATCATTCTCTGAATGGATCACATGAAAGCCCTTCATCTCTTTGTAAACTAAAGTTCAAATATGCATACCTTTCTCAATAACATATACTATATTGTAATGGGATCAATTTTCAAAAACCTCAACATTTTCCAATTAAAGCTACCCAAGTAAAATAAAATGCCCCAAAATATGAACCTAAAATTCAAGTAACCTACAGATCGAGCAAGTCGTTCAAGCGTTCAATTTAAAATAGTGAAACAAATGTATTTAATTCAAACATACATTGTAAGAATCTTTCCCACAGAAAATGTAATATATAAATCCGACTCCGCGTCGCCAAAGTATGCAATAAATATCAGTCTGGCCAAATCTTATATGACAGGCGACTAACAATGTAATTTAAATCTTAAGAGCTTGAAATTCCAAACTATCAAGAGATGGTAGAATTTATTATACAAAAAAATAGTCACTCGAGATACCAAATATTTTTGTGTAATCTAATTGCATTGTTCTGAAAACTAAGTTTAGAACTATGTATCTCAATGTAACTAAATCGTATTGTCCTTTAACAACTTTCACAGAAATAAATTATAAGTCTTCTGGAAACTAAGTGACACCTCGCTAGCAAAAAGTTACAATGTAAAACTTTGTTTTGTTGTGAAAAATTCCAAAGGATATCTTAAAAGTTATAAATCGTAATTAAACTCAAGTAGCCCATTGGTATATCACTATCCAATAGAAACATAGGACATTCAGTGGAACCAATAGAATCCGTGTAACGCACTTTTTAGTAACGCCTGAACGTAACCTCTGGCGAAATTGGAGAGAGTAGATAGTTAGGACTTAGCAATTTTTGCGCCAGTCTAGATGAGTTGAGTGCCAGTTTAGAGCCTGCCTATTTAGGAGTCTTATATCAGTCTTATGACAGTCTTTTGGAACTGATTGTGAGTCTTTATGTGAATTCTATGCAAATTTAAAACAATTCTATTGAACGTTATTGTTTTGCCCCGTGAACAACTTTTAGTGTCTTTTACTACAAAGTGCTTTTGATATTCCCACCAAGATCTGTATCAACTATGTGAGTAAAAATAAATACATTACTTTCTTATTTTATTCTCTTTATGTTAGTATTTCTCAAGATAGTTAGTCCTTGTGGCTCCACTCGCTCTCAAGGGAACCTGAAACCTTCAATCTGATTTCGACTCAGTATGGCCGTTAATACAAGCTCCCCATTTGAACCGCTAATTTAAGCTCCCCACACGCGAAATTCCGCCTCCACTCAGGTGGGCTACTCGCGAACCGTCAACTAAGAGTTTAACTGAAAATTACCCATGGAAATAATTAACGAGGAATTCATATGCAAAGAAATAACCTAAAGTGAAGAACAGAACTCTCATTTTATTAAGAACCCCTTTTATAACTCTCCCCTTTTTACTAAGAAACCCCCCCCCCATTAGAATTGGCGCGGCCTGTTTAAAGGAGCAAAACACAAGGACAAAATTTTCTACAAAAAAAAGATTATTGAGAAATATTACGCATAGGGAAAGTGCAATATTTTGTGCATGCTTTGGAGTGCAATATTTTGTTAGGCCTAAGTCCCCTTAAAATAGTAACAAAAAAATATAATTTGGAAGTGTCAAATTTGAATTATATCAAAAAAAATAAAACCAGTGCCGAATTTTAATTATTTAAGAAAAAAAACCAATATGTCGTTAGATCCAAACGAACAATTGTTAAAGCAAAAACTTATTGCCAAAACAGTGGAAATTTCAAAATCTCTTCCCTCATATAACGGCATTCAGATGTAGATGAATTTATTATCCAATTAAATCAATTCGTAGAAGTAACTCAAACGGACTTAAAATCATTAGTAGGCATGTTATTAATGAGACTTAAGGGGCAAGCATTAACATTCCTAAAACAAATAGAAAATACAATGGGGGAAGATAACAACCTTCCAATAAACTCAATAGAAAAATTGCTAAAAGCGTTCCGAGAAAGATTTGTTGAAACAAGTTCAACACACAAATTAAAGCACGGAACTGTATGTTTCGACGAAACCCAAAATGTTAGGGAATACCTACACAAAGTGATGGTATCCATTGAGGCTAAATACAGAAAAGAATCTGGTCCTTTATACGATAAAATTGTACTAAATGCTTTCATGCAAGGATTGAGCCCCAAACTGTACCGAATGTTGATATCAAAAAATATTCAAACATTAGAGCTGGCAGTTCAGGAAGTAGAGAGAATGATTGAAATTGACTCGATTGTGGCAAATCACAATAAGTCAAGAATAAATAATGTAGAAGATTCAACTCAGGGACGATCACGAGGAACTTCCCCAGGATTTTTTCCGAGAGATAATTCACCCAAATCGAACCAAAATAGATCTCCAACCCCTACCAGGCAAAGAATAGTGCGTTTTGTACCCACGAACACGGCAAACTACGCAAATAAACCCCCAATTATATGCTACGCATGTAATAAACAGGGACATATTGCCAGAGAATGCCGTACGAGAAACAACTATACACCAGCAACCCCCAGTTTTAATAACCGTTTGTTCGGGAGAACAAACTTAAATGCCAATGGGTCAGGAAGTTATAGAAATAACCCCCACGTCTCCCATCGTTCCGCAACCCTACCAACAAGGATTTGCGTATTCAAATCCTTCTCCCCAACCGACAAAATAATTATCGGTTCCCCAACCCAAATACGCGACAAAACATGTACCAATTTAATTCACGGACAGTGTATCCGACTAGATTTAACAGGAATACGAGCGATGACAGAGGATATTTTTTCCCGACGGGAAACGAAAGAAATTTTTCGGGAAACGAAAGAAATTTTTCGTCAATACAAAATGAACAAATGCCGCGAGCCGTCGGCACAAGAAATTCCAACCCACGCAACAATACCTGGCAACCAAGACAATCAAATGTCAATCAACTTGGAACTCCTAGCAGTGAAATTCCCACCGAACCCCAATGTCAAACCCAACCTATCAAATAAGTGCACAGGGAAACGAATTAGGCCCCCAAGAAAATTAACCGGGACCCTGGAGGCCAGTATTTTTTATAGGTCCCTTCCAGTAGTTGTACCTTCCTTAAGTGATAATAATGACATATTACCTATATTAAATAATTTTGGTGTTGCAAGTATTAATTTCAAAGCGTTAATAGATTCCGGTGCATCAGTTAACATAATAAACTCGAATGTATTTAATAGACTACCAGCATATATTAAGCGACGGAAAAATTTCAATACTCCCAATTTAACTAGCGTCACAGGACATAGACTGGAAGCAATAGGCTCCATACGCTCTAGATGTGACAAAAGATAATAGAATCTTCCTACAAACTTCATAATATGCAAGAATTTCCCATATGAGGCTATAATCGGTGCTAATTTTTTAAAATCTAATAAAGTGTTATTAGATATAGCAAATAACAGACTCGTGTATCCATACGATCCTATTCTCCAACGCGTGGAGAGAGGGAAGCAACAGTGAATAGAATAAAATCTTTTGTACCCCATCTCTCGTCCTGTGGGAGAAAATCAAGCAGCAAATGGATTGAGTCAATAAAAGCAAAGATAGGGAAAATGCAAGAGTATAGGCAAACAGAAATAAAGAAAATAACAGAATTATGGAATCAAATAATAAATCCAAGTACTGTCCCCTTACAGCCAACCCCACAAGCGGAAGACGTGACGCAACCAAGCGCCAATCTTAACTTAATAGAAAATGACTCGGAAGAAAAATATTATGGATTCGCGGTGCGTAAAACAAAGATCCCCCCAAAAACAATGCAAAGAGTTCAAATCTCTCAGATGGTCAGACCCCGTAAATGACAATTCCGAAATTTGGTTTGCATCCCCGTGTGGAGAAATCCCCGAAAATCTGTTTTGTGAAGAACAGATCATTTTATACGAGAAAGGAGAAGGTTTATTTGGTTGACCAATACACATGAGAATGATACGATTACATTAAAAAAGGGAACATGCCTCGTTGAAATACAAGTGATTTCTGAGCACGAGCTAAAGAAATGGCAGAACTCCAAGAAAACATTAGTTAATAGTATTGTGTTATTAATCCAAGGAATAAGTAAATTTAACCCCCAATTCCAAGGAATTGGGGGTAAACCTAAAACCCCCAAAAGCCCAAGGGAAAGGGTTGTAAGTTATGCCTTGGGGGCTTATAAGGTTTTATGGAAAGGGTGGTCGCATGAACTTCGGAGGAGGCTCATTGGATTGGAAATCACAAGTTCTAGTGTCCATTTTAAGAGTCAAAGTGATCTGAGGGCAACCAGCGCCCCCTCTCACGGCCTTTTTTTCCGAAATGCATCAGATAGAAACTTTGAGATAGCCCTTTGTTCAAAAATAGTTTAAAGATCCCGTAACAAGGCCTTTGAGGTTGACACAGCCCCACAGAGTCTGGGAGCAAGGGTTGTAAATTATAAATAATAAAATCGCGAAGAAAACGAGGACAATTAACAGCCAGTGAAAAAATTTAAAAATTATACAAATATTTCGGTCAAGACCTCCGCTTGACCGTCCTCAGTGCAGAATAAAAACTAATGAAAGTATTTAAAACCAAACCTTAAAATAAAAACACAAAAATAAATTGGACGATCTTTTCTCAGTAACGGTGAAAGGGTAATGGTGAAGTTACCCTTTCACCGTTACTGAGAATCCCTTATCATTTCCTGAAAGTTCCAAATTAATATGCCCAGTCATTCATGAGTTACGTCCTTTTGACAATGTGTATACACATAGCGTGTTTGGTTAAACACCCCTCATCATTCTCTGAATGGCTCACCTGAAAGCCTTCATCTCTTTGTAAACTAAAGTTCAAATATGCATACCTTTCTCAATAACATATACTATATTGTAATGGGATCAATGTTCAAAAACCTCAAAATTTTCCAATTGAAGCTACCCAAGTAAAATAAAATGCCCCAAAATATGAACCTAAAAATTCAAGTAACCTACAGATCGAGCAAGTCTCAAGCGTTCAATTTAAAATAGTGAAACAAATGTATTTAATTCAAACATACATTGTAAGAATCTTTCCCACAGAAAATGTAATATATAAATCCGACTCCGCGTCGCCAAAGTATGCAATAAATATCAGTCTGGCCAAATCTTATATGACAGGCGACTAACAATGTAATTTAAATCTTAAGAGCTTGAAATTCCAAACTATCAAGAGATGGTAGAATTTATTATACAAAAAAATAGTCACTCGAGATACCAAATATTTTTGTGTAATCTAAGTGCATTGTTCTGAAAACTAAGTTTAGAACTATGTATCTCAATGTAACTAAATCGTATTGTCCTTTAACAACTTTCACAGAAATAAATTATAAGTCTTCTGGAAACTAAGTGACACCTCGCTAGCAAAAAGTTACAATGTAAAACTTTGTTTTGTTGTGGAAAATTCAAAGAGATATCTTAAAAGTTATAAATCGTAAATTAAACTCAAGTAGCCCATTGGTATATCACTATCCAATAGAAATATAGGACATTCAGTGGAACCAATAGAATCCGTTGTAACGCACTTTTTAGTAACGCCTGAACGTAACCTCTGGCGAAATTGGAGAGAGTAGATAGTTAGGACTTAGCAATTTTTGCGCCAGTCTAGAATGAGTTGAGTGCCAGTTTAGAGCCTGTCTTTTTAGGAGTCTTATATCAGTCTTATGACAGTCTTTTGGAACTGATTGTGAGTCTTTATGTGAATTCTATGCAAATTTAAAAAACAATTCTATTGAACGTTATTTGTTTTGCCCCGGTGAACAACTTTTAGTGTCTTTTACTACAAAGTGCTTTTGATATTCCCACCAAGATCTGTATCAACTATGTGAGTAAAAATAAATACATTACTTTCTTATTTTATTCTCTTTATGTTAGTATTTCTCAAGATAGTTAGTCCTTGTGGCTCCACTCGCTCTCAAGGGAACCTGAAACCCTTCAATCTGATTTCGACTCAGTATGGCCGTTAATACAAGCTCCCCATTTGAACCGCCTAATTTAAGCTCCCCACACGCGAAATTCCGCCTCCACTCAGGTGTGTCTACTCACGAACCGTCAACTAAGAGTTTAACTGAAAATTACCCATGGAAATAATTAAACGAGGAATTCATATGCAAAGAAATAACCTAAAGTGGAAGAACGAGAACTCTCATTTTATTTTAAGAACCCCTTTTATTAACTCTCCCCTTTTTATTAAGAAACCCCCCCCATTAGCATAGGCGCGGCCTGTTTAAAGGAGCAAAACACAAGGACAAAATTTTCTACAAAAAAAGATTATTGAGAAATATTACGCATAGGGAAAGTGCAATATTTTGTGCATGCTTTGGAGTGCAAGATTTTGTTAGGCCTAAGTCCCCTTAAAATAGTAACAAAAAAATTATATATAATTGGGAAGTGTCAAATTTGAATTATATCAAAAAAATAAACCAGTACCGAATTTTAATTAATTTAAGAAAAAAACCAATATGTCGTTAGATCCAAACGAACAATTGTTAAAGCAAAAACTTATTGCCAAAACAGTGGAAATTTTCAAAATCTCATCCCTCATATAACGGCAATTCAGATGTAGATGAATTTATTATCCAATTAAATCAATTCGTAGAAGTAACTCAAACGGACTTAAAATCATTAGTAGGCATGTTATTAATGAGACAAGGGGCAAGCATTAACATTCCTAAAACAAATAGAAAATACAATAGGGGAAGATAACAACCTTCCAATAAACTCAATAGAAAAATTGCTAAGAGCGTTCCAAGAAAGATTTTTTGAAACAAGTTCAACACACAAATTAAAGCACGGAACTGTATGTTTCGACGCAACCCAAAATGTTAAGGAATACCTGCACAAAGTAATGGTATCCATTGAAGCTAAATACGGGAAAGAATCTGGTCCCTTTATATGACAAAATTGTACTAAATGCTTTCATGCAAGGATTGAGCCCCAAACTGTACCGAATGTTGATATAAAAAAATATTCAAACATTAGAGCTAGCAGTCCAGGAAGTAGATAGAATGATTGAAATTGACTCGATTATGGCAAATCACAATAAGTCAAGAATAAATAATGTAGAGAGATTCAACTCCGGGACGATCACGAGGAATTTCCCCCAGGATTTTTTTCGAGAGATAATTCACCCAAACCAAACAAATAGGTCCCCAACCCCTACCAGGCAAAGAATGGTACGTTTTGCACCCACGAACACGTCAAACTACGCAAATAAACCCCCAATTATATGTTATACATGTAATAAACAAGGACATATCGCCAGGGAATGCCGTACGAGAAACAACTATTTACCAGCAACCCCCAGTTTTAATAACCGTTTGTTCGGGAGAACAAACTTAAATGCCAATGGGTCAGGAAGTTATAGAAACAACCCCCCACGTCTCCCATCGTTCTGCAACCCATACCAACAAGGATTTGCGTATTCAAATCCTTCTCCCAACCGACAAAATAATTATCGGTTCCCCAACCCAAATACGCGGCAAAACATGTACCAATTTAATTCACGGACAGTGTATCCGACTAGATTTAACAGGAATACGGGCGATGACAGAGAGATATTTTTTCCCGACGGGAAACGAAAGAAATTTTTCGGGAAACGAAAGAAATTTTTCGTCAATACAAAATGACAATGCCGCGAGCCGTCGGCACAAGAAATTCTAACCCACGCAATAATACCTGGCAACCAAGACAATCAAATGTCAATCAACTTGGAACTCCCTAGCAAGTGAAATTCCCACCGAACCCCAATGTCAAACCCCAACCTATCAAATAAGTGCACAGGGAAACGAATTTGCCCCCAGAAAATTAACCGGGACCCTGGAGGCCAGTATTTTTTATAGGTCCCTTCCAGTAGTTGTACCTTCCTTAAGTGATAATATTGACATATTACCTATATTAAATAATTTTGGTGTTGCAAGTATTAATTTCAAAGCGTTAATAGATTCCGGTGCATCAGTTAACATAATAAACTCGAATGTATTTAATAGACTACCAGTATATATTAAGGGAAGGAAAAATTTCAGTATTCCCAGTTTAACTAGTGTCACAGGACATAGACTGGAAGCAATAGGCTCCATACGCTTAGATGTGACAAAAGATAATAGAATCTTTCCTACAAACTTCATAATATACAAGAATTTCCCATATGAGGCTATAATTGGTGCTAATTTTTTAAAATCTAATAAATTGTTATTAGATATAGCAAATAACAGACTCGTGTATCCATACGATCCTATTCTCCAACGCTTGGAGAGAGGGGAAGCAACAGTGAATAGAATAAAATCTTTTGTACCCCATCTCTCGTCCTGTGGGAGAAAATCAAGCAGCAAATGGATTGAGTCAGTAAAAGCAAAGATAAGGAAAATGCAAGAGTATAGCAAACACAAATAAAGAAAATAACAGAATTATTGAACTGAAATGATAAATCCAAGTACTGTCCCCTTACAGCCACCCCACCAGCGGAAGACGTGACGCAACCAAGCGCCAATCTTAACTTAATAGAGAATGACGCGGAAGTAAAATATTATGGATTCGCGGTGCGTAAAACAAAGATCCCCCCAAAAACAATGCAAAGAGTTCATATCTCTCAGATGGTCACCCCCGTAAATGACAATTCCGAAATTTGGTTTGCATCCCCGTGTAGAGGAAACCCCGAAAATCTATTTTGTGAAGAACAGATCATTTTATACGAGAAAAGGAGAAGGTTTTATTTGGTGACAATACACACGAGAATGATACGATTACATTAAAAAAGGGTACATGCCTTGTTGAAATACAAGTGATTTCTGAGCACGAGCTAAAGAAATGGAAGAAACTCCAAGAAAAACATTAGTTAATAGTATTGGTGTTATTAATCCAAGGAATAAGTACCCATTAACAAAATCCCAATTTTTGGAAAAATTAAATTAGATCATATCCAAGATACGCAATTAAAAGAAAAAATTATGTGAATTGCTCTGGAATTTTAGAGATATATTTTCCACATGCGAAGAAGATATTGGATTGATACCGTTCTACGAACATTCTATCCAAACTACAGGGTGCATGTAGCTAAACAGCCCTACCGTATCCCTCATCCCTACAATATTGGTTAAAAAATAAAATCCGCGAATTAGAAAGAAACAGTATTATACGGCCAAGTGTAAGCCCGTATTCAGCCCCTGTTATACTAGTGCCAAAGAAGAACAAGGACCTTAGGCTGGTAGTAGACTATAGAGCCTTAAATAAGCAGGTAGTTAGCGATAAAATTTCCCCTGCCCCAAATTGATGAAATACTAGACTCCATCTCGACCAAAAATAAAATTTGTTCATCTCTTGACCTCACACAAGGTTATCATCAAGTTAAGATAGCAGACAATGACGTTTATAAAACGGCCTTTTCGACAACAGAATGTGATTCTTATGAATATTTAAGAGTACCCTTCGGACTAAAAACTAGTTCAAGTGCACTATGTAGACCTCTGCTACACTTATTACGAGGTATAGAGAATATTGTCCATTTTGTGGATGATGTGATCTGTGTAGGAGAAACCCCAGAGGACCATTTAAATACATTAGCCAAAGTTTTTGAAAAATTCAGAGAGGGTAATCTAAAATGTAGACCTGAAAAAGTAAATTTACTTCAATCCGAAATAAAATTCTTGGGAATGATAGTGACCCAAGGCCAAATATCACCGGACCCTGAGAAAATGAAATGTGTAGAAAATCTCAAACCTCCGAAAACTATAAAACAATTGCGAGCAATTATTGGTTTAACCAGTTATTTCAGGAAATTTATACGTAATTACGCACAAATTGCGAAACCCCTAACAGATCTAACTAAAGGGACCTCCCAAAATATTACCTGGTCGCAGGAAGATCAAACTTCTTTGGACACTCTCAAGAAAGCACTTACTTCTGAACCAATATTATCGTTGCCAGACTTTGAAAAGGGACAATTTGTGGTTACCACCGACGCCTCAGCTCTAGGCATCGGTGCAATCCTTTCCCAATTAATCCCCGTGGAAAATTACCCCGAACCCCTACAGGAGCCCCCTCAGTATATAGAGAAAGTCATATGCTATTCAAGTAGAACTCTAACCAAAGGCGAAAGAAGTTATTCAGCGACGCAATTGGAGTTACTATCGATAATTTACCATTTAGACAAATTTAGACATTATTTAGTAGGTCGAAAATTTAAGTTGCGTTCGGACCAAAAAAGCTTACAGTACCTAAGCACATTCAAAAATCCAACTGGAATCTTAGCTAGATGGATAATGAAAATCCAAGATCTGGATTACGAATTTGAACATTTGACCGGTAAATAAAATGCCCCCTGTGATTACTTGAGTAGATACCCCGAAAGTAACTCCTCAGATAACGTAAATAAAGAAATAAATGCCATTAATCCCAGTAAACGAAAACATAAGAAGAATAAACCTAAAACCCAAACAGAAGAAAACGAAATTACTCATAGCCCCTTATCCCTAGCTAACATTAAAAGAAACCAAGTTAAGGATGAAATGTGTTTGACTCTCATTAACTATTTTGTGAATTCTGATAATCTCCCTGATAAGTTCAAAACCTTAGGAAGGGAAATTGACAATTTTTACTACGATT
Organism: Artemia sinica; assembly: GCA_027921565.1. Classification (NCBI taxonomy): domain Eukaryota; kingdom Metazoa; phylum Arthropoda; class Branchiopoda; order Anostraca; family Artemiidae; genus Artemia; species Artemia sinica. The sequence goes on along the minus strand of CM051268.1, from coordinate 45,965,599 downwards.
TAGACGAAGAAATCCTTTGCAGGATAGTAACAGGTGAAACAAATAGAAATCAAACTTTAATAGTCCCAGTACTACCCCAAAGCTTAATAATACCTGCCTTTGAATATTTCCATTCTGATATAGGTGGACACTTAGGAATAGCTAAAACCTTTCATAAGTTAAAACAATATTTTTATGTACCGTCGGCGTTAACAAAACTTAAATATTTTATAAGTACCTTTGAAGCGTGTAATTTAAGGAAAAATCCCCAGACGTACCCTAATCCCCCGATGGGAAGAGTGCCAGTAGCAAGGTTTCCTTTCGATATCGTTTCATTCGATTTATATGGGACTAGCGGAGGATTACCTGTTTCCAACAGAGGTCATACTTGCCTTCTTTCAGTCATAGACCGTTTTACCGGTTTCACTTTTGCCAAAGCATTGAAAAATCAAGGCGCATATGCCACAAGTAAAGCGTTAGCAAAAATATTTTTAAAATTTTTCGTTCCTGACAAGGTTATTAGTGATAACGGGAGCAACTTCGTTTCTAAAGTAACAAAAGATTTAATGAGTTTCCTTAAAATAGAAAAATTATGGACCTCTCCCTACCATCCCCAAGCTAATGGAAAAATTGAAAATAGGCACAAAATATTTTCCAATGTCTTGAGTATTTATACAAAAGACAATCGAAACGATTGGGATATATATCCACCTTACTTAACCAATGTAATTAATACCGTATATTCAGAAACGACTAAAGAAAGTCCATTTTTTCTTTTGTTCGGACGCGATTTCAAGATACCTTATCAAGAAATAATAGAATCAAGACAGTATTACAATAACACAGAGGACTACAAGTAAGATTTTATAAATAGGATGAGGAAAACCTATAAAGTAGTTAGACAAGAATTAGAAAAATGTAAAATAAGCCAAGAAATGAAAAACGAATCCAAAGTTAAAGGGAACATAAATTTTAAAGTAGGAGATTGTGTATATTTATAAAATGAGGCAAAGCCAGAAGGCAAGAAACTTTCCAATAAATATTCGGGACCTTACAGGATAATCAAAAAATACGACAATGATTATACTTTTAAAATGATAAACCCAGACAACGGAAGAACATATAAGGCACACGTTAGCCGTATAAAAGGAGCCAAGTACCCAGTTATTTGGGCGCCCAAACCCTCATCTTCAGATTCTTCGAACGCGGAAAACGAATTCCCTAAGTCAAGGCTAGCTGAATTAAAACCCTTTAATTTCAAACAAAACTATTTCGAGAGTCATAGCGACGATGAAGATTTTGAAGAATTTTTAGCCATGAAAAATCTAGTCATCCATAAAAGAAAATCCTTAGTACATTCACCAATAAGAACACCAAAAAGCCCAAAGAGTTCATCATCAAAAAGCTCGGAAGAGTTAGATTATACTCCGTCCCCGAAAACCCAGTTTTTCCCCGTTAGAATTTGGACCCCGTGTCCCCCCAAAAGATTTCCTGATGACATGGTATCCCCAGCAACCCCGATAGAAAGACCCCTATCGTTACAGGAGGAATTAAACAGAGCTGTGGAAACCCCGGGTGCAAAAATAAGGAAGACTCCACCCAGGGATACAAATAAAGGAAATACAAAAAGTTTGAGAGAAGCCATGGACATGATTAATTACCCGATAAAAACAAGGCAAAGTACCTTGCCTTGGACCCAGGAACACCCTGAAGATGAAAACCTTGGACAATACCATCATATAACGGTATCCAAAGTAAAGCCCAAGGAATCTCACTCCTGGAAACAGACCATGCTACAAAATATACCCCACCCCCCAGAGGATATGGCATTCAAAGAATGGAGACACTCTCCACAAACGTTTAAGTCATCCCAGAGTTCCCAAGAATCTTTTAACTCCCCCGAAAAAGGACTTCAGCGAGAGGAAATGGAAAATAAACCCTCTACCTCGAGAGGAGACGAAATATATGAAGCGAGTGCAGGTGATACTCCTAAATCACAAAGGACCACCCCGGAAAGCCCCGATGATGAATCATCAGGGACTAGTTCTACTGAATCCGACGATGAATCAGCTCCTGATGAGCCCCAAGATGCACAAAAGCGAAAACCGGCTTCTGCCGTGGCCCACGCAAAAGCGGCTAAAATAAAAGGTCAAAAATTCCTATTGAACCAGTGACAAGAAATTTGACCTAATCTCTACGGGAAAGGCAAAAAAGAATAAAACACCAGAAAGCGAACAAGAAGTTACAACGAAATCTGGCAGAGTAAGTAAAAAACAGATAAATGGAAATATGTTTAGAGATAAAGTACTCCAAAAACTCATAAAATAATACTAAGACGAAATGAGAATCTTAAAAAAAAAAAAAAAAAAAAACAAACTAAAAACAAAGGTGTATGAATAAGACACTACAAAGAAAATTACCCGTAAAAGGTCAAAGGAAGTTAATAGTTAATTTTTCCAGATAAACTGGATCCCGGCTTGATAAAAACCCTGAAGACAGAAGAAGAACAAGAATTGTTCAACCCCTCCTCCAAAAAGAAAAATACCTAGTGCCACCCCGTTACAGACAGAACAAATATGGATCAGCTATTTCAAATACGATCGAAACTTCTAGACGCCTCGGCACAATTGATAACAGAAAGATTGAAAATTGAGAATATGATAGAAGCCACACAAGAAAAAATGAACAAGAAAATAAATGAGATTTTAGTAACTAAACAAATGGATAAATTAATTGAGACCCAGTTTATGGAAATTAAAGAGCAGACTGCCAAAATCCAGAATGAAATGGAATCAATAAGCGACGCCACGCTTGTTAAGGGATATAATTATCCTGACAAAATCCTCAAATTACAAGTATTATACGATAAAATGCAGGAAATTGGTTAAAAAGTAAAAGATTATAGAAATAGTACTGTTCTATCCGCGACAATGGCGATACAAGAATTCCTGGCACCCCAACGAGCAAAGATCTTAGACTTACAACATAAATACGACCACTTAAAAGCACAGAAGGAAATAATTAAACTGCAACAGGACAGCTTAGAGAAACAGCTGAAGGAAAACCATGCCGAAATTACCAGAGAATTACAAAAACAAAGAGATTTCTGCTCAAACTTAGAAAAGATGGTGGCAATATATTTAACAGTTGAAATTGACCTACCCCTCAATCCACATTCGGAAAATATTCTTACTAACGATTACAACGAAGGACCATCACAACCCGTGTATTTTGCAATCCCAAACCAAGCCCGCCATCATATAAAACCCCAAGTGGAATTTATTCAACAAAATCCTCCAACGGACAATAACAAAACTATGAGGACCCAATACCCCAACGCTCAAGTAAATGTTACGACTAACCAAGACGCTTCAGATGTCTCTGCACCACAAGGAACGCCTGAAACACAACCATCATCAGATGATATAGAAAATTAAGAAATAACAATCATGGGGATTAACTGAACACAAAATAAAGGAGGTAAAAAATTCTTTTATCGTTTAAATGAAAAAAACCCTTAAAAATAAAGATATTTGTACCCACTTTGCTGCTGCACCTTATAGGATATAGCGTTTAGCGATAAGACATAATGAACAAACTTATAAGTCGAGCGCAACCTCGTTAAACTAGACTAACTATATTTGTGCTAGCCAAAATATAGTATTTCCCTAATTAAAAAAAAAAAAAATATATGTGCGAGTTGTTATCGCATTAATTACCCAACTGAGAAACAGGTAATTACAAAAACAGGTAATTAGCGGTAATGTAATGATCAAGCATTTATATATATATATATATATATATATATATATATATATATATATATATATATATATATATATATATATATATATATATATATATATATATATATATATATATATATATATATATATATACATATAGGGTAGTAAAGATGCAAGGCATGATTTGCCTGCATATAGGGATATAATAATTAACCGAATCATAAATATAGGATTTCCGTCAATATAAATAACCGAAACAGGCATGACTAATCTTTCAAAAATTGTCCATGTAAGCCTACAAAAAAAAATCTGTTCCAAAACATTCAAGTCTAGATATGAACTGAAGATTTTGGAAAAAAATTAACTAATTGAAAATAGCTATAAATAAAATTGTGTCTGTTCTTGGTGACATAGGGGATATTTAATCCGAATGTAAGATATATAATGACGTGAAGATTAAATTATCAAAAGAAACCATCCATGATCAGCGAAAACAAAAAAAAGGCTTTTCTGAGGCTTTAAATAAATTCAATTATTTAAAGAAACCCTGCAAATCACTAAGAAATTTCTTTTTGCAATTTTTACTAAACTAATACCATTTCCTTTTAACGTTAAAATTATTTATGCAATTCAAGTAGCCCTATGTAAAATGCTAATTCTTGGGAACCATGTCACGCCAATAACTTCGCTGCGCGATCCAAAAACTCAAAAAAAAATATAATGGTAAATTGATAGACTTGTTTATGTGCTCTCCGATAAAATCAAAATGCTTTGTCTCTTATGAAGTAATTCAAGCAATTCAGTTTGATTAACCCCGTGTACTGTGTCATATCCTAGAAATAGTTTTGTAATGAATAATCTATACTTCTAATTTTATTAAAAGACAGTAGAGTGGTTTTTAAAAGGAAAAAAGAAGATAAAGATAAAACTAGAGTTATCAGGAACTTTGAACAGGCTCTAGTATGCGTACCTAAGGGGCAAAATATACATTACCCTACAGATAACCCGTGAACCAGGCCGAGCCCTCCACTTCCAAACATATTAGAGTAACAAAATAACATAAAAAGAGCCTTAAAGAGTTTTACTTCCTAATCATCATAAATCCAAACCACGCGAGCGCAAACACAAACAACCCACGAACTCCAATACAGTCCAATAATTACGAAAGCTAAAAGGACGAAATCTAGTCCCCCCCCCCCTACACCTGTGCGTTTTCATTTGTTTTTTTCCTCAAAAATGCACGTACTAACCAATTAATACAAAAAGAATACCCTTAATACCGGTAGGAGGCACAGTTGTCACATTAAGGTTATTTATTTACCCCAACGTGCACCATGCGTGCTAGTTGGCCTCCACTCAAACTCAAAGAGTAGGAAATACGCTAGTTCTCCCTTAAATATTAATGCAAATCCTTTTCGTTTCTTAGAAAAGGGTAACAAATCGTTATTATAGACAAAGAGTTCTTAATCAATCAGAACAACAAAGGCAGGCCTTACTATTCCTTCAAATCCTTCCTTATATTGAAAAATTCACAAACCAATTATCCAAAATTGGGCTAATTAAATTATGTGATTTTTTTTACAAAAGTAGACCGTCGTTTTTAACAATATCTTGTTATCATTATTAGTATTAATACAATAACTAATCATAAGACACGCAGTGTTCAATTGCTTAAATAATCCATAATCATTTCTCTCAGTAAACACGAAAAAAAAGGCAGACAAGGCAACCAAAAATATTCTTTTAAGGATAAAGATAAATTCAGCCAAATGAAAACCCCCTAAAGATTGCCTTAGTCACCCACCATAAACTAAATGGACAAGTAACATTGTGGCTTTTTCTAAAAATTCACACCTTTTACGTCAGGTGTTATTAATCTTGTTCATAGTTCGACTATGATTTTTTACTAAACCAATACAACTTTCATCAATTTTAAAAATTTATTATGCAATTCAAGTAACCCTTTGTAAAGCGTTGATACGATAATAAATTAACGCCCATAACTTGAATGGTTCACCTAAGCTAATTGTTCTCGAATTAAAACTACTTTCACTTTTTGTTTTCTAATAAGAATAGCTGACCTGTGTAGTATTTTGAGCTACCTTAATACCTTTAATGAGAAGTCTATTCGACGAAACAAATATGATAGAAATAATTAACTAACTACGCTAAAACGTTCGTCAAATACAAAAAAAAACACCAACTTCACCAATATGATACAAAATTTCCCCGTTAAAAATGAGAAGGGTAAAAAAAAAATCCTTTTGGTCTCAAATATTGATGCAGCCTACGGTAGCCTATAACTGGGTAACTGTACAACCCTTAGCCAAAATTTAATAATTTGGATTATCCTATAACCTTTAAGAGATTACTCGTATATTATCCATCGTATATTTTCTTGTCCCCCCCCCTCTCAAGTTTGAAAATATTATCCTGATCTGATTTAACTGACAAATGCCTTTTTTTTGTGTTTCCCCCGCCCCTATATCTTCGATATATCCTTATTCAGATATTGATATTCGACCATATCTTGGTTATATCTTGGCGTGGTACAATCCAAAACACAGAAAATAGTATAATGTTCCGTTTCAAAAGAAGAATATCGTTACTGAGTTGGAGCAAAACAAAAAATCAATAACCTTAAGCGTAAAAAATAAGTCAAAATCGTAGAATTTAAGGTGTTGATTATGCCATGTGAGTTTCAACCTACAGAAATGCGATATAATCCTTAATAGGAAGTATATCCACACATACAAACAAAACCACGAGGGCAGTGTAATTCTTAAGTTATAAAAACAAGCCCCACAAATACGTAGAACAAAAAAAAACCTAAAAGGAAAAGTTTTTTTTGTAGCCTAGCCTATTTTGTGGTCTAGTCTATTCGGTTAGCTGAATTTCTTGAGTGGCATAATCAAATATTAATTCACATATCCTCTAAGTCAAGAGTGACAAGCATTAAAGAAGAACCTTTCATAAAGCAAAAATACATGAAAATGGCTATCAAAATTCCAAAATATTGTATCTGGGAGTCATAAGTAAGATAGAATTAATACAAAAAAAGGACGCGTATTGATTAACTTTTCAATTTTTGATGACCAACTATAGAGAATGTATTTTCCCTGATAAAAATTGTTGTACCATTTTAATCAATCAATCAATCAATCGTAACTAACGATTACCTAAATGACACATTAGTTTTGCAATAGTTGGCAAAAACAGTAGAACGCTTACAGCCGATAGCGAAAAGAAAATAATCGTCAAAAATCATAAAAAAAAATTGCAGCAATAAATTCAACCAAGATTACCTTAAAGCGAGTCAAAGCATACAAAAGAACCGCGCAATTAAAGTATAAAGAATAACCTGTAACAAAAGAATAACAAAAACAAACTTTTTCCTAGGCCAAACAATTCTTAACTTTCAAAAGGTTTTGAAATGTGATTGGAAGATAATCACAAGCGGTAAAGCCAAATGCGAAACTGGTCTCGATTAAAACTATTCGCTTACAATCCACCAGTCAATCGTGTATTATATATGTATAAGACAAAAAGTTTACTAAAATAGCCTACCAAAAAGGGCAAAAGCGTGAAGAATCATAAAAATCCTAAAACATTGTACCCCCCAAATAGAGTGATACCAATGTGTGTAACTAGACTAATGTCTACCTGACAATAGCAGATATATTCTGCTTTAGAAATAGGCCTTAAAGATAAGAATAACGAGAGCTTTTGAAAACAAGCTGCGCTGTAATTACCTATAAATAAGGCAAGTCTTAACCTAATTCTCAAGAAATTGCAAAAAATACCTTAATTCAATTTCTATGGGTTCTCGTAAAAGACGCAAATCACGCAACATATCGCTAAGACAAGTAGGTCAAAATTAAACTAATATAGTCCTGCCAAAGTACGGCCTAGTAACCAAAATTATTCACAAACCAATTAACGCAAAAATTATCCAACTAACGTAAAAAGAAGAAAACTCTTCCAAAAATTATCTTAATTCATAAATACACCTATAACAAGACAGTATTTAATAGTTTTTACTAACCTCATAAACCAATAACGGCCTTAGGTCCGTGCTAGTCCTTATTCCCCCCAATAAGAAACGTTGCATAGTAAAAGACTTGTTAGTCACAAAAGCCAAGCTTTGCGAGAAACACAATATTCAAGAGTTCAAAAAAATACGGAGTCACTAGGGAGCATATGTGTTTAACTAAATTTGATAAAATGAAAACGAACATTTATACATATAACTATGAATGGCTCAAGGATAAGTTCTAATGTAGCCAAGGGAAAGTGGAAACCATGAATTCCCATAAGGTTATGAAAAAGTGAATAGACCCCCACACCTGTAGCTACTAACAAAGGCCCAAAGTTAAAATTTCGCCCTTTGTTCAAAAACAGGTTTCAAAAACCATAAATTAATGTATATGACAATCTAAATTTCTTTTCAAATCAAGCTCCTGTAAAATGCTAACCCAGTGAAAAATATTGCGATAGAATCCCAAGGAAAAGAGTAACAAATAATATGGTTAATATTCTAATCAAATGTTTGAACCCCCCTCCCCCCCTAGATGCGCGGCACTTTCGTGCGGCACCTTCGTGGCATCAACGTATGGCATCAAAACGTAATACATTTTAATTTTCATTTAGGAAATACAAGGGAATTAATTTATATGCCTTATGACAAACTACAAAACTTTTAGGCGATACTACACTTGATAATAAGCAACTCTGCCACGCGGCGATAACTCCGCTATGGGAGAAATATGATCTGACACCTTAAAAGTAAACGAATATTCCTTCAACTCATTTAAACAAGAAAATTAAATCTCGACTAACAAGCCTTTGTACTCCACCAATTTTGAAATATTTCTAAAATAAAGAGTTTATTCATACATGTTCTAAAAATGATATTTGAGGAAACATCAATAAACAAATCGTCATTCGATTCAACTTAAACAACAGCTATCACAATAAGCAATTGAGGATGAACCGCCTTCAATGTAAAATAAATTAAATCCTTTTAATTAATCCAGTACAAAACTGAAGAAAATAAATCAATAGATATTTTAACTTGGGCGTAATCAAAGCAAAATAAAGTATAACAGTGAATGAAAATGCCTTACCGTTTAATAGATTACTATTGCCGTGCAATAAGTCTAAGGCCTTAATCTTTGAAAGCCTCAAAAGATAAGTTTACATTTTCAAATTTTGGGCATAGTGAAATTTGTTCACGCTGACAGGATACACAATAACTGCGGGCGCTTAAAAATTGAAAAAAAAATTGTTAACTTTAGATACTTAAAAGATTGTTGGGTATGAGAAGTTACCAAGTGTAGGGATCAAATGCCCCCATTAAATTCTAAAGAAAATTTTAGAACTCCTTCAAAATGATCGACAGTTATCGCATTAACTAAAATATGCTAGCGAACAATATAATACAATTCTTTCCTTAACTACTTAAACTCAAAAGCCCACTCAAACCATGTGAAAGATACTTTTAGCTAAAAATCAGTAGTGGTACCCCTCACACTTCGGACGGTAATAAAAACAAAATTTTAATTTTAAAAATTTCTCAAAAAATACACTCAAAAAAGGTGAAAGATACTTTTAGCTAAAAATCGGTAGTGGTACACCTCAAACTTCAAATGGTAAAAAAAAATTCACCTTCAACAATCAATAGAAGCTCAATATAAATGGCAATTCTAATTCATAAAATCGAAATAAAATAATAATCAGCGAACAGCCCCATAAAATACTCTGAAAATGGTATAGGAGGAAAAATTCAGATATCCAGACGATATACGATAGTGAACACGGATGAACCCCCAAGCACAGGAGGTTAGAGCCGGGGATGTGCATGGTGTATATTATCCCACCGTGCAAGTACTTGACTCTCACCTTCTGTTGAGAAATAAAGGACCCTACAATATGGGGACCCGCTGGTCAACTGTCGTGACCTGTGGTGCCTTTTATCCCACTGGTCATGAGACTTGGCCTGGGGACTCTCATAAGAAAATCAACAAATCTCCCTATAAAAAGTGATCCACCAGAATTACCTCTACCATAAAAAGATAATGTGACAACAAAAAGTGACCATACGGGAATAAGCAATGAAGATGGAAAGGAAATCCGATACGTGGGGAATACGTTGGCAGGGTGCTGGTACACGATCTGATTATTTTTGAGTTCAGGCACCGTGCCAAGGTATCTCTTACGAAGAACAACTCGAACAAGAATCAGGAACCCAAGAAGTCTAATAAAAATCAAATACAAAAAAAATTATAGAAGAAAGGTAAACAACTATAACTAACAACAAACATCATCTAATTGAAAGTGCCCAACTAAATAAAAATAACGCTTAAAGAAATCTGTGAAAGAGATGGGCAGAGGAGCCTCAGTAGCGAGGGAGTTGTGTGCCGGAAGTTGACACGAAGTTCTTTTATTCTTTGGGTCAATTTTTGTAACAACTATTCCCTTACGAAGAACGACTATCCGCATACGGGTAGCGATTACATAACAAGGAAATCCTTAACAAGTAGATGGATCCTCAGCCACGGGGAGGTCCTGTTGCAGGAGTAGATCGAAAGTTTTTTTTACTCTTGGGATCTATTTTTGAAACGCCATTTCCTTATGGAGAACAACTCAAACAAGAAAAGAAACCCAAGGATACCAGTGAAACTTAAATACCATAAATTAAAAAAACCAACTAAACAACTATCCTTATTAACAAGAGTCATCAAATTGTAAATGCCTAACTATTGCATAATCATTACTTAAACGGCTATAAATTAACGTAATTATTTTAAAAATGTATTACTACTAATAACCATTTATTTGGTAGACCTTATATAACAACACATTTGCAGATAAGATACAGGAGTAATCATCGGCCACTTGTTAGGTGAAACGCAGAAACGAGCGGCTACACGGTACGTTGCTTATATTAACCTAAAATCTAGTATAATAAATTAAAAAAAAATAACATGATAAGATACCGAAGCCATCAACAATTAAATAATCGTAGACTAGAAGATGTAACCTCATGGAATCTTAAGAAAGACATAGTGTAGATAACAATAATGATTCATTAAAAGAATGGGGACTTGTCGATAATTCATTAAAAGAATGGGAACTTATCAGAACAGTAGAAAATCTCGACTGTCCGAAAACTATATTATCTTCTGAAATCTCGAAGGACAACCTTGGAACAATGAATGATTCTAAGATTAATGGCAAGCCTAGTGCATTATAACTTTAGTGCACGTGCAATGACAAGAACACTAGAACAAACTAGACCAAGTGCCAACCTGGCCTTCCGAATTTTAATACAAAATACTCCAACAACAAAATATAGCTCGTTGTCTGATTATATCGCCGACAATATTTGGTACGATCAAGACGATAACAACATAACTACAATTTGGCCCATTAGATTTCTCTCCATACTAATAGACCGAGGACACATGTTAAAAGGTGAAAGATTCCTTAAGGCCTTATACGTCAACTGTGTAAATAACACATATCTAAATCCAATAAACCCTTCAACGGGATCCGCTATTTTTCAAGTTAACCCAAGAGATTATAAAGACATAAAGAAAATAACCCTGAATTTCTTCCAAGAAGACGAAAATTTTGGAAGAAAAATAATCCCTGGTTTAGACGTAATCATGCGCGAGCAACTATTTTGTTGCCAATGACACGTAAACTTAAGTTTCTCCGTCGTAAAAATAATAAATGACCCGTTGTCTTTATCTCAGTTGTGCCGAAAGGAATGACACAACTGCCACTCTGGAGGGCCTGCGCCTCCCAAACCAATTATTAGTGTATTTAATGTACCTAAATACACCTGAAAGCGATAAAAATGATATAGTATTTGAACTCAAATTTCTCAGCTCAAATGTTTCGTCATGGGAAAATTATCGACTTGTCGATATACTTACATCTCCAAGTTCAAAAGCGGAACTGCCGGATGATGCACCCATATTGAAATTAAAACCCAATATTAGTGGAAGAAACTGTATATATAAATAATTTCGTTGAAACGAATAATAAAAGAACCCTCTAATATTACCTGAAGTGTTATGTCTATGTAATCGATTATTATTGTTATTTAAAATAACAAAAAAAGTGCGTTATATGAATAAACCAGTAGTGTATTAATATTTGTAAAACTATGAATTAGGGTAAATGTCACGAGATCTAAATACATTGTTATTATATCGACAAAAAAGGTAGTTTCTTGAAAGTCTCAACACTTTAAGCCTATATGGAACTCGTTACAAGTCGAGCGCAAACTCGTTAAACTAGAGTACGGAACTTTAGAGAATCGAATTACGTTCGAATACACAAATAGCCGGGTGCAAGGTGGCACCGGTGAAAAAGTAGTTCAACTTCGACCTGAAGTTAACTTGTTTTCCATTTAAAGTATATATTCATTATTGGTTAATATGGAGCTTTAGATAACTCGAATTACGTCGAACGAATAAGTACCCGATGTATGAGGAAATACCGGTGAAAAGGTAGTTTGACCTCGACCTAGAGTGTACCATGATCATAACTAATCTTGAAAAAATTAACTAGACAAAGGTCAATAGAAACTACCTTTCATTTCAGAACATTGCCAAAGCAATTATCGATACAGAGTTCATATGTATAAAGCACGCAAAAGAAAATGTCATATACTCAGCGGCAATGATCATTGTGAGTAAATCAGGGAAGAAGTCTTCGCGAAAAAATGGGACGTCAAGTATGATTTAAGGAAATTTGACGTGGAATCCTATAAATTCGGTCTAAGTTTCGCAAACACACCCAAATATCGACCAGCGAGAGGCAGATTAGGAATAAAATATAACGGCAGAAAGGGCAAGTACCTCCATTTTATTCAACATGAAATCAGAAAATTACACAAACAATATAAAGTTCGGTACTGGTATGTTAAAGGGCCTTGTCAGACAGATTTATTGCTTCTTGACAAGTGTAGAAAGCAAAAACTAGTTTACAAAATTGAGGGAAATTCAAACTGCGTAAAATACCAAGGAAAACATAACCCCCTCCAAGTAATAAAATACTACAAACAATATCTATATGATCCAAAAAGCGTAATATATAAAGCGAAAAGAAAAGAAATTATATTTAAAAGAATAAAAACTTATGAATCAAAATCAAAAGAAACCAAAAAATCAAAAAACTGTCCCAATTGAAATAATTAAGTCAACCCACGGACCCTTTACGTTAAAAGAAAAATTCTTGTGTGAAATCAATTAAAATATCTATCCCCCCAGCCTAAGAATCAGCCGTACGTTCACCATAAGCAAAGCAACAAATTGTATGACCATGAATCTTAACCTCACCTTGTTTATTTCCCCGATAAAAAAAAAGAAAATCCCATATAATAGGAATCTAAATTCTAGTTCGATTATAATCATAAGAATTCTTCCTAAATTATGTTTAATGAAATATTAATTCCAGAAACAGCAAAAAGGATGTGGCTAATAAATTTCATGATAATCTTCATTGCCCAAAGCATAGCCCAAGATATCGTAAAGCATGGAATAATTTTTAAACACGAGAATTCGTTGCTCGCAAGTCATAATGCCTGGAAAATATTTATGAAACTGGACCCCAAACCGTTCGAAACCTTGTTCCAACAAGTAATTAGACTAGAGAAAAATACCAATGAATTAAAGGACTCTATATTCCAATTCTTAAAATCAGACAAAAGCCTGCAATCAACAAAAGAAATGCACCACAAGGAAAATAAAGGAAATCTACCCCCGATATTTCCTAAACTAAAATCGAAACTCATAATAGAAGATTTCGACAAGAAAATGGAAGAAATTGACAAGGCTCTAGGATTTAACAAGAATGAAAGCCGAAGAAGGAGAGCATTAAATAACGTGGATAGTTCCATGAGCGAACATACTACGATTAAATCTACCACAAGTTTCCCTTGACTACTTCCAGGAAAAATAAACTTTATGATGGAAATTACGCAATGCTAAATGAATTACCGAGCCTATGGACTTTTCTCAAGGAATTATGGCAAAATCATGCTGAACAAAATGTTACGAAGCAAATATTATCAAAACTCACAAAGGAAAAAGACTACTGACAAATTATTAACCTAAAGGAATTGAAATTTTCAAACACACAACAAGATGATAAGAATAAAAGTCCTACAGAAAGAAAAAAAAGGACACCAAGACAGCCACGCCTACATATGAGACCCCAGTAAGAGATATACAATCTTCAATGTAGGAAACTACGACAAGCACAGTCCCAGAAATGAGCGAACTTAGCAAAGAATCACCTAGAAATTTGACCATGCTAACTTATCTAAGACCAACGATACTTACAAAATGGACGTGGTCAACAGGGCCCACGTTTGCGCGCACCCAGCCGATTGGCGTATTCACTATAGGCCTAAGAGCAAGAATCCCAGTAAGGCATACCGAGATACAAACGATAAAAGTACAAGCGATTCAACCAGAAGAAAAGAAAAATAAATATAAGAAAGAGGAAGAAAACGGTTGCGTACATAAGAAATGTTGGATAATAGACGGTAAACGTACTTGTGCAAGATTAGCAATGGCCGACGAGCCGGCAAGGGAAGATATTGAACCATTACCTGAACTAGGTGAGAAAAATGCCCTAAAAATATCAATTCACCAATCATTTTTAATATTGTATAGGCAGAGATTACAAGCATTATTTGAATTGTTCAATACAGAAATACAAAAATTAAAACAAAGCACCACGAGAATCTTCGAGGTATTCTTTCGAAAAAGCAAATACCGCAGATCAGCTAGTCTAATACCAATCGTAGGAGAATTAGCTTCACGCCTATTTGGGCTATCGACCGAAGAAGACCTGGATATCCTAAGGGAAAACGTGAGAAAATTAAATAACGCCATGAACGTGACCCTACATGTTCAAAAATACAAGCCAGCATAGCCAATTATCAAAGAGACAAAATCGAAGCAATTTCAAAGAAAATATCCAAGACAGTAAACATAATGAATTATTTAAAGAATGAAGTAGATCGTGTTATTTCCGATTCGAGCCTCACTATGGTATCACTAGACATAGTGAAAATGTCATTACTTAACCTCGCAACTGACGTTAGTAAATTTGAATTCGCATTATTTGCCCTTACCGGAGGAACCTTATCCTATGACCTGGTGGACCCTTCGAACCTAAAAAGTATCCTGGACGAAATAAAAACACATATAACGTTCGGCCTACATCTACCAACCGAACCAGAAGTAGCAAACCTATTACATTACTGCACCAAGCTAAAGGTTCACATCACGGAAATAAATGAACAACTATTAGCAGTAGTAACAATTCCATTAATAAATCAACAATCCATATATGACTTGTATAAGATTTCTACGTTCCCAGCCAATATAGGAAAAACTAATTCATTTATGACTATCATCGCCGAAGCGGAATACTTGCTAGTCGATCAAGATAGAAGGAAATACGCCTTAGCAAATCCACAGGACCTTAAGGAATGTGTAGCATTCAAAAACCTAGTATGTCAACTAACACTGCCCATTTATAATGCAAAACCTGGATCATGTATGTTAGATATATTCTTAAAAGAAGCTCAACAAGAAGAAATTCCCAATTCATGCGAAGCGCTAGTAGGTAGCACAAAACGAGAGATATTCATTCATCTTAGAAATGATCTGTGGCTATTTTCTGTCCCAAAAGAAACAGTTGGGACCATCTCTTGTTATAATAACACAGAAAGAATCGACCCAAGCTACAGAACTGAATTACTATTACAAGACGTGGGAACAATAACCATAAAACAAGGGTGTCGATTAGTAACCAAAGAAGCCACGGTACAAACACCACTGATAACCACAAGTACGAATATAATAAGTCCCAAGGTGATCAATTTCAAACCAGTCAATTTATCGCATACAATTCCTAATATTGATGACGAAGAAGTAAAAGCCACAATATGGTCAAAAATAGAAAACGTCAAGGGAACCTTACCACTAACAAGAATAAGAGAAGCTTTAGATTCTCAAATTCCCCTATTTACTAATAAAGACCAAAGATTGACGTATGTAGAAAGTAGATACGGAATATTCTCAAAACATTTTTGGTGGAATATCTTTCTGACAGTAGGATTCGTATTCATGATCTCTCTGACTATAAGAATGTTATTGACTCTGAATTACGGAAAAATTATGAGAACACGTAGAAAAAGAGCGAAGACAGATCACGTCGAATCAAGTGAGATGCAAGACCTAAACCCGGAACTCCCTGATAATCCTTAAGCCATAAAATATGGGAGGACATGATCAAGAGAATGGGAGTAGAGGTCCTCATTCGTGCCATGTCCAGTCCCAAATCTCTACTTATTGTTTGCACAAACCCATGCGGCTGCAAAGATGTATTTCTTAAGCAGCATGGACGCGCGTAAACCGTAAAGACTTGAAAATCTATAGTAAATCGAGACCTCTCAAAAAACCATGTAACTTACCTCGCATATAGTTATGTAATAGAAAAGTAAATGCTAAAGTAGATAAGTATTGAATAACATTTATAAATGTGTTGAATATTGAACATGTGCCAAATGCACATATATATAAGCATATATATAATCACTAAATCTTGAAAATCAAAATATTGTGTTATTTTCGTAGACACAATGATTTTCTTATGATTACCTAGCTTGTCTCATAGTAAACTAGTGTTGCTGCAATATGCATGTAAGAAGAATGAAAATTCCTCTTATTCATTTTATCTTTGAGTCTGATCGTACCCATATTATTTGATATTATTAGTGCGACTAATCACACTATTATTTCAAATAATAGTCCCCATATAATATCGTATAAATTGTGTATTATTGCTGTATGTGTTTTAACTTATGTAATTATAAAGAGCATATGATTCTGCCCAGATATTTATATTCCAGGAAGCAGAGTAATCAGTGCAAGTTAAGTATTGGTGTACCAGAACGCAACATGGATACAACCCAGTAGCATCTACTCTCATCATTCGTCAACCACCGACAAGTACTCACCAAGGAAACCCCTAAGGACAAAACCCTGACAACGATCCAAATCACCAAAGCCTAGTACCACGTAATCTTATCTCAAACAATATCGGCAAACCGAGAACCCCATATATATGTATATATCTGAATTAATGATTACCTAGAGAGCCACCCCGACCTAAGCATGTCGCAAAACTGCATAAAATCCGTCGATAACTATCCTTAGACGGCAAGGTCCCAAGCATTAAATCCTAAGGACCAAGAATAACCCTGGAATCAATCCCTCAAAGATTATATATCTTAAGCCCCAAATTAGAGACATTATGTTGAACCAAGATCCAAAGCTTAAGTTTTGACCCTATCCAATCATTATTAGATGTCGCAAACCAAACCATCCTCCATGAGAAGAAGAACCAAACATAATCAATTTTGCGGGAAATATGAAGTGTACGTGCAAAACTTTCCCCATAATAAAGTGTCAGAGAAGAGATTAAACCAAGTTATCTTAGCCATAATCCCCATAATTAAACCCTCAATGATTGTGTATCATTTAACCAGGAATCAAAGACAATGCGTCGAGCCAAGACCCTAAGATCAAGTTTTGATCCTGCCATAGTTAACGTTAAATGTCGTAACACAGACCATAGTCCAAATAAAAGAAGGACTGAACGTGAAACAATTTACGGGAAACACAGACTGTACGAGTATTAGATGTTCCCGAGGATAAAAGTGTCCAAGAAGAGATACCCAGCCCAGCGATCAAGATACCCATTTCATATAATCAATTCTCCAAGGGTTATGTACCTAATGAACATTTCAACATCCCTGTGACATCAACCCCTCGTATTTGGCATGACAAACCACGCACGGACAATTTTGTGCAATAGTCATACTTATGAACAATGTAAACGCTTATCCCAAGCAACAAGTGCCAAAAGCTGAAACACCACGAAGCCAAACCATAAACAAGTAGTCGACACAGTAATTAGTTCAACGGAAACCCAAAATAAAGTGACAACGTATGTGAGTATTATAGACACGTAGAATGATGAAGTAAGTGGGAAGTCTTATATATCTAACTTGTAACTTTAATGAATATTGAAAAAATTATCATAAAACAGATGAAAACAAGTGCAAGCTACCATACCCCAGTGTTGCAGTCAGCTATTAAGTTAGCAAATATTAATGTGTCAAACTTTTCCTTGCAAATTATTTTAATTCATACATATCAGTGTGTTAAAACTTAGACGTAGTTAGAAATTTTTGAAGTCAGATACTTATCGTACCAATATAGCGTCAGGTGGAAGTATAAACTAGTATTAGAAGTAGCGAACATGTACCACGTCAAGTAATAAAGTAATTACAAAAGCAGAACTTAATTAGATAAAACCATGTAGAATTATTAGCATATCAGGTGAAGGTAATCTTAATGTTAGGTGGAGGAAATAATAATTATTATCTAATCATATAACCTAATGTGTTAGTCAATAGAAACTCTTTGGCCCTTTCGCCAAATAGAGTGAGCATGTGACGGACTTTAAAGTAATGTCGTCATATATGTAGTCTCATAAAGAAATCGGGAATATATAAAAAAAAGATACAGTTTACCAAAGCAGAATTAAGTCAAGTAATAAGTACTAGATTAAATTTTTTTAAAGAAAGATGAAAATTTGAAAATGTAAAGAGAGTAGCTTAACACAACGATTAGGACATCGTTAAGAATGGGAAGGATGATATGTAATGGGATTAATTTTCAAAAACCTCAAAATTTTCCAATTAAAGCTACCCAAGTAAAATAAAATCCCCCAAAATATGAACCTAAAAATTCAAGTAACCTACAGATCGAGCAAGTCTCAAGCGTTCAATTTAAAATAGTGAAACAAATGTATTTAATTCAAACATACATTGTAAGAATCTTTCCCACAGAAAATGTAATAAATAAATCTGACTCCGCGTCGCCAAAGTATGCAATAAATATCAGTCTGACCAAATCTTATATGACAGGCGACTAACAATGTAATTTAAATCTTAAGAGCTTGAAATTCGAAACTATCAAGAGATGGTAGAATTTATTATACAAAAAATAGTCCTTCGAGATACCAAATATTTTTGTGTAATCTAAGTGCATTGTTCTGAAAACTAAGTTTAGAACTATGTATCTCAATGTAACTAAATCGTATTGTCCTTTAACAACTTTCACAGAAATAAACTATAAGTCTTCTGGAAACTAAGTGACACCTCACTAGCAAAGAGTTACAATGTAAAACTTTGTTTTTTTTGTGAAAAATTCCAAAGTGATATCTTAAAAGTTATAAATCGTAATTAAACTCAAGTAGCCCATTGGTATATCACTATCCAATAGAAATTTAGGACATACAGCGGAACCAATAGAATCCGTGTAACGTACTTTTTAGTAACGCCTGAACGTAACCTCTGGCGAAATTGGAGAGAGTAGATAGTTAGGACTTAGCAATTTTTGCGCCAGTCTAGAATGGGTTGAGTGCCAGTTTAGAGCCTGTCTTTTTAGGAGTCTTATATCAGTCTTATGACAGTCTTTTGGAACTGATTGTGAGTCTTTATGTGAATTCTATGCAAATCTAAAAACAATTCTATTGAACGTTATTTGTTTTGCCCCAGTGAACAACTTTTAGTGTCTTTTACTACAAAGTGCTTTTGATATTCCCACCAAGATCTGTATCAACTATGTGAGTAAAAATAAATACATTACTTTCTTATTTTATTCTCTTTATGTTAGTATTTCTCAATATAGTTAGTCCTTGTGGCTCCACTCGTTCTCAAGGCAACCTGAAACCCTTCAATCTGATTTCGACTCAGTATGGCCGTTAATACAAGCTCCCCATTTGAACCGCTAATTTAAGCTCCCCACACGCGAAATTCCGCCTCCACTCAGGTATGCTACTCACGAACCGTCAACTAAGAGTTTAACTGAAAATTACCCATGGAAATATTAAACGAGAAATTCATATGCAAAGAAATAACCTAAAGTAGAAGAACAAGAACTCTCATTTTATTAAGAACCCCTTTTATTAACTCTCCCCTTTTTATTAAGAAACCTCCTCCCATTAGAATATGTAAGCAATGAACGAATTGCCTAACTCACAACTCTTGCCCTGAGGACTGCAGGGAGGTTGACATCCCCGAAGAAATAGTTACTGGACCTTCCAACAATACTGAGCAAAAAAGCCCTCTTCAAATTTTTATCGGATGTGTTTTGGGGAATAATAGGCTTGTGGGAGGAGAGGGGCTGGTTGCCCTCCATTCACCGTTGACTCTTTAAAAGGACACAAGATTTTCCAACTTCTCATCAGATGAGCCCCATCCGATCCAAAGTTTAAACAACCACCCGTTCCATAAGAAGCTTATATGCCCCAGGCATGAATTACCACCCTTGTCCCAGGGCTCTGGAGGGTTGTGTCCACGCTGAAGGCGTAGTTATATTCTCTTTGGACTATTATGAGCAAAATGGCTATCTCACAATTACGGTCGGGTTCGTATGGAGAAAAGAGGGAGGGATGGGTTCGCTGGTTGCCATCCATCACTTTTTCACTCTTAAAAGGGAACTAAAACTTTAGATTTTAAATCAAATTAGCCTCCTCTAAAGTTCACACAACCGTCCCTTCCATAACAAATTTACATGCCTCCGAAGTATAATTTACAATCCTTGCCCCCCCCCCAGAGTCTGAAGGGCTGTGTCAACCCCAAAGGCGTTGTTATGTGATCTTTGAACTCTTTTTGAAAAAATGGCTATCTCAAAATTTCTATCGGATGCATTTCGGGAAAATAGACCATGAGGGGGGGGGGGGTTAGTTGCCATCCAAATACTTTGATTCTTAAAAAGGCGCTAGAACTTCTGATTTCCAATCCAATAAGGTCCCTCTGAAGTTCATGCGACCATCCTTTCCATAAAAACCTTATAAACCCCCGAGGCATAACCTACAACCCTTGCCCTAAGGGCTTTGGGGGGTTGTCATCTTCAGAGACATTATTACTGGATCTCTAACTAAGCTGAACAAAATGGCTATCTCACCATTTTGATTGAATGTTCTTGGGGAATGATGGGTGTCGGGGGGAGGAGGGCTACTACTACTGCAACGACAGTGTTATATTTAAAATTTTAAGGGGAAATTTGAACTCTACCAAAAGACAATATGTACATGCTACTACTAATGCTACTACCGCTTTTACATTTACTATTACTACTACTACTACTACTACTACCACTACTACTACTGCTACTGCTACTTCAAGTACTACCTCTATTGCCACTACTTGTAAGGCTAAGAGCATTAAAATGAAAATCGCAAAAGTATATAAATATACAGGCTATCAAAAGGATATATCATCAACGGCTAATTATATCAAGTTAAAATTTCCAGGACTTGATGAAAATAATGTTCAAATCAGCAAAAAGCAATACATGTACTATTAATACTACCGCTATAGTTACAGCAACAAATGACGCTTAGGGTATTAAGGTGAAGCTTTTAGGGAACGTTTAGGGGAGTTTCATTTAAACGAAAAAACTAGATGCATGCAGGTTTTCAAAAGGGCATACAAGCAATATCATAGGCAGTGTCACTCTATAATAACTAGAAATATCATGAAACTTTTAAAGGAGCTAATTTGGTTCAAGATTAAAAATCCTATTACCTTTTTTATGAGTAAAAAGAGATTATGCAATCGTACCATTGTGCTTTAAAACTAAATCAAAAGGCTTTGATTGAATTGATTGATTGATTGATTGGCACTGTGCGTAGGGTTTGCAATAAGGAACCTGAGCGATATATCGATAACGACTGCGGGTATTAATTTGAAACTTTTGGGGCTGCTACTATTAGTTTTTCTGCTCTTATAATTTAAATAAATCAAAAGAGTTACATAAAACATTGGTTTTTTCCGTGCAAAGGACTTTATCAATAAAAACGAACAGAAATCAATTTAAGAAACTTCTTCCACAAAACGAGTTTTTCAAAGAAAAGTAGAGATCCTCTAAGCCAAAATTGAGCAGAAATAAAGTCAAATAACCTCCTAAGTTTAAAACTACCACAAATAACCATCGATAAATAAATGATACTAAAAAGAACAGAAATTAAAGTAAATAACCGAGTCAAACTCAAAACGAGCAACAATTAGCATGAGTAGGGCTCACAACCCCAATGCCTTCTCAAGACCAGAAAATAATTTGCGCATCACCAAAAACAAAATACATGAAAAAAAATTCACTGTTTTTATTTAGTAAACAAAAAATTGTTAAAACTACAAGGAATAAATATCAGTATCTGCAAATTAAACTGACAATCCAAGATCATTTGTTTTGTTTTTACACCATTGCGTACCATTTCAGTTTCAAGCAAGGATTTTCCAAGACCACATTTCTTCATAGAATAAGGAGCAGCCACTACTTTTATATTTTCAACAACTTTCTTTCTAAAGGTAAAAATTTATTTCTAAATGCTTTCTAAATAATCTCCCGTCCCTATAGAGGTCGCTAGACTACTGATTGTCAATTAAATCAGGCAAGCCTCCCTGAGGTATGAGACTTGAAATACAGACATTATTAAAGTTCTCCGCTGAGAAATACACCAAATGTAAAGGGCAAGAAAATCCGTGCTTTTGGTGAAAGTCTTCTTAGAATGGGGTGCTGACCTTATAAACCACCTAATAGATTGAAACGGTAAATTGGTTTCCTTCCGAGAAGACCGTAAAATGAAACAACTAACTGTAAAAAGAGCATAAAAACCGTGAACAATTTTACAGTCTGGTCATCTCAAACCTAAGTGACTAAAAAATTTACAGGCAGGCCAGGTAAAAAATGGCCAATGGTAGTTTTTTACATGACCGAGAGAAACGGGCGTGCCACAAGAAGTGTCATGCATGATAGACGTAGACTTTTATACTTCTACGAGGAATTGCTCCTGGTAGGAGCAGGGTGATGAGGTATGTTTGATCATCAATATTTACACACATTTGCACCTGCGTCTCTTGTCAAGGGTCTCAAGTGATAAAATAAGATGTTGTGGTTAACAAGACATGCCTCCGCATTAGGTGAAGAAACAAGAAATTCAAGCTGTTTAGAAACACTCGTAAAAACATAGAAGAAAGTATAAATGCATAGAAGGCCACTTCTACTTCCCAACTCTTATTGTTAAATCAGCCCAGTCATGTTTCGTTAAAAAAAGGTAATTACTACGTTTCTCAGAGTAAATTTAAAAAGCTATCTGGTCTTGCTTTTAAATAAAAAAAATGGCTACAATACTTTCTGGAATCAGCGATGGAAGCAGATTTAATAATGATCTCATTATGCGGACAAGAGGGGAGGTGGGTAAAATCAAAATAGACGAAACTAAGTGAATTTCAGAAGATTATTGGAAAGTTTTGGAAAATTGGGAAAACTTGCGATTCTAGAAAGAATGTAAGCCAAATTACTTGTTCCATACTTGCTTGGATGGAATAGTGTTTTTGTTTTATTTGGGTTAGAGAATAACCATAATTCCGAATATGTAAAATTTTGTTAGGAGACGCATTCAGAGTTTTAACGTTGCACTCTTCGCCCCCTCCACCCACAAAAAGGGGTATGTGCACCCCAGTTCGATATACTCTAAGACTATCTACTGCTTCATAAACTATGCTTTAATTCACTTTAAGTCTTTTCTGGCTTGTAAAGTTTGATTATTTTATTTGATTCCTAATTCTTACTTTTTTAAGGATTTAAGGCATATGACTTTTGATACAAGTACTTTCCAAAAACTTTTAGGTCAATATTACTTCTTTGTACTTATTGACTCCAAATATGTCAAATTTTTTACATAGGTTTGGATTTAAATTTCTAAGCATCCCTCCAATAACCCAATCAATTTTAAATACTCTTCTTTTATCTACAACAAATATACTTGTTGCTTTTTAGAAGCTTAACTTGACTGTTCTTTCCATATGAGCACTGAGAAAACTCATTCTAGTCTCTCTTGAGATTAAATAAAAAAAAAAATAAGTTTCTTTAACGGAAAGTAAGGAGCGACATTAAAACTTAAAACGAACAGAAATTATTCCGTATATGAAAGGGGTTGTCCTTTCCGTCAACGTCTTGCTTTTACCCTAAAGTTTTTATTGTTTTAAAAAATAAAGTTGTGAGACAGAGTCAAAATTTTTGCGCAAAGAGCGAGGCGTTGGGGAGGGGACAACCCCTTTCATATACAGAATAATTTCTGTTCGTTTTAAGTTTTAATGTCGCTCTTTACTTTCAGTTAAAAAAACTTGTTTTCTGTATTTAATTTCTGAACGTTTTTGAATTAATGCAACTATGATTTTGGATCACCGTACATGAATAATTAAAACGAAGTTTGCATATTAATTTTACTTTTTTTGGCTAAATGGCTTTCTCGAAATTTTGTTCTGACGTAACTTAGGAATTAACTCACGTAACGAACTTCTATATTCGTATATTTTTGTTACGTATATTAGGAGGTTCGCCCTCTAGTCAAAACCTCGCTCTTTGCGCTAAAGTTAGAATTTTTTTTTTATCCTATAAGAATGACCCATCTTTCACATAGGCCGTTAATTAGAATAAATGAATCTGATGAAAGTACAAAAAAAACTTTAGCGTAAAGAGCGAGGTAATGACTAGGGAGAGAACCCAATCATATACGTAATAATTTCTGTTCGTTTTAAATTTTGATGTTGCTGCTTACTTTCAGCTGAAAAAATTGTTCTTTTATATTTAATTTCTGATTGTTTTTTTAAATAATGCCGGGAAATCCAGTGCCCCTTCATAATATTGTCTTTTTCCCCATGAAAACGTCCTCCATGGAAAGATCCTCCCATTTAACCCCCCCCCCCCCCCCAACTACCATAAAAATCCCCCTGAAAACTTCTGTATACTTCCCAATAACCAATACCGTATGTAAACATTGGGCAAAGTTCATAACTTGCAGACCTTCCCCCGGGGACTGTGGGGATTAATTCATTCATAAAGACATAGTTATTGTATTTTTCGACCATGCTGAATAAAATGGCTAACTCAAAATTTTGATCGGGTGATTCTGGGAAAAAACGAGCGTGCGAGGGGGCCTAGTTGCCCTCCATTTTTTAGTCACTTAAAAAGGGCACTAGAACTTATAATTTCCGCTCGAATGAGCCCTCCTGCGATATTCTAGGACCACTGGTTTGATACGATCACCCCTGTTAAAAGAAAAAAAAAACAAACAAAAAAAAAAAAAAAAAAAAACTAAACACGCATCCGTGATCTTTCTTCCGACAAAAAAAATTCTATCTTTTTACAGATAGGAGCATGAAAATTCTGCCTTAGGGTTCTCTGATACGCTGAATCTGATGGTGTAATTTTTTATTACACCACTTTTAGGGGATGTTTCCCCCTTTTTTCGAAAGTAAGGCAAATTTTCTCAGGCCCGTAACTTTTGGTGGGTAGGACTAGTACTTCATGAAACCCATATATTTGAAATCAACATAAAAATCTGATTCTTCTGATGTGTCTATTGTTATCAAAATTATGTTTATAGAGTTTCGGTTACTACTGAGCCAGGTCACTCCTTGCTTATAGTTTGTTACCAAGAATTGTTTCATATGAAAGGGGCTGTCCCCTCCTCAATGCCTCGCTCTTTACGCTAAAGTTTTTTATTGTTTTAAAAATAGACTTGTGAAAAAGAGTCAAACTTTAGCGTAAAGAACGAGGCATTGAGGACGGGACAGCCCCATTCATATACGGAATAAATTTTGTTCGTTTTAAGTTTTAATTTCACTCCTTACTTTCAGTTAAAAAATCATGTTTTTTTATATTGGTAATGGTGCCACTCTGCTTTCTGGAAGTCAGATAGCAGATTAGCATGGGATTTCTGGAAGTCAGATAAGTGGAGCTCCTAGCCCCTTGCACGTGTTTCTAGCTGGAGAGATTCAGAGCGCATTCCCTGTTTTTAGGCGAAATTCCCAACCCCTGGCAAAATTCACAGGTGTTTAAATTAATTGGAATGTGGTCAGAATAATAGAAAAGTAACAATAACAAGGGGAATCACTCGTACCTTTGAAACGTGGTCAGCTGTTTCTAGCAGAACCCTCTGACGTCAAGGCAGAGATAGGGAAATTAGTATTGAATTTCTAGCGCAGCCCTATGACGTCACGGTGCACACCCCCGTTTCAAGCGCATGTTTCGTCAAAGTACACACCCCCGTTTCAATCGCATGTTTTGTCACGTGACACATCCCTGTGTATTTCTATGAGAGTCCTCTGACGACACAGAATCCATAGGGAAATAATATTGGATTTTAAAGGCAGCCCTCTGACGTCACGGTAAATACCCCGTTTCAAGCGCATAGCTCGTCACGGTACACACCCCCGTTTCAAGCGCATGTTTTCGTCACGCGACACACCCCTGTGTATTTCTGTGAGAGCCCTGTTTCTAAGCGAAATTCCCAGGTGTTTTCCCCGTGCTGGTATCACACGATTCCCAGAATCCATGTGTTCAATCGAGAGTAGAAGATCCGTGTACGTTCTAGGAATTGTATAAATACTGTAGGGAGGGAACGAAACAGTATCAGTCTCATATAACCCGTTGAAGACGCTACAACTATCTATAAAAATAATGGATAATTCCTGCAATGACGCAAGTGCCTTTCTCTAGTATTTCGTATACACCCCAAAAAAAATCCTTCCACTACGCTTTATTTATATTCGTTTTAAAGGATAAATACGCTCTTTTACCGTGTAAAAACCCAACATCCTTCAATTTGAAAACAATTAATCTTTTAAAAAGAATTATTCTTTTACTCGAAGAAGGTGACTTTTTCCCTCATGCATTGAAACCAAGAATCCATCAAATGTCTCGCGACCCCTTTTGTCTAAAGTTGTCATCTGTTGTGAATATGTCCCAATATAGAAAGGATGCATTGTAAACAATATCGTGCAGAAGGGATTGTGTTTCTCTTCAATTATACATAATGGATAGTGAACCATTTACATAATTCTAGGCTGGTTTTCTCTCTAATTCTAGTGTTTCGGGTTTTCTTGAAAAAAGGTTTTATTTTCTGCAAAATTGTCACATAATACATTTTATGGGAGCAAAGCATTTCTTATATGATATTTTAAGGCTGGCAATTAGGTAAAAAGTGGGGACGCTAACAGACGCATACAGCTTTTAGAGTGCACATTTATTCACCGCTGATTCTAGTTTAACTAAAGGATCTAAATACTTGCACCTGAGAATGGTAGTTTATCCATGCGCTAGACTAATAATGCTTTAAATACAGCTCATTTTGCTTTTAAATGCTCTTCATCTCTAGGCACGTATTAAATTATTTTTTTCTAAATTATAAAAGTAGGAACATTTATTTTTATACTATGGCTACAGACTACATATTGTTGGGTTTATTTCTCACAACGTGTATAATAAAAACGTTTAATTTCTAAGCCTAGCTTATTCATCGCGAATTTTCTCTTTTTGCTTTCTTGAAAAAGGGGAGAAATGGTTGAAATAGCATTTTTAAAAGTTGAAGAGGGTTTCTGGACAATGTTTAAATATTTAAAGCAGGAAAAAGAATCCTGTTTTCTATGAGTATTGTAGGGGGTTTCTAGAAGGGAGTATTGTTTCTAACCATATATTTCTAATAAATAATATTTTTCTTATCTTCATTTTCTTCTGTAGAAGCGTGCGCTATTTTTCATTAAATCGTGTTTTCTTTTCTATGGGTTTTCAACCCTCCCCCTCCCGACAACAGAGCTAGAGGCACCGAGCCGACCCCACTGCAAGTCATAAGAGCAAGGGTTATTAAATATGCTGGCCCTTCCATAACCCACAAATAAGGCAGGAGGTATGTTGTCCCATCTATGCTCCGCACGCAAGAAGGTGAAATCACTGGCCCTTCTAGAGTAGCATTGGCTACGCAAGCTACCGCCCATTGAGCTGCAAGCCCATCTTTTCAAGAGCGTGACATCGCTGGTGCGGCTGTAAGGAAGTTAAAAAGAGAGTGGACAGCCGCTCATATGAAGGCGAGCCCCGCCGTCCCACCTACACAAGTCCGTGACTTCCCAGGGCCATCTACGCAGTGCTGTGATATAACTTCAATTCATGTTACACCCCCCACCTGTGCCGCCCGTCCAAGATTAGGGTGTTCCACTGTCGGCACAATTTGAAGATGTGAGTATATTTATTGGCATGATCAAAACCTTACTGCCTATTTTTTAGCTAGTCTATATTCTTTCCAACCTAAGTTCTTTCCTATATTCTTTCTAACCTAAGAATCCATTCTTTTCAACCAAAGTTCTTAGCCTACTACAGTCATTTTTCTTCTTTTCAGACCTTGAATTGAGTTTTCTATTCTTTAAGTGCTTCCTTAGTTTAATAGACTCAGACCCTATAAAAAAAAAAATAAAAATGTCATTTTTTTCATCATTTGTCAGGCTTTGAAGGGAACTTTTACGCTAATAATTGGATACTCCTTAGTTTTATCAATATTTATGGATTCCCTAGAATATTAAAAGTCTAACTTATATGCCCCCAACTCTTAGTTTTAAAGGACTCTAAATAAGGCTGTTTTCAACTTTTTAGGCTAATAAAGATAATTTTTCACTTGTCAGAGCGGTCTTTTATGCCTTGCAAGCTTTCTACTCTAAGTTCTTTTATTCATTTAAGATCTTATTCTTTAGTTCTAGATAATAGTTTATACTTTTTGCTAGAATATTGAGGCTTGAGTTTCCATACCCCCTCCTTCATTTTAAAGACCATAGTAGGGAGGCTCCTGTAGATACTGTACGAACACCGTGCTGCCCTCTATAATCGAGTTTAACGCTGACAGGATATAATTTATTCACGGATTATTGATCGACTCTAACGGGCCAATGAAACCTTTTTTCTAGGTCAATTTATTTGTTTTTTCTAAGTGTAATGACTCCGGGGCGAAGTTTGCACATGCGCACTGATTTCTAACGGGGCAATGTATTGATCCACTAGAGGGGAAGTAGTTTTCTGAGAAATTGATTTACATAATCTGAAGGGGATTTCTAATGTAATACAAGGGGATTTCATTTTTAAATATGGCTTCTTTGGTCTTTAGGTCTGAGAGATAAATGGTCTTTAGTGACAGAGATAAATTAATATTCTATTTTTAAATATGGCTTCTCTGGTCATTAGGCTTAGTGATAAATTCTGGAATTAATATTCTTCCGAAACCTTAATAGTGTAGCTAGGAACAACTTAGAGATGAAGACAGACTGAATATATTTTACGCGGGAAATGGTTTCCTGGGAATTTCAAATGTGAAAGCGCAGGGATGCCGAAACAAAGGAACACGCAGAAATTACTTTTAGGGGATTATTTGGGCGAAACCGTTTGAGACATTTTAGAAGATAGTTTAGGCGAAACAGTTTGAGTCATTTCAGAAGACGATTTCGGGTGAAACTCCGTGGTCGTTATAATACACAAGTTCCATTTGAACAGTGTTGTAAGGTCACAATACCCCAACCCCAAAGGGCTCCAACCCCAAAGGGCCCCCCTCCCCCCAGGACCCCCCAAGGGGCCCCTCCCCCTGCGCGCCATCCCCCTGGGCCCCCAAAGGGCCCCCCTCCCAATTTTTCTAATACTTTTTTTTGGCGCACTTGAGACACAGAAGGGCCCCCACATTTCAAAAGGCTTTATTATATCTTTTCAGAACAAGTTCTTTACGTAATGTCCTTCCTAAACCAATTTTACTAGTTGAAGTACTCATCCTTTTCACCCACAACTTTACTTTACGACTTTTTGCATACTCCCAACACCAAGCAATACTTTTCAAAGGATTTATTATATCTTTTCAGAACAAGTTCTTTACGTAATGTCCCTCCTAAACCAATTTTACAACTTGAAGTACTCATCCTTTTCACACACAAATTTACTTTACAGCTTTTTGAATACCCCAACACCAAGCAATACTATTCAAAAGGCTTTATTACAACTTTTCAGAACAATTTCTTTACGTAATGTCCCTTGTAAACCTATTTTACAATTTGAATTACTCATCTTTTTCACACACAATTTTACTTTACGGCTTTTTGCATACCCCAACACCAAGCAATACTTTTCAAAGGCTTTATTATATCTTTTCAGAACAAGTTCTTTGCGTAATGTCTCTCCTAAGACAATTTTACAACTTGAAGTACTCATCTTTTTCACATCCAAATTTACTTTACAACGTTTTTACACACCACAACATCAAGCAAGGTTCCACTTCAGTTCAGATTTTCCCCCAGAGACATAAATTTAAAGTTCTCCTCAAAATTTTTTGTAGAAGATAGAAAAAGTTATATATTGATCGTGAAAATTTCACCATGACGATAAGGAGCTCCAATTTAACTCTGAGATTTTTCCCAACGTCATAAAAAAATTTAAAGCTCTGTTATAAATTTTTCAGTGGAAGATAGGAAAAGTTATACTATGATTGTGTAAGTTTTTCATGAAGATAAAAAGTTTCAATATAATTCTAAATTTTTATAAATTCACTTCAGATTTTTCTCAAAGAGATGAAGAAATTTAAAGTTCGGTTCTAAATTTTACCCTAGATACATCGATTCTGAATTTTTCCTACAAGAAGCGAAAAAGTTAGGCTTTAATTACATATTTTCTCAAAGAAGTGAAGAAAACTTCAAGTTCTATTCCAAATTTTTCGTAGAAGATAGAAAAAAGTTACACTTTGATCGTGAATATTCGCCATGACGATAAGGAGCTACACTTCTTAATTTCAAATCCGATTTTTCTCAAATAGATGGAAAATTTAAAGTTCTCTTCCAAATTTTTCTTAGAAGATAGAAAAAGTTATGCTTTGATCGTGAATATTCACCATGACGATAAGGAGCTACACTTTAATTGTGATTTTTCTCGAAGAAGGGCAAAATGTTCAAGTTCTCTTCTGAATTTTCTTAAAGAAGAGAAAAAGTTAATTCAATACTGAAATTTACCAAAGAAAATGAAAAGAGCTACCACTTCAGTTCAGATTTCCCCCCAAAGCCATAAAAAATTTAAAGTTCTATTCTAAATTTTCCCGTAGAAGATAGAAAAAGTTATACCATAGTTGTGAATATTTTCCATGAAGATAAAAAGTTCCACTTTTATTCTAAATTTTCTCAACGAAGTGGGGAAAAGTTAAAGTTCTCTTTTGAACTTTCTCAATGAAAGAGAAATAAGTTACAGAACAATTCTATTTTTTCCATAAAAAATAAAAATTCACCACTTCAGTTCAGATTTTTCTTAAAGAGATGAAAAAATTTAAAGTACTGTTCCAAATTTTTCATAGAAGATAGAAAAATGTATACTCTGATCGTGAAAAGTTAGCTCAATTCTGCATTTTACCAAAGAACTTACACTTCAATTCTAATTTCCCCAGAGAAAATAAAAAGCTTTCACTTCAGTTCTTAATTCCCCAAAGACATACAAAATTAAAGTTCTATTCTAAACTTTCCCGTAGAAGATAGAAAAAGTTATACCATAGTTTTGAATATTTACCATGAAGATAAAAAGTTCCACTTTTATTCAAAATTTTTCTCAACAAAGTGGGGGAAAGTTCAAGTTCTCTTCTGAACTTTCTCAATGAAAAAGAAATAAGTCACAGATCAATTCTATTTTTTCCAAAGAATATAAAAAAGTTCAGCTTCAGTTCTGATTTTTCTGAAAGACATAAAAAATTTAAAGTACTATTCCCAATTTTTCATAGAAGATAGAAAAAGTTATACATTGATTGTGAAAAGTTAGCTCACTTCGGAATTACCAAAGAACTTACAGATCAATTCTGTTTTTCAAGAAATAAAAAGGTTCCACTTCAGTTCTTAATTTCTCAAATGACATAAAAATTTAAAGCTCTGTTCTAAATTTTTCCGTGAAAGATAGGAAAAGTTATACTATGATTGTGCATATTTTTCATGAAGATAAAAAGTTTCACTCTAATTCTAAATTTTTATAATTTCACTTCAGATTTTTCTCAAAGAGATGAAGAAATTTAAAGTTCGGTTCTAAATTTTACCCTAGATACATCGGTTCTGAATTTTTCCTACAAGAAGAGAAAAATTTCAACTTTAATTACATATTTTCTCAAAGAAGCGAAGAAAACTTCAAGCTCTATTCCAAATTTTTTGTAGAAGATAGAAAAAAGTTATACTTTGATCGTGAATATTCGCCATGACGATAAGGAGCTACACTTTAATTCTGAGTTTTCTCGAAGAAGTGCAAAATATTCACGTTCTCTTCTGAATTTTCTTTTCATTTACCATAGTAAATGAAAAAAGCTTCCACTTCAGTTCTTAATTTCCTCAAAGACATAAAAAAATTTAAGTTATGTTCTAAATTTTTCCATAGAAGATAGGAAAAGTTATGCTATGATTCTGAATATTTTCCATGAAGATAAAAAGTTTCATTTTAATTCTAAATTTCCTTAATTTAAATTCCGATTTTTCTCTAAGAGATGGCAAATTTAAAGTTCTCTTTCAAATTTTTCTTAGAAGATAGAAAAAGTTATGCTTTGATCGTGAATATTCACCATGACGATAAGGAGCTACACTTTAATTCTGAGTTTTCTCGAAGAAGCGCAAAATGTTCAAGTTCTCTTCTGAATTTTCTCGAAAAGAGAAAAAGTTAACTCAATTCTGAAATTTACCGAAGAAAATGAAAAAAGCTACCACTTCAGTTCTTAATTCCCCAAAGACATAAAACATTTAAAGTTCTATTCTAAATTTTTCATAGAAGATAGAAAAAGTTATAGATTGATTCTGAAAAGTTAGCTCAATTCGGAATTACCAAAGAACTTACAGATCAATTCTATTTTTCAAGAAATAAAAAGGTTCCGCTTCAGTTCTTAATTTCTCAAATGACATGAAAAATTTAAAGCTCTGTTCTAAATTTTTCCGTGGAAGACAGGAAAAGTTATACTATGATTGTGTATATTTTTCATGAAGTTAAAAAGTTTCACTCTAATTCTAAATTGTTATAATTTCAATTCATATTTTTCTCAAAGAGATGAAGAAATATAATGTTCGGTTCTAAATTTTACCCTAGATACATCGATTCTGAATTTTTCCTACAAGAAGAGAAAAATTTCAGCTTTAATTACATATTTTCTTAAAGAAGTGAAAAAAACTTCAAGTTCTATTCCAAATTATTCGTAGAAGATAAAAAAAAGTTACACTTTGATCGTGAATATTCGCAATGACGATAAGGAGCTACACTACTTAATTTCAATTCCGATTTTTCTCAAAGAGATAGAAAATTAAAGTTCTCTTCCAAATTAGTCTTAGAAGATAGAAGAAGTTATGCTTTGATCGTGAATATTCACCATGACAATAAGGAGCTACACTTTAATTCTGAGTTTTCTCGAAGAAGTGCAAAATGTTCAAGTTCTCTTCTGAAGTTTCTTAAAGTAGAGAAAAAGTTAACTCAATACTCAAATTTACCGAAGAAAATGAAAAGAGCTACCACTTCAGTTCAGATTTCCCCCCAAAGACATAAAAAATTTAAAGTTCTATTCTAAATTTTCCCGTAGAAGATAGAAAAAGTTACTCATCTTTTTCACCAACAACTTTACTTTACAACGTTTTTGCACACCACAACATCAATCAAGGTTCCACTTTAGTTCAGATTTTCCCCCAAAGACATAAATTTAAAGTTCTCCTCCAAATTTTTCGTAGAAGATGGAAGAAAGTTATGCTATGATCGTGAATATTCACCATGACAATAAGGAGCTACACTTTAATTGTGAGTTTTCTCGAAGAAGGGCAAAATGTTCAAGTTCTCTTCTGAAGTTTCTTAAAGTAGAGAAAAAGTTAGCTCAATTCTGAAATTTACCATAGAGAATGAAAAAAACTTCCACTTCAGTTCTTAAATCCCCAAAGACATAAAAAATTAAAGTTCTATTCTAAATTTTCCCGTAGAAGATAGAAAAAGTTATACCATAGTTGTGAATATTTTCCATGAAGATAAAAAGTTTCATTTTTATTCTAAATTTTCTTAATTTCAATTCCGATTTTTCTCAAAAAGATGGAAAATTTAAAGTTCTCTTCCAATTTTTTCTTAGAAAATAGAAAAAGTTATGCTTTGATCGTGAATATTCACCATGACGATAAGGAGCTACACTTTAATTCTGAGTTTTCTCGAAGAAGTGCAAAATGTTCAAGTTCTCTTCTGAATTTTCTTAAAGAAGAGACAAATTTATTACAATTCTGAAATTTACCGAAGAAAACGAAAAAAGCTACCACTTCAGTTTAGATTTTCCCGTAGAAGATAGAAAAAGTTATACTATGATTGTGAATATTTTCTATGAAGATAAAAAGTTCCACTTTCATTCTAAATTTTCTCAACAAAGTGAGGAAAAGTTCAAGTTCTCTTCTGAACTTTCTCAATGAAAAAGAAATAAGTTAGAGAACAATTCTTTTTTTTTCAGAGAAAATAAAAATTTACCACTTCAGTTCAGATTTTTCTCAAAGAGATGAAAAAATTTAAAATACTGTTCCAAATTTTTCATAGAAGATAGAAAAAGTTATACTCTGATCATGAAAAGTTAGCTCAATTCTGTATTTTACCAAAGAACTTACACTTCAATTCTAATTTCCCCAGAGAAAATAAAAAAGCTTCCACTTCAGTTCTTAATTCCCAAAGACATAAAAAATTAAAGTTCTATTCTAAATTTTCCCATAGAAGATAGAAATAGTTATACCATAGTTGTGAATGTTTACCATGAAGATAAAAAGTTCAACTTTTATTCTAAATTTTCTCAACGAAGTGGGGGAAAGTTCAAGCTCTCTTCTGAACTTTCTCAATGAAAAAGAAATAAGTTACAGATCAATTCTATTTTTCAAGAAATAAAAAAATTCCATTTCAGTTCTTAATTTCTCAAATGACATAAAAATTTACAGCTCTGTTCTAAATTTTTCCGTGGAAGATAGGAAAAGTTATACTATGATCGTGTATATTTTTGATGAAGATAAAAAGTTTCACTCTAATTCTAAGTTTTTACAATTTCACTTTAGATTTTTGTCAAAGAGATGAAGAAATTTAAACTTCGATTTTGGAACCTTTTTATTTTCATGGAAAAAATTAGAATTGAGCTATCTTTTTCTCTTCTTTAAGAAAATTCTTGATCTGTAACTAATTTCTTTTTCATCGAGAAAGTTCAGAAGAGAACTTGAACTTTCCCCCACTTCGTTGAAAAAATTTAGAAAAAAATGGAACTTTTTATCTTCATGGTAAATATTCAAAACCATTGTATAACTTTTTCTATCTTCTACGTTAAAATTTTGAATAGAACTGTAATTTCTTATGTCTTTGGGGAATTAATAACTGAAGTGGAAGCTTTTTATTTTCTCTGGGGAAATTAAAATTGAATTGAAGTTCTTTGTTAAAATACAGAATTGAGCTAACTTTTCACGTTCAGAGTATAACTTTTTCTATCTTCTATGAAAAATTTGGAACAGTACTTTAAATTTTTTCATCTCTTTGAGAAAAATCTGAACTGAAGTGGTAAATTTTTATTCTCTCTGGAAAAAATAGAATTGTTCTGTAACTTATTTCTTTTTCATTGAGAAAGTGCAGAAGAGAACTTGAACTTTTCCCCACTTCGTTGAAAAAATTTAGAAAAAAGTGGAACTTTTCATCTTCATGGAAAATATTCACAATCATAGTCTAACTTTTCCTATCTTCTACGGGAAAATTTAGAATAGAACTTTACATTTCTTATGTCTTTGGGGAAAAAATCTGAACTGAAGTGTCAGCTTTTTTCATTTTCTTCGGTAAATTTCAGAATTGAGTTAACTTCATCTCTTCTTTAACAAAATTCAGAAGAGAACTTGAACATTTTGCGCTTCTTCGAGAAAACTCAGAATTAAAGTGGAGCTCCTTATCGTCATGGTGAAATATTCACGATCAATGTATAACTTTTTCTATCTTCTACAAAAAATTTTGAGGAGAACTTTAAATTTATGTCTTTGGGGGAAAATCTGAACTGAAGTGGAACCTTGATTGATGTTGTTGTGTGCAAAAACGTTGTAAAGTAAAGCTGTTGGTGAAAAGATGAGTACTTCAAGTAGTAAAATTGGCTTAGGAGGAACATTACGTAAAGTACTTGTTCTGAAAAGATATAATAAAGCCTTTGAAAGGTATTGCTTGGTGTTGGGGTATGCAAAAAGTCGTAAAGTAAAGTTTTTTGTGAAAAAGATGGGTACTTCAAGTTGTAAAATTGGAAAAAAATTTTAAGCTCTGTTCTAAATTTTTCCGTGGAAGATAGGAAAAGTTATACTATGATTGTGCATATTTTTCATGAAGATAAAAAGTTTTACTCTAATTCTAAATTATTATAATTTCACTTCAGATTCTTCTCAAAGAGATGAAGAAATTTAAAGTTCGATTCTAAATTTTACCCTGGATACATCGATTCTGAATTTTTCCTACAAGAAGAGAAAAAGTTCAGCTTTAATTACATACTTTCTCAAAGAAGTGAAGGAAACTTCAAGTTCTATTCCAGATTTTTCGTAGAAGATAGAAAAAAGTTATACTTTGATCGTGAATATTCGCCATGACGATAAGGAGATACACTTTAATTCTGAGTTTTCTCGAAGAAGTGCAAAATGTCCAAGTTCTCTTCTGAATTTTCTTAAAGAAGAGAAAAAGTCAGCTCAATTCTGAAATTTACCATAGAAAATGAAAAAAGCTTCCACTTCAGTTCTTAATTTCTTAAAGACATAAAAAATTTTAAGTCCTGTTCCAAATTTTTCCATAGAAGATAGGAAAAGTTATACTATGATTGTGAATATTTTCCATGAGGATAAAAAGTTTCATTTTAATTCTAAATGTTATTAATTTCAATTCTGATTTTTCTCAAAGAGATGGAAAATTTAAAGTTCTCTTCCAAATTTTTCTTTGAAGATAGAAAAAGTTATGCTTTGATCGTGAATATTCACAATGACAATAAGGAGCTACACTTTAATTGTGAGTTTTCTCGAAGAAGTGCAAAATGTTCAAGTTCTCTTCTGAATTTTCTTAAAGAAGAGAAACAGTTAGCTCAATTCTGAAATTTACCATAGAAAATTAAAAAAGCTTCCATTCAGTTCTTAATTTCTCAGACATAAACAATTTTAAGTTCTGTTCTAAATTTTTCCACAAAAGATAGGAAGAGTTATACTATGATTGTGAATATTTTCCATGAGGATAAAAAGTTTCATTTTAATTCTAAATGTTATTAATTTCAATTCTGATTTTTCTCAAAGAGATGGAAAATTTAAAGTTCTCTTCCAAATTTTTCTTAGAAAATAGAACAAGTTATCCTTTGATCGTGAATATTCACCATGACGATAAGGAGCTACACTTTAATTCTGAGTTTTCTCGAAGAAGCGCAAAATGTTCAAGTTCTCTTCTGAATTTTCTTAAAGAAGAGAAAAAGTTAACTCAATTCTGAAATTTACCGAAGAAAATGAAAAAAGCTGACACTTCAGTTCAGATTTTTCCCCAAAGACATAAGAAATTTAAAGTTCTATTCTAAATTTTCCCGTAGAAGATAGGGAAAGTTATACTATGATTGTGAATATTTTCTATGAAGATAAAAAGTTCCACTTTTTTCTAAATTTTCTCAACGAAGTGGGGAAAAGTTCAAGTTCTCTTCTGAACCTTCTCAATGAAAAAGAAATAAGTTACAGAACCATTCTATTTTTTCAAGAGAGACTAAAGATTTACCACTTCAGTTCAGATTTTTCTCAAAGAGATGAAAAAATTTAAAGTACTGTTCCAAATTTTTCACAGAAGATAGAAAAAGTTATACTCTGATCGTGAAAGTTAGCTCAATTCTGTATTTTACCAAAGAACTTCAATTCAATTCTAATTTCCCCAGAGAAAATAAAAAGCTTCCACTTCAGTTCTTAATTCCCCAAAGACATAAAAAATTAAAGTTATATTCTAAATTTTCCCGTAGAAGATAGAAAAAGTTATACAATGGTTGTGAATATTTACCATGAAGATTCGGTTCTGGAAACTTGTTATTTTCATGGAAAAAATTAGAATTGAGCTAACTTGTTCTCTTCTTTAAGAAAATTCTTGATCTGTAACTAATTTCTTTTTAATCGAGAAAGTTCAGAAGAGAACTTGAACTTTCCCCCACTTCGTTGAGAAACTTTAGAATAAAAGTGGAACTTTTTATCTTCATGATAAATATTCACAACAATTGTATAACTCCTTATCGTCATGGTGAAATATTCACGATCAATCTATAACTTTTTCTGTCTTCTACAAAAATTTGGAGGAAAACTTAAAGTTTATGTCTTTGGGGGGAAATCTGAACTGAAGTGGAACCTTGATTGATGCTGTGGTGTGCAAAAACGTTGTAAAGTAAAGTTGTTGGTGAAAAAGATGAGTACTTCAAGTTGTAAAATTGGTTTAGGAGGGACATTACGTAAAGAACTTGTTCTGAAAAGATATAATAAAGCCTTTGAAAAGTATTGCTTGGTGTTGGGGTATTCAAAAAGCTGTAAAGTAAAGTTTTGTGTGAAAAGGATGAGTACTTCAAGTTGTAAAATTGGTTTAGGAGAGACATTA
Source organism: Artemia sinica (assembly GCA_027921565.1). Lineage (NCBI taxonomy): Eukaryota > Metazoa > Arthropoda > Branchiopoda > Anostraca > Artemiidae > Artemia > Artemia sinica. The sequence goes on along the minus strand of CM051268.1, from coordinate 45,927,294 downwards.
CGTAAAGAACTTGTTCTGAAAAGATATAATAAAGCCTTTTGAAAAGTATTGCTTGGTGTTGGGGTATTCAAAAAGCTGTAAAGTAAAGTTTTGTGTGAAAAGGATGAGTACTTCAAGTTGTAAAATTGGTTTAGGAGAGACATTACGTAAAGAACTTGTTCTGAGAAGATATAATAAAGCCTTTGAAAAGTTTTGCTTGGTGTTGGGAGTAAGCAAAAAGTCGTAAAGTAAAGTTGTGGGTGAAAAGGTTGAGTACTTCAAGTAGTAAAATGGTTTAGGAAGGACATTACGTAAAGAACTTGTTCTGAAAAGATATACTAAAGCCTTTTGAAGTATAAGGGCCCTTCTGTGTCCCAAGTGCACAAAAAAAGTATTAAGAAATGGGGAGGGGGGCTTTGGCGGGCCCGGGGGTGGGAGGGGGCTCTTTGGGGGCCCAGGGGGAGGGGACCCCTTTGGGGGGCCCAGGAGGAGGGGGCCCCTTTTGGGACCCTTTGGGGTTAGGGCCCTTTGGGGTTGGGGTATGGGGACCTCACAACACTGTTCAAATGGAACTCAAATGGTGTATTATAACGACCACGGAGTTTCACCCCAAATCATCTTCTAAAATGACTCAAACTGTTTCGCCTAAATTATCTTATAAAATGTCTCAAACGGTTTCGCCCAAATAATCCCCTAAAAGTAATTTCTGCGTGTTCCTTTGTCACATTTGAAATTCCCAGGAAACCATTTCGCGTGTAAAATATATTCAATCTGTCTTCATCTCTAAGGTGTTTCTAGCTACACTATTAAGGTTTTGAAAGAATATTAATTCCAGAATTTATCACTAAGCTTAATGACCAGAGATGCCATATTTAAAAATAGAATATTAATTTATCTCTGTCACTAAAGACCATTAATCTCTCAGAACTAAAGACCAAAGAAGCCATATTTAAAAATGAAATCCCCTTGTATTACATTAGAATTCCACGTCAGATTATGTAAATCAATTTCTCAGAAAACTACTTCCCCTCTAGTGGATCAATACATTGCCCCGTTAGAATTCAGTGCGCATGTGTAAACTTCGCCCCGGTGTCATTACACTTAGAAACAAGAAATAAATTGACCTTGCAAAAAGGTGTCATTGACCCGTTAGAGTCGATCAATAATCCATGAATAAATTATATCCTGTCAGCGTTAGACTCAATTATAGACGGCAGCACGGTGTTTGTACGGTATCTACAGGGGCCTCCCTACTGACCATCATTAAACCAAGAGATATATAGAAAAATAATGCATTCTTTTCAACATTTTAGCCTACTATAGGCATTTTCCCGCCTCTTCCAGGTTCTGAAGAGACTTTTTGTTAGAATATTGAAGGTCCAACTTATATGCCCCCTCTACCCTACTTTTAAAAGACTCATTCCCCTCAGGAATAACTGAAATAAGGCTATTTTTCAATTTTTTAGACTAATAAAACTAGTTTTTTACCTCTCAGAGACATTAACAGGTTTTACTCCTTTCTAAATTCTTTTATTCACTCCTTTCTAATTTTTTTATTCCTTGTCGATAGAATATTGAAGCTTCAGGTTCCATATTTCCTCCCCTTAACTTTAGAGACCATCATCATACCAAGGGATATCTAGAAAAATGACACATTCTATTCTTTTCTTTTCTCAAGCTAAGTTCTTAGCCTACCAAAGGCCTTTTTCGCTTATTTTTCCAAACTGATAATGTTACCTTTTCACTTTTTGCCAAGCGGTCAGAATACTGAAGGCCAAAGTTATATCCTAATCCCTCCTTAGCTTGAATATCTAGGAAATAGCTAAAAGTAGCCTTTTCGCTAAGAAGGTTAGTTCAGGGTTCCTAATATAGAGGAAAGATGTCAGAGGATCAGCCGGGGGAAATGGGGACATTCATTTTCAGGAAATAGGTAAGAAAAGCGCTCGAAGAGTTTAAGGGGATATGACCCCCCTTGTTATTTCCATTCATACCTAAAATTTATAGTTTTGCTTTTTCAGAACGATTTCGATCAATTAATTGAGAATCACCTCACAAGGCTCCTTGGAACTGCACTGGTAGAGGAAGCCACTGACGAAATGATAGCCTGGGCCGAAGAGTTTATTGCCAAATGGCCAGAGGCAAACGCTCCCTCGGCAAGTTTTACCATGACTCTTTAAAACATAAATTTTAAAAGACCTAACTGCAAGAAAGGAGGTCCATGAATGGACTCTCACTACAAGCAAAAATGTATTTTAGAGCCTTCTAACATTTATTAGCAGTAGTCTGACCCAAAGGGGTCCTTTACATACATGGTCAGTAGTAAGGGGATTATAGTTCCAAGGGGGCATGGTACCCTTTCATAATACAATGATACATTCCAACGACTGATAGGGGCTCAATGAGTTCAAGGACTCATGACACCCTTCCATAATACAATGATACATTCTAGAAACTTCTATACTCATTCTCTCTTTTGCATAGGACAATACCTACCAGTGAGCTAAATATGCTCTTAGTTTTCTTCCAGGTTCATACAACACCTACTCCTGGGACCTACAACCTCTAAAAGGATATGGAGACATTAATGAACATGGAACAGGTCTTAGAGACTACTGAACACGAGGGTGGGTTTAAATGTGGGGGTGAGTCCTGCTAGTGTAGCTCCCACTCAGTTTTAATTTAGACAGTTTTTTGAGGGGTCTCAGCCTTGATATAGACTACGAATGGGTAGATCAAGTGCCCTCTAGTGAGGTTGAGACAACGTCTTCAATTGACAGTGATTTAGCGGAGCAAAGTGGTACTGGCTCACCCCCTGTATTGCCTAATTTGTATTTAGCTGATACCGCTTTGCGCAATATTCACGTGTATAGGATTGAGTTTGGTGATTCGTTCAATTCCCTAATAAGTGATAGTATTCACACTGATCCTATAGACACTGCACACTCCTATCTCAGCAAAATTCAGGCACTTCTCGAAAACCATATGCGGGAGGCAGGAGGTCTGGACAGTATAAAAGGATCCATATCACTTAAAATATTTTTTAAATGCGAGTACGGGTGAGTTGCATCCGTGTCATATACAGACAAAGATGCAGACGCTGCATCCGGACTTGCATAATTTTTAGGGTGTGTCTTCGAATTGGGTGGGTGAAATTTTTATTAAGACGGAGGGGTAAAATGAGAGCGAGAGTTGGTTGGTGTGTTTTTATAGAAAAATTTTAATTAAAAAGGAAATAAATCCTAAATTTAAAAAGGAATTTGTTTTAAAAGGTGGGAGAGGTAGGCAGGGGTGCAAAATATAATGCAAATTTGAGCGGTACTAAGGGTGTACAATTATTCTCTTTCGATACGGGCTTGGAGTGTTTCAAATATTCCGTCCTTGCGCCAGGGCATAAACACAAGATAATGGCTGCCCCTAAGACAATGTTGGACGATTGGGCAGTAAACGGTAGAAGGGAGGGAGCAGAATTTCCGAAAGTGGATTTTAATTGTTTAAGGGAGCATTATCCTATTGGACTCAAGGGGATTGACATTTTTGAAAAGGTGAATGAACATTCAAAAGTTGGGATTGGAGTTTTGAAATTTGATGAAGAATATGAATAAGGGGAACTTAGTGGTAAAAAGAAGGTAATGTATTCCGTGAGGACACCGTCCATTGAATCAGTGAAACAATGAGTATGACTTTTCTAAGAGCATGCCAAAGATCCTGAATCAATTGGATATTTATTTCCAATTCCACATATTAGTAGGATTTTAAATTAGAGCAAAAACTTAAATCAAGGCAAGACTTGTCATTACTGCGCAATGTCCCTGTTTAGGTTTTATGCTGAATTAAAATTAAAAAACCATTTGAGACACTGCAAGCGTCATGGGTACCAGTCTGTGGAAATAGTTGCAGGAGACAATGCCACCTTGTGGTTCAAAAGCTTTCAGAACACGCTTTTGCAGAGAAAAAAGATGTTGTTGCACATTGAATCTGCACTCACGGATGTGTCCGATCCGTCAAATTTGAATTGTGTGAAAAACATGAAGCCATTGCAATCTCATTTGCGCATGCACGAAGAGATTCAAGTAATATCATGCAATTGGTATATTTTGTAGAAACGTTGGGAGGGGAAGATTGTGTTGAAATAGCTATGGTTGCTCTTATTAAAACAGCAAATAAGGCAATTTCACGGCTGCGTCGTACACATTATCCACTAAATCTATCACTAGAATAGGAGATGGCTATTAAAAACTAGACATTTGTTGGGTTTGTAAGAAAAAAATTAATGAGGGGGATGCTAAATCCTGGGACCACGATCATTTACGGCAGGAAATTTCATCAAGGGGAAGTAACGTTCGGGGGGTTGCGCATAAATCGTTTAATTTAAATGTTAGACAACAATACTTTTTACGCTTTTCAACTACGATTTGAAATTCATATTACCAGCATTGGCACGATTGCAGAAAGGTGAATTTGTAGATGGCGCACGGGTAGATGTTTCTTTTTCCTATAACATCATATCGAAATCATCTGAAAAATTGCTAGTCTTAGAATTTAAATGGCAAGCTATTGATAATGGGAAAGCGTACTTGAATAAAATCCGTTTTTTAATTTGTTTAGTTTTTCCCCAAGTCTTTAAGTCAGTTGATTCAAGTACAGAAAAACGACGATTTTAAGAATTCCCCTCTCCGTAAACAGCACTTTCCAGATAAGGAACTCTACGATTTCTTAACGTTTGAGGGCATATACCCGTAGGAGTACTACAGCTACGCCTCGAAGCTAAGTGAGGAAAAATTACCACCCATCGCAAAGTTCTATGACTCACATCGCGATCATCAATGCACCACTGCTGATTATGAATTCACCAAAAGTATTTGGGCTAAGGGAGGGTTTAAAAATGGGTGGGATTATTGTAAAATGTACCTGGCAAGTTATGTTATGACGTTGTTGGATATTGTTTATAAGAACACGTAAAAAATTCACGAAGAATTTCGGTTAGATTTGGGATATTATTTTCCATTCCTCATCTGGTGATGGATTTCATTCTTAAGATTAGTGAACCAGAAATAGGTCTGATCGCCGACGTGGAGCAGCACCTGTTTTTAGAGAGATTCATATAGGTAGGGTATGTTTCCATGGGGATCGTATCCTTTAAACCTACCCAGCTGGACAATGCACCGGTGAAAAGTCAAACTCCGTTTTCTTGGGTATGAATTCCCTTTATCCGTCGGCAATGTCTCACTTTTATATGCCGTGTGGGAATTACCAATGGCATGACAATCCTTCTGCTTCAGGTTTTCCCAACATTCACACTGTTGAGAAGAATTGAACACAAGGATGATTTTTCAGAATTGACGGTGAAATATCTCTGGAACTTCATGACTTGGTAAAGGACTTTGTTTTCCCTTGCATAAATAGACCGGCACCTTTGGACTCTTTGAGTTCCCTACAATTTTTCCTTAGTAGAAAATAAAGGTATGCATTGGACACCTTCAAAGCAAAAGCTTATTGCCGACCCTCAGCCGAAACAGAATATTGTTGCATATAACGTTCTTTTGTGGTGGATGCTAGCTAACGGTTTCAATGTCACAAAGATTCATAGATCCCTCCAGTTTGATCAAAAACCTTATATGAAGACACCTATTTACACCTTTGTCAATAAATGGTCTCAAGCAAAAATAAATGTCGAAAAAGACATCTATAAACTCATTTTAAGTTCGGCCTTTGATAAAATGTATGAGAGTGTGCTTATTCGTTGCTTATCGTTGGGAAGTTCTAGCCGACACAAAAGAATGTGCCCAAATCATTGCGGATCCAAACTTCACATCATTTATGATCATAGACCCCAATATACTGCTTTTATATGGAAAGAAGAAAAATGTAGTATTAAATAAAAACAGTTTTTATGACTATGAACTACAAAAAGTTACAAGGAAATAGCGAAATATGTCACATTCAAAAGGTATTTAAGACTCGTGCTCGCAAGGGTAAGTGACAGATACTTGTTAGCCGGCTAGGATACAACTCTGATTTTTATCCGTGGATACCCGCTGAAGACGTTCATAATGTCTGAAGGTTTTTATGTGACATTCATGTCCAATGTTTCAGATCCTCTTTATGATGATTTGAATAAAATTAGTGATTTTTGGATAAAACTATCCCCTGCCATTAAATTTGAGGAAAGGTATGAAGTTGCTCTTGTAGATTGTATTCTTAAAAATATGTATGATACCCTAAGTTAGGATCATTTATATGATATAAAAATTTGACCACATTAATTGGCCAATCGTTAACTATCAATATGTAATTTAACAGATCAATTCATGTGAATACCCCTTTGTCACATTATCATATAACGAGTTTGGGACTATGAATGAATTGTGTCACGCTATCAACAACAAAATTTCATATCGTAAAAATGGTGCTTTTCAATTCAATTATTCAAAAGAAGAGCGTAAAACCTACTTTAGTTCACCCATTGACAATGAAAAGGTTATTCTCAACGATAATCAAAGAGTAGTTTCTAGTTTTAAGTATAATATAATCAATTTTAAAAGTACATGAAGCGCTAGTGGCTTGAGTCGTGTTATTTTCCCAGAGTTCCCACCCACCTTCTCCTCGGACAGTTGTATATATCTTTACGCTTGCATTGTCAAGATATCATGAGTTCGCATTACCAATGTCCCCTTCCTGCGTGTTCTTGAATGAAGAACCTCTAATGGTCACGTTCACCATTACAATATAAAGCACCTTCAATATACTCCAGTCAACAATTCGTATTTGGAGCTCTGTCAGTTAACACTAAGAAGCAAATTTGGTGATCCTCTAGCAATAAAAAAAGTTTGGCTGTAATTATATGTCATTTTTTACCCATTCAGCAAAATGGCTAATAGAACTCAGTTTGTATGTCCTGATATTGATTGCTATGTTGATGCTCTTGGACCACGGCAGTTGGGTAAAGGAAGGGATTATTATAGGGTTCGGTCGTCAATGTCCGGGTATGGTCTCGGCTGTAGGTTTGCTAAGCTGTTTCGCTCTACATTACCCCTTGCTAAAAAATATATTGAACCGGTTTCAGTGGATTTTTTGTCCTCTGCATTACATGATTGGGGCTCTGGGAAAGATATTCAATAAAGTGTTTCGCAAAATCTCAGGTCAAGCACGTGATCCCTTGGCGAGCGATTGAAACAACTTGGAAAAGGTTTAAAAGGTGCGAAAGACCCCTTCACTCATCAGTCTCAACTCAGCCCGGAAGCGTAAAGCATCAAAGAAGAAGAAAATAAAAAGATCCAAAGAGTATTTCTTTTCCTAGAAAAAATGGCATACCTACCGCATACAGATTCTCACCCTTCAGTCATCTCATCTCTAAATCTTTTCAATGTCAAAAAAGTACATGTCAGTGTAAAATATGGATACTATAAACAATTTTACCCGCAACAACTGCTCTCTGAAAATATGCATTTTCAAATTTATTCCAATGAAGACTACTTCATCGATTTGAATTCGACATTTATAGATTTAAATGTCATTGTTAAAAAATCTAACAACAAAAACCAGGTGCCACCGAGGGGTTATCCTACGATAATTGTGTACTACACAATTTATTTAGACAAATAACTATCTACATGAATGGAACGTTGGTGAGCACGAGCAGTAATTTTTCAAATTATGCAAGTTATATATAATTCATGTTGATGACTCCAATGTCTTATAAGCTATTGAGAGGACAAGCACTTCGTTATGAATATAAAACAAATACTGACGTCACTAGTATTTTAGAGATACGATAACTAAAGATTTACATTTAGTTGGGAAACTAAATCATGAGATATTTAATATACCTCAATGGTTGCCTCCTAATATAAAGATTGATCTAAAACTACAACTTGCACCATCCAATTATATTATGCGAAAAGTACTGAGCGCTGCACCCGATGTAACAGTCTCTCCAAGTCTGCAATACTTCATGTACGACAACAAGTTATGAATTCTGTTTCTTTGAAAATTGAAAAATTAAGATTTGCTGGAAATAATATTAAACTGCTCGTGCCTCATAAAATAACGAATCAACGCCATATTGCTAAAGGTAAGCGTACCTATACCGATTCATCATTTATCAATGGCGAAATTCCTTCGAAATTGGCGTTGGCTTTTGAAAAAAGTGCTATCTCTGTGGAGTCATGGACAGGTTTCCCGCATAAGTTTGAACTGTTGTGTGTAAAGTAAATGGAATTCCGTTCTGCAAATTATCATTTGATAAATCCTACATAACCCTATATGAATTGACAATGCAATCCCTAGATCGAGATTCGCAATTATTCGAAAATGGTACAAGTGAAAACATATCTGCAAAAACTCACTGTTTCATTGTATTGGATTTGTCCGGTACTGAAGATATGAATATTGTCCGGACGGGTGATGTAAGGTTAGAGTGCACCTTTGACGAACCATTGGAGAAAATTATTGCATTAATCTCATTAAATCAATTTAAAACCTATTGGGAAATTACCCCTGACAGCAGTGTTTTATTAGACTTGGCGTCATGAACACAAATCAAATACTAAGTGTATTCTATATGGACCCCTACATGTCCAAATATAAATAATATTGCATAGCTTCAGCTTTCCCTGAGCATATTAAACATGCTGACAATACCCTTATTGTTTTTAATAGCAGTCCGTGAACGGTAAAGACGGGGCATTGGCTATGTATCTTTCAAAGAAGAAGCAGTATAGAATTTTTTTGATCCGCTTGGCCGACCGTATACATTCTACACACCTAAGATTAAAAATTTTATTATTCAAAATCGGAAGCTGGTACAAGATCTATCAACGAAAAGCTGTGGTTTTCATGCCCTATTATGTTTTATATTTCGAAGTCGTAGACATAATTACATAGAATTCCTGAAGATATATGGCGAAAATCCTCGATCGAACGAATTTTCTTGTTCAAAATACTCTTCCCTATCTCTATAATATAAATTTCAGTGCCCTGAAAGTGAAACGCTTTAAAAATGTGTGTAAATTTGTTTATTAATAGAATTTGTATATACGCAAAACACTCTGTCCTTTAAATTTCTTCTTCTATGTATAGGTAATCATCAGAAGATAAGTGGTACTAGCTCATCAGGATTCAACGTGTATTCATCTCGACATGTAAAGTCAGGGTCACATTTTCTGCAATATAGTGTAACCTGATTTTTATTAAATTTATTTGTAAAGTCAATAATGCTACTTTGATTCATATAATAAAATTCACGTGATTCAATTTGCTTATTTGAAGCAATGCTAAATACAAAATTCTCATATGAAGAATCACTTTCTGTAAAAGCCAAACAAAAGTCTGTAGGTTTATAATTAAAGGAGCCAGTATCTTCACAGCGATGTTGTAAAAACCAGACTCTTTTATTATTCCAGCAATTGAAGCATAGACCAGGTTCTTCTTCCCAAAACAAGTTAAAACTACGACGATCCCGGTCTCTTAAAAATAAACTGAACTCACGCTTAGGGTTTTCCACGATCATGCCAGGGTAAGTATTTCCCATAGATCAAATTTATCATAGATACAATTGGAGCATAAGAATCCTCTATTATTAGAGTCAAAACTCCCTTCCAGACATAAACTACAGTCTTTAGTTTGCACTAAATATCCTCTGTGAAATTTAAATGGATTGAATAATTTACACTTTTCATTGTAGTCGTCAGCAAACGTACAATTTTCACAGGAGGACCAGCTGTCCAAAGTATACAAGATAAGAGATAAGATAAGATATTTATTTAAAAAAGATCGCTATCACAAGCCCACAAAGGGCCGAATTCGGATTTTGGAGTCGCCAATATAAATGGTGACACTAAAAATGCAAAGAACAACAACCAAATAGAGAAAACCATAATGAACAATCATTTAAAAGTCAATAATTAAAACTGTAAAAAGTCAATTAAAAAATTAAAAAGATAAAAACTGGTCAAATTAAACTTAGAGCGAGACATAAATGAATTAAAAACTGGTCAAACTAAACTTAGAGCGAGACATAAATGCATTTAAATTAAAAGGGATACTAAGAAAATGTCAATAATTCAACTACAGTAAATCAATAGACGAGTTAAAAGCAATAAAAACTGGTAAAAAAAAGGGGGGCAAGCAAATGAGTGCAAGAACCTGGGCTGTACCATCAGCTAATAACAAAAAAGAGGGGGAAAAAACTATTGAGACATTTTATTTATTTTTCTGTAATGAAGGGGATAAAAGTTCTTTCGTATCTGGAAGTAACGCAGCGAATGGGGGACAAAGGAGGGATGGGCTCAGAAACAGCTCGAGGTGGCCGTAATCTGGATGGGGAGTGACGTTTGGGGAAAATACTTGCCGTCCGAGGAATTGTTATGGCATTTTTGCAAAACGGAGGCACAAAGAAACCCTCCTTTGCTCCAGGGTTTTCAGACTAGCTTTTTTTAGGAGCAGAGAGTCTGGCACCTTGCCTTCTTGAAAATTATTCGCAAGGCCCTTTTTTGAATTGATTCGATTATTTCCGATTCTTTACGAGAGATACCAGGGTGCCAAACTGGACAAGCATATTCTAAATGCGGGCGGAAAAAAGACGTGTAAATTCGTAAGGAGTGGGAAGAGGGGACGTTGAATTTATTTAGGAGCTTAAGCAGGGCGATAGACATATTAGCTCTATGGATGACGTCTTTAACGTGGATATCCCACTTTAAATTTGAAGAAATTGTGACGCCATGTAGTTTAAATGAGGACACAGAAATTTCAGGAGGGATAGGATTAAGAAAATAGGGCGAGGATTTGAGGAAACAAATGGGCATTATCATGGACTTAGAGGCGTTTACTGTCATGTCTAAGTCTAAGGCCTCGTCTCAAATTTCATTGAGGATACTCATAGGGTCACTTATCAAATTTCTGAAGCAAGTTTCAACGACCGTTAGGTCATCAACAAATTTTCTACGGTCAGGAAATTCCTTTGCGAGGCTGTTAATCATTACTTAAAAAAGGAGGGGACCTAGGAGAGTAGCTTGGGGTATGCCGTTGTGGACAGAGAGAGGATTTGAATAATGGTTTTGGTATTTTACAACTTGCAATCTATTTGTTAAGAATGACGCAACTAATTTCATCAGTAAGGGATCAATATTGAACTCGTTGACAAGTTTCTCAATTAAAATATTGTGGTTAACAAGGTCGAATGCTTTCTGAAGGTCAATGGAAATTAAATTTAGCCAGAAATTAGGCATTTCAAGGGTTTTCCCGATGTGATCAATAAGAGAAACGAGGTAATGGGAAGAAGAGGTGGATTTTAGGTTCCCAAATTGTTTCAAGTCAGTAAGAGGTTGGATTTTTTCCTTTAGCCAATCTGCAAGTAATCCTTCATAAAGTTTTGAGAAAATAGGAGTAAGAGTTAACGGCCGAACGCCTTCAAAACCAGGCTTTCCGTTTCTCTTTTTCAAAGGGGTTATGAAACCCTGTTTCCAAATTATAGGAATTTGCCCAGTCTCGGTAATCTTGTTAAACAGGAAAGACAAGGGCTTAGACAAGAAATCACCAAAGGCACTAATAAGAGGAAAGGGGATATCCAAAGGACAAATACTTGTCTTTCGTAATTTTTGAATTCTTATTTCTATCTCAGACGGAGAAACAGTGGGTAAAGAAGGGGAAAGGGCTCCTGATGGTAATTGGTCGGACAGTGGTGGAAGACTCTGGACAATGGAAGCGATGAATCTATTGAGATTATTTGTAGTAATATCAGGGGACTCGGGTAGATTGAAGTTAAGCTGTTCAAGCCTCCTGCCACAAAGCTTTTTAACCTCAGAATACCAGTTTTTTGGTTTATTAGTAAACAATACTTCGATCTTATTTTATTAGTACGATCGTGCCAATTTGCGAATTTTTCTTTTAATTGATTTTCTTACTTTATTGGCTTCATCTGGTTTACCATTTTTGAAAAGCTTAAATTTGGTTCTAATTAGTTTTTTATAGTTTGGTTAATAAGGGGTTTATCACTGGAGCAATTTTTAATTTTTTTTCGGGAAGCAAATTTGATGTTTGTCAATTAGCTTTAGTGGAACAAAGCCATTTTCTCATCCAAATTTTTAAACTATAAACATCGGACCAATCTTCAGTATTCAGTCACATACCAAAAGAAAGAAGACCAGAATTTTGAAGAGGGCGATAACTGTCATAATATATTGAGAAAGAATGATTAAAATTTGAGGAGGGGGATAAAATAATCGAAAGATGATAACTCCCACCTAATGGAGGCAGAGCTGAGGGAGGGTTATAAATTATACGTATTAGTTAAAATAACATCAAGAGAGGTATTTCCCCGAGTCGTTGGTATTTTAACAATTTGCTTAACTTTAAGTGAGGAGTAAAAAGAATCCATTTTAAGGTCGTTTGCATCGCCAACTAAAAAAGAACAGCATTGGGGTATTTAGAAATAACAAAATCAGCACTTGTCTGCAATTGCTGGATGAACTTACGTCTTGACTCGATATTTTAATTTGGGGAGCAATAGAAAACGGCTATTGCAATAATTTTAAATGGACGAGGGAGAACTTTTGGTCTAATACTTAGCCAGAGGATTTCATCGTACTCGGATAAACTAGGGACTCGAATAACCTTTGGGTAAAGGTTACTCTTAGTAAAGAACAAAACACCGCCACCTTTTTTTCCAAGTGGGTTGTCTAAAGGACGGAGTTTAATAAACTCTGAATAATTTGTCAGGCGCAGAGACCCTGGGTCGTGGGACTGTACTTCCGTAATAGCTATAATATCGATTAGATTTGATTCTGAAAGCACCTCGAGTTCAGTAAGCTTTTCAAAATTAAGACTTTCGGCATTAGTAACAAAAAGTTTGGGAAAAACAAACCGATTGGGGAAGTTCGACAGGGATACTTGGTGTGTTTGAGAATTTCCTGGGTTGGGTTTCAATTTAATATTATGATGCTGCGGAGAAGTAGGGTAAGAGAAGGATTTACCTTGGGGATTTGTAGGTGGAGGGAAGGGGAGGATACAGACGAAGCATGATGAGGAAGGTGCGACTTGTTTTCAGTTGTCGGGAAGTGCGAACAATTATGATTTAATACAAGACAATTATTAAATGCTAAAGGGTCTCAGACCAGAGTCACCCAGGTAGGGTGGGCACGAGGGATTAAACACATGGGTCGGAGGCGGGAAAATATGGGAGTAGAATAAGATGGTGGTATTTTCAGGGGGTTCAACTTGGGAGGGGTTAACTGGACTGTTAGAGGGAATGGATTTTGCTGGGAATATGGATTTTTTTTTTCTGGGTGGTAAAGGTGGAAGTTTTTTGAGTGAGCAGGGTGGATTTGGGATAAAAAAGGAAGAGTATGCGCTGGTGAGCTAATTTTACTAATTGAATGAAGGGGGCTCCGCTTGTGGGTTGATTGAGAACTTGTAACTATTTAACTATTAAAAATTTTACTGTGCCTGGCTATAGCACGATAATCCCTGTTTTTCAAATGTAATAACATGCACTTAGTTTCAAAACAAAGGCTACTTTGAAATTTATAGCAAGGTTTGGAATGGGAAAGGGAGCAATAATTGTCGTTACAGTGACCAGTAGTTAAAAAAGACATACAAGGGTGAACAAATGTACAATCACTCTTTTTTATACACTTGTTGGCCAAGTGAAAACGGCAGGCAATAGAATTCTTCACTGATTTGGCTTCAGGAACCGATTTACTAATAATACTCAAGTTGTCACTGACCCCTGGATCTGGAATATTGGCTGACTTCACACTTAAATTGTCACTGACCTCTGGATCTGGAATAGTCATTGAGTTCTCATTTAAGTTGTCACTGACCTCTGGAACTAGGTGACTGATTAAATTCATATTTGAGTTGACACTTGCTTCATTAATATTCATGTGTTGGGAGTTGTTGCTTGTGGATTGAATTGCAGTTGGTTTCAAATTGGCGTTTTTTTTTATTTGTATTCAAAGACTTAAGGGTGTTCTTAATTATATTCCCCCTAAGATCAATGAAAGTAGAAATTTCGTTGGTAATGAACTCGAGTTTTTTTCAGCACTAAAAGGGAGGGGAGGGAAGGGTCACATAGGGGGCTGGAATCACAATTGCCACAAGGAAAAAGTCTGGCAGGAGGCATCATTAGAAGGCTCACAATTAGATTCAAAATCCGTCTGGGTACTGGCATCTTTAGTTTCTAGCAGAAAATCAGTCTGGCAACTGGCAACACTGGTTAAAACTGGTAGGGGAGTAGTCTGACACTCCCTTTGGGCTGCAATGAAAGCTTAACCATCCCTTTGGCAAGTCAGGGCAAGGGGGGACGACCTGATATCATCTAAAATTTCTTTTTAAGGAAGAATTAATTTCTGACAATCGGCGTCGTGGAGTATCGCCGGCTTTTGAAGGATTTATTCCTGACAATCGGCGTCGTGGGGTATCATTAGCTTTCGAAGAATTATGGGTGGTATATTCTTGATTTTTGGCGATGTTTTGTTTCGAGGAACAATCCAAACATAACCAGTTCTTATTCCACTGGGAACGTTCTATCCCCGCACATTGCTCATGAATGGAAGAGTTGCATGTACTACATACCAGGCAATTGATTGTTGCCCTTAATCTACACTCAGGACACACTCTCTTAAAGTCTTTTGGTTGTCCTTTAGTCATTTGGTTGATTAATATAAAGGGTTAAAAAATTCAATTCACCTGATGGCTCGTGACAAAATCCGGAAGTTAGGTCACAGTTAATCAACTTTGTCACTGAATTGGTTGTCCTTTAGTCATTTGGTTGGTTAATATAAAGGGTTAAAAGTTCAATTCACCTGGTGACTGGTGGCAAAATCCGGAAGTAAGGCTACAGTTAATCAACTCTGTCACTGAAATAACTGAGTTTAATGCAGAAAGGCATAAACCAAATAGGTGTTAACAGGTTGAACTCTGGCTGAAGACTGGGCATATGTAAAACATTTTTTCGATGTTGACTGTCTCACTTCTAAAAAGAAACTGACTCGGGGACAGTAAAAATGTTTCCTAGGGACGTCACAAAACATGTTTAGACATGATTTTGCACGAAATGGCCGTCTATGTAGTGGAGAAGAGCAAAACCACAATATCATTTTGTTTTGTCTCAATTAATATATCTATAAATTGTGTAAAAGCACTTGGACCACTACGACAAAGTTTCATACAATAGTCCAAAGATGGGGAATCAGTTCCCATTATATAGTTAAGCATTTCTCGAGAAAATATTTTTCTTTGAAGAGATAATTCCAGAAAATCATCCTCTAAAACTAAACATTTTTCCAATTTTACTAGATTATGTAAAATTTTCTGATTCTCAAATCTATTTTTTTAACACTCTCACTACCAAATACAGACTAACCGTTTTCTATAAATTGTTCTCTTCAATATGTTTTGACAGTGCATTCAATTCATCTTTTAGTCTCTGTATTTTCACTATATTCACCTTAGCCGCAAAGCGTAATAGTTCTTCCGTCTTGAAATTGCTTAATGTTATAACATATCCAGCATACATTTTGTCCCCTTCTAGGGTTAGTCGGGAACCCCTTGTAATTTCCACTGCCACCTTAGGCAGTGGAAGTGTCGTTTCAAAAGACACTTCAATATTCAATAATGTATAAGCATCCATTTCAATGTTGACTGCCCCACTTCCAGAAAGAAACTGACTCTCGATCAACAAAATGGCTTCTACCACCTTGGAAGACATGTTTAACCACGATTTTGTATAAGCGTCTAGACATTTATAAGGGAAAAAAACTGGGAATTTCGCCTAGAAACTGGGCTCTTACAGAAATAAACAGGGGTGTGTCGCGTGACGAAACATACACTTGAAATGGGGGTGTGTACCGTGACGAAACATGCGCTTGAAACGGGGGTGTGTACTGTGACGTCAGAGGGCTGCGAAAGAAATGCAATACTAATTTTTCTATCTCCGCCGTGACGTCAGAGGGCTCCGCTAGAAACAGCTGACCACATTGTACAGGTGTGAGGGATTCCCTTTGTTATTATTACTTTTCTATTATCCCGACCACATTCCAATTAATTTAAACACCTGTGAAATTTGACAGGGGTGGGAATTTCACCTACAAACAGGGCTTACGCTCGGAATCTCACCAGATAGAAACACGTGCGAGCGGCTAGGAGCTCCACTTATCTGACCTCCAGAAATCCCATGCTAATCTGCTATCTGACTTCCAGAAAGCAGAGTGGAACCACTATTTATATTTCATTTCTGAACGTTTTTGAATTAATGCAGGTTTTGATTTTGGCCCACCGTACATGAATAATTAAAGCGTAATTTGCATATTAATTTCAATTTTTTTGGTTAAATGGCTGTCTCGAAAGTTGTTTAATTTTATTTACGAATGTTTTTATTAGTAATAAATATAGGTAACTTACGAATTAACTTACGTAACGAACTTCTATATTCGTATATTCTTATTACGTATATTAGGGGTTAGCCCCCTAGTCATTACCTCGCTCTTTACGCTAAAGTTAAAATTTTGCTCCAATTCTTTAAGAATGACCCCTTAACCACTAAGACCGTTAATTAGAATAAATAGCTCTTGTGAAAGTACAAAAAAAACTTTAGCGTAAAGAGCGAGGTATTGACTAGGGAGAGAACTCAATCATATACGTAATAATTTCTGTTCGTTTTAAGTTATGATGTTGCTCCTTATTTTCAGAAGAAAAACTTGTTTTTTTATTTAATTTCTGATCTTTTTTAAATAATGCTGGGAAATCCGGTGTCCCCTTCATAGCAATTCTCCTTCCCCCATGAAAACTTCCTCCATGGAAAGATCCTCCCACGTATCTCCTGACCCCCCCCCCCACCACCAGAAAAAATCCCCCCTGAATACGTATGTATACTTCCTAATAACCAATACTATATTTAAACATTGGGCAAAATCATTACTTGCAGCCGTTCCCCCGGGGACTGTGGGGGATTAATCATCCTCAAAGACATACTTATCATATTTTTTTGGGGTTTGGTCGGTTGACTTTGGGATAAAATGAGCGTGGGAGGGGTCTAGTTGCCCTACGTTTTTTTGGTCACTTAAAAAGGGCACTAGAATGGGCCTTCAAAAGGGCCCTCCCACGATATTCTAGGACCGCTGGGTCTATACAATCACCCCTGAAAAAAAAAAAAAAAAAAAAAAAAAAAAAAAAAAAAAAAAAAAAAAAAAAAAAAAACATGCGTATCCGTGATCTTTCTTCTGGCAAAATATACAAAATTCCACATTTTTGCAGACAGGAGCTTGAAACCTCCATTGTAGGGTTTTCTGACATGCTGAATCTGATGGTGTGATTTTCATTAAGGTTCTATGACTTTTAGGGGTTGTTTGCCTCATTTTTCGAAAATAAGGCAAATTTTCTCAGGTGCGTAACTTTTGACGGGTAAGACTGCACTTGATGAAACTTTTATATTTGAAATGGGCATAAAAATATGATCCTTTGATGTATCTATTGGTATCAAAATTCTGTTTTT
This sequence comes from Artemia sinica, assembly GCA_027921565.1. Classification (NCBI taxonomy): domain Eukaryota; kingdom Metazoa; phylum Arthropoda; class Branchiopoda; order Anostraca; family Artemiidae; genus Artemia; species Artemia sinica. The sequence goes on along the minus strand of CM051268.1, from coordinate 45,909,827 downwards.
TTAGAGTTTCGGTAACTATTGAACCGGGTCGCTCCTTACTTACAGTTCGTTACCACAAACTGTTTGATACTAAATTTCTTATCCTGTTTTACTCTTCATCATTATTGTCATCATTAATGTTTTTTTTTTTTTTTTTTCTTTTCTTCATAGTTTTTGGTATTATTGTTTAATTTGAGAGAGAGTGTTCAAGTTTTTTTTTTCATGTCTTTTTTTTTTTTTTTTTTGTAGAATTATAATTTTGAGAGGTTGAGAATTAGAGGATTGCAGCCGTCTTTCATCAGGCTTTTTGAGCCTTCTCCGGGCGGTTGCTTGTATATAGTTTATTTTGTAATTAGTAGTAAATAAAGCAAGTCAAGTCAAGTCAAGCAAGTCGTAAGATGGTGCATAATCTCTTATTTGAAATCGGCATAAAAATATGATCCTTTGATGTATCTATTGGTATCAAAATTCTGTTTTTTTAGAGTTTCGGTAACTATTGAACCGGGTCGCTCCTTACTTACAGTTCGTTACCACGAACTGTTTGATACTAAATTTCTTATCCTGTTTTACTCTTCGTAAGATGGTGCATAATCTCTTAGTGGTGCACATCGGTGGAAGAATTCTGAACTTTAATTGGAGGGGAAAATTTTGTTTCTTGAACAATGTCCACAATTTTTCAGGCGTTAGCACAAATTATCTTCAACAAAATTTTATACATTTCCATTCTATATTCAAATTTTAGACTTACTGAGAATTTGGATCATTCACTAAATTTTGTTTTTCTTTTACTAATTCTGATTTTGTTCCTGATGGTATAAAGGAATAAAGTTACTCAAAAAATATTGAAAGGGTTTAAGACATTTTTTTTTTTTTTGGCTATTTAAGCGCTACACACATAATACATCTACTTTTTATTCTACAAATATTTTTTATTTGAATAAATTAATTGTTTTAATACTGAAATAGTTTGCAAGTACGTCCCAAGTTCCAAGTTTGTTATATCGAGTAAAAGTTGGGTTAGTTGTTTGTCAAAAATTTTGTAATAACACGATGTTACGAATAAATTAAAAATCATTAACCGATTTGGTTCTTAAATGGCTAAATAATCATTCCGTTCATGGCGAAAGCTTCTGAAGACTAAGAAAGGTGTAAAACATGGTCACTCATGGGGTAAAATTTGGCTATACCCTAAGCTTGGCAACCAAAAAGAAGGGTTGTAAGTGAAGTAAATGAATAGAAAAAATATTTTCATTTTTTTCAACATCTGTAATATACAATTTCGTTATAAAAAACTAAATGCTAAAATGATTCCTACCTCCAGAAATATGGACATAAATAGAAGCTGGTTGACTATTTGCAGCCTTACATGTATAGTTTCCACTATCTGATTGTGTTGCAAGTCGAACTTTTAGCTTACTGTGTGTCCTCGTATCAGATACCTCTGTTTCAACGGTAATTCCTCCTCTTTGAGAGCCAAAATTTAATAGTCTTTCATTGTAATACCAAAATACATATTCAGGGGGTATTAAACTCTAAAAAAGAATGGATGGCTTATAACATATTAGTAGACGATTGCTTTCGCTGTACAGTAAGCTATATAGAAACAAAGTATCAAAAATTCTTGTATGATCCATCTTGTGAGTGAATAATATCCAATAATATAGTAGAAAATAAGGCAGAGCACAAAAAGAGCTAGAAAGGGAGAGAAAGAGAGAGATAGAGAGAGAGAAAGATTTTACATGGCTTAGCTAGGAGGTCAAGGGCCCAACGGAACAATTTCCCTCCAGGCATTGTCACTCTACTTAAACATTTGTCACTCTAATGACAACTCGCATTTACTTAAAGAGTGTTTTTCTTACTTTGTGGCTGAAGGAAATATCAGTGGATTAACAGGTTCATTGGATTTCGAAGCTTGAACACGTTGGGACTGCTTTTGCGACTGTTTTGGGGAGCCAGATTGTACTTTGGGAATTTTGGGCCAATCTAACTAGTCATTGCGAAAGTTTGATTTCACTTCAAAGTGTGCTAAGTATTCCATATAACTCTTAACTCGGGATATCTCTCAGTTACTCGCAACGCATACAAATAAGCATACTATCTAGGTGGGCCCAGTAATATAGCGATTGATTCAATTTTATACATAGTCTATATTTCACAATAAAAACTCCATTTATTTTCTGAATAATCAAATAAAGTCATTATTTCATGGAGTACCTACGGGTATTAGTTCTTGTTCGTGTGTTTGCCGAAAAATTTAGTCAGTTGTTGAAAAGACCTAAGATATTCATAAAATCGTTTTTAAAATAACAGTTAGCCAAACACATATTTATATTTAAAATGCGCGGAAAAATTTGTCAAGCCGTCAGAAATAGTTGGAAACTGGGAATTTTTAGTTTTGTCCCAATTCTTAGCGAGAGGTTTTGGAATAGCCTCCACATTATCTTCATTTTTGTTAGTTTGATATTTTTTTCTTTTTTTTAGAGAGAGAGGGAGAGAGGGAGAGAGAGAGAGAGAGAGAGAGAGAGAGACAGAGAGAGACAGAGAGAGAGAGAGAGAGAGAGAAAGAGAAAGACAGAGACAGAGAGAGAGACTTTTTGTTTAAAAATTTGATAAAAAAAAAGAAAAAACAATCAAACAGTACATGAACGAGGAAAAGTGTCGATCAAAAGGAAAATAAGTTGAAAAATATCCTAAAAGGATTTTTTTTATCTAGATAAATCATTTTTAAAATCTTATTTGGAAAGATATAATTTTTAAATAAAGTCTTAACTTGGTAACCCTGAAAGAAGTTAGATGACTCGTCAACACCCTCATCAATGTTATATTAGAAAAGTATATCCATATCCTGTGTTACAGTTAGATATTATGCTTCCTTCGTTTTATTTTCTTTTTCATCTTTGCCATAATTCTCTAACATGTCAACTAGTAAGAATGGTAAATAGTTCTCAGACATATTATCCTGTCTTTGGCAGTTACTGTTATTAATGAGCCACAGGAATGAATGAAGATAATACCTAAACAGGATTTAAAGAGATAGCCCAAAAAGAAGAGAGGAAAAAAACGAGGCTAAGAAAGTCCTGATCATAATTATCATTATCAAATTTTTTTTGTGGTAGAAAATATAAGAGAAATGTTTATAGCCGGTTAGCAGCTGAAAACAGCTCATGTTTAGGTTGCTTAGACTTATGACAATATCCAACTTCCCCTCGAGAATTGTCACTGGACCAAAGGCTTAAAAAATGTGTCACTTCACGAAGATATAGGGAGGAAGAAATCCTGGGCGAGGCAAGTGTTTTTTAGTTTTTGTTTAATGGAAATACAAAAAGGGTTTTTTTTTCAATGGAAATGCCAAAAAAGGGGCCTTTTAAAATATAAGAGGGGCGGAATAGTTCCCCTACATCACAATTGGCACACCTGGTTTCATATGTCAATTACCGAGCTTGATTTACTGCATAAATGAAAAGTTTAAAAAGCCTTTTTTTGAAATACGAAAAGAGGTATTTTTCAATATTCAGGGGGTACCTAATGAGGCAACATTACGCTCCCCTCCCCCGAATTGACGCACTTAACTTCATATGTAAACTGCCATGCTTGTTTTTACTACAGAAAACGTCTATTGAATTTGTTTCCAGCCTTTACTGGTAGGCAGCTTCTTAGTCACAATCCTCATCAGATTGCGGTGCTTTCAATGCTAATTAGAAATATCATTATAAAACACTAACGAAGTCTGTAATTTTCCTCCTCATCCATTAAGGATTATGAGTTGAATATTAATCGATATGGAAGTTCGATTGTATTAATCGAAGTTGGATATTAATACAGAAATATAAATTTCATGTTTATTTTAAAAGTGACTAAGACTTTAGTTGTAGAAACAGGAAATGCTTGAATCTAACTTAAACATATTTTCTGTCTTCGGTTGCTATTTTGTTTCAGCACGCTTTGTTAACATGATTATTTATCTACAAGCTGAGCAAGGGCAACAATTCGTAGAAATCTAGGAGAGGGGGCAAGGATTTTTTTTCAGATACTTAAATACGGGTATTTTTCAAAATCTAGGACGGGGAAAGTATTTAAAATTTTTTCCGTTTTTTAATAAAAATACCGGGAAAAGGTACGTTTCAAAATCTAGGAGCAAGCAACCTCTATCTGTGGAAGATCAATTCAAAACTTCTTATTTTTAGGTGACAACCCAATAGTATTTTATGCCTTTGTTTATATGTTCATGATACTATTTTTGTTTCTGAATACTTTCAACAAGAACATTTGTCTGAAAGATGAATTCAGCTACTGCATCCTTTAATCTTTTTTAAAAAAGAATTCACTCACAAATTTAATGACAAACCATGATATTATTGGTAATGCTACGGATTTTACAATGCAGAAACTTACACAAAAACTTCTGCTGCTCCTAAATGAAAACAGAGAATAACCACATTAGGATAGCAGCAACCCAAAATATGTTGTTGTTCTGTTCTTTCTTTACGCAAAGACTAAAACGTTTTTGTACTTCTTGTTTATTATGTATGATTCTGGGAATAAGAGTATTTATCTACCGACTATGCCCAGCTATAAAAAGATTCATCTTTTTTTTTTAGGAAAAGTGGGTCACTAGTACTGTGGCATACCAGTGGCATGCAGGAGCGGATCAAGGGGATGGCCAACGGAGACCCGGTCCCCCAAGATATTTTCTGGCACCCTCATTTCATTTTTTCGTTCTTTACTCTTTTTTATATAAACATGTCAACTTGCTCAATTATTGGTGCCCCTGTCGCATAATACCCCCCCCCGGGATTTTGCTCTAGATCTACCTTTGGTGGCATGGTGCTAAGTTACCAATATAACTTAATTTAAATACACAAAAATTGGCAGAAGTGGTGAATAAACCGTGTATATTCTAACTATTCACCACTAATTTCGGAGAATCCTGTTATTACAGTGGGTTTGACCATGCTATAACCCAGTTATTAAATAGGAGCAACAATTGGGAGGAGGGGAAGGCAAGTCAATTGGCCTAGATTGTGAAAAATGCCTTTTTTGGTATTCCCACTAATTATCAGAAAAAACCGAAGTGGCCCCCCGATTTTAAAACTACCTCTGTTGTATCATTGTTTAAAATAATCGAAAAAACCTCGCCCCTCCCCTCTCCAAAGTATTGTGAATTGGTACCACTGCTGTTACATAATCAGTAATTGTCATTTCCAGTTACAGCAATTCCATCAGTCTGTTGTGAAAAAATACGAAACCGAGTTAATTATTATATTTTGTAATCTTCTCGTAAAATTTGACAAACATATTGATTATGAATATTAAGGAAAGGCAGATAATGACATCGAAGATAAGAATCAACAAAGCTAATTGTTATGGAATATTCGAATGAAATAATCATAAATTAACCAAAAAGGGAACAATCTAACTTTGGGGAATGTTAATAAAGCTTCTGCCGGTATAATAGACAAATTAGAAAACTTTTTTTGGGAAACCTTTAAACTAGTCTAAGTCAACGGATTTCAATATCTCAAACGTCCAACAAATGTGTCTGTCAAAATTTTTAAATGAGAGTTAATCAGAATTATGTGGATAAAGGGAATAATGGCAGAATATAAATGGAATAAAACGAGAAAAACATAGAGCAGTTCACTGCATTGGAACTTATAGCACCTGATTTCAAAATGAAGCAAAGTTAGTAAAGAATAAATAAAAAGATCAAACACCAAACCATTAAATACCATTACCATTAACCAATTAAAGGCCTACCATTAAAGCCTGGAAACAAATTCAATATACGTTTTCTGTAGTAAAAACAAGCATGGCAGTTTACATATGAAGTTAAATGCGTCAATTCGGGGGAGGGGAGCGTAATGTTGCCTCATTAGGTAGGGGAGACTGGGGTAATGGCGTTCACCTAAGGTAAAATGAGAATAAAAATTAAAAGAAAAATAAAATTCAAACCTAATCACGTTAAATCGCTAGCATAGTATATTTTACCTATTGCATACTTGAATTGAGCCTTAATCAAGATTACATATAGGCATTAAGCATTGTTTTGCCAAACCAGCTTTGACCGGTATTACCCCCTATCCTAGGGGTAATGGCAGTCGGTAAGGTCATGTTCTGCTAAAGGGCTGTAAATAAAAAATTGGGAAATTTTAATGACATAAACACGTTAAATTGAAATCATCATATTTACATTGTTACATAATTCCGTATTTACGAAATTACAAAAATGTAATTGAAAGTAAGGACATAATTAGAAATCAATTATTTAAAAAAAACATCTTTCCATACTAAAAAACGGCTTAAAAAATTCAAGCGCCAAGAAAAAAATATTCATATAACTTATGAGCTTGCAGAACTTTAAGTGAATTTTACTTTCTTGAGCACATGTCACATAAATAGCCCTGAGGAGTGTCCCATCCGGAACATTCTTGATGTGCCCATAATGCACAAGAAGTGCACCGATACCACATTTCTCCATCTTTCCCGGTGTCTTCGCAATAGAAACAGGTTTCTTCGCTGATCAAACAGTTCGTGGTAACAAACTTTAAGTAAGGAGCGACCCGGCTCAATGGTAACCGAAACTCTAGAAAACGGTATTTTGATACAAATAGATACATCAAAAGAATCAGATTTTAATGTTGATTTCAAATATATAAGTTTCATCAAGTTTAATCCTACCCATCAAAAGTTAGGCGCCTAAGAAAATTTGGCTGATTTTCGAAAAAAGGAGGAAAGACCCTCTAAAAGTTATAGAACCTTAATGAAAATTACACCATCATATTCAGCGTATCAGAGAACCCTACTGTAGAGGTTGCAAGCTCCCATCTACAAAAATGTGGAATTTCACATTTTTTGCCAGAAAAAAGATCACGGGTGCGTGTTTATTTGTTTTTTTTTCCCCAGGGGTGATCGTATCGACCCAGTTTTCCTAGAATATCGTGGGAGGGCTCATTGGAATGGAAATTAAAAGTTCTAGTGCCCTTTTTAAGGGACCAAAAAAAATGGAGGGCAACTAGGCCCCCTCCCACGCTCATTTTTTTCCCAAAGTCACCTGATCAAAATTTTGAGATAGCCATTTTGTTCAGCATGTTCGAAAATATAATAAGCATGTCTTTTAGGATGACTTAATCCCCCGAAGTTCCCGGGGGGAGGGCTGAAAGTTATGAATTTTACCCAATATTAACATATAGTATTGGTTATTTGGAAGTATACAGACGTTTTCAGGGGAGATTTTTCCTGGTAGTGGGGGGGGGGTAGGTCGGGGGTTATGTTGGAGGATCTTTCCATGAAGGAAGTTTTCATGGGGGAACGGACATTGCTATGAAGGGGACGCCAGACTTCCCAGCATTATTTAAAAAAAGATCAGAAATTTAATATAAAAAAACAAGTATTTCAACTGCAATAGCAGCAACATCGAAACTTTAAACGAACAGAAAATATTACATATATGATTGGGTTCACCCCGTAGTCAATACCTCGCTCTTTAAGCCAAAGATTTTTTAGTACTTTCATAAGAGCTATTTATTCTAATTAACGGCCTTTGTGATTAAGCGGTCATTTTTAAAGAATTGGAACAAAATTCGAACTTTCGCTTCAATAGCAAGGTGTTGACTAGGGGGCGAACCCCCTACTAAACGTATTAAAAATATATGAATATAGAAGTTCGTTACGTAAGTTAGTTCGTAAGTTACGTATATTTATTACTAATAAAAACGTTCGTAAATAAAATTAAACAAGTTTCGAGAAAGCCATTTAACTAAATAAAAGTAAATTAATATGAAAATTTTGTTTTAATTATTCATGTACGGTGAGCCAAGATCAAAACCTGCATTTATTCAAAAACGTTCAAAAATTAAATAAAAAAAAACAAGTTTTTTAAACTGAAAGTAAGGAGCGACATTAAAACTTAAAACGAACAGAAATTATTCCGTATATGAAAGGGACTGTCCCCTCCTCAACGCCTCGCTCTTTACGCTAAAGTTTGACTCTGTCTCACAACTTTATTTTTTTAAAACAATAAAAAACTTTAGCGTAAAGAGCGAGGCGTTGAGGAGGGGACAGTCCCTTTCATATACGGAATAATTTCTGTTCGTTTTAAGTTTTAATGTCGCTCCTTACTTTCAGTTTAAAAAACTTGTTTTTTTTTTATTTAATCTCTTTCAAACATAGCTCACTTTCTGATTCGTCTTCACAAATATTTTCCTCATCAATTGAAGTGTCGGAGTCAGATTCAAAAAGTTTCCTGATCATTTTCTTTTGCTCCACTTTTTGTGTTTTTCTTTCAGGAACAGCAGGCTTTTTCTTTTCTCCATTAAATTCTTTTTTTACTCGCTTAGTTCTTTGGTTCTTTTCTTCTTTCCTTTTTAGTTTTTCCTTGATCTTTGCTTCTTTTTCTTCTCGCTTTCTTTTTTTTTCTTGAAGCAGGATTTTCTTTTAAAAAGTTGAGTCCCAGAAAGAACTTTTATTTAACGGAAATTATGACAGGATAGGGCAATGAACATGAAAATAAAAAAGTGTTTTGCCTCCCGGGCCCCTCTTATGTAAATTCATACGCGAAATCGACGATTTTCTAAGGTTTATCTTTTGGTTGTTTCTAAAAAATTTTAGGGTAGTATCATATTATCGTCAGTGCTGCCATGTCGAACAGTAAAAATGAATAAGCAAAACTAACTAGTTCAATTTGGCAACACTTTTCGTCTGTTAAAATAAAAAACAAAAAAAAGTATGAATTCCCAGAGACACCTAAATCTTCAAAAGAAAGCTGCACCTTCTTATTAGGAAGTTTGGTGCTCTGTACTTTTAGCTCATTTTCTGCTGGTTTTTCACCTACGTTTTTTTTTTCTTCTTCTTTTTTTTTAAATTTGGCACCCGCTATAGCAACAGTCCATAGAACTACATATGGAAGTTCGTTTCTATAAAAAAAAAAAAAAAAAAAAAAAAAAAATACAAAAAGCACCAAAATTTGCATACATGCACATTTACTACATTTATATGAGTCGGGCAAAAATTTCTAAGGGAGTTTCTAACCGGGTAGCCCTTCCTCCCCGGATACCACGCTGATAACCATGAGAGACTTAATAGAAACGAACTTCCATATGCAGTTCTATGGACTGTTGCTATAGCGGGTGCCAAATTTAAAAAAAAGAAAAAAAAAAAAAAAACGTAGGTGAAAAACCAGCAGAAAATGAGCTAAAAGTACACAGCACCAAACTTCCTAATAAGAAGGTGCAGCTTTCTTTTGAAGATTTAGGTGTCTCTAGGAATTCATACTTTTTTTTTGTTTTTTATTTTAACAGACGAAAAGTGTTGCCAAATTGAACTAGTTAGTTTTGCTTATTCATTTTTACTGTTCGACATGGCAGCACTGACGATAATATGATACTACCCTAAATTTTTTTAGAAACAACCAAAAGATAAACCTTAGAAAATCGTCGATTTCACGTATGAATTTACATAAGAGGGGTCCGGGAGGCAAAACACTTTTTTATTTTCATGTTCATTGCCCTATCCTGTCATAATTTCCGTTAAATAAAAGTTCTTTCTGGGACTCAACTTTTTAAAAGCTTCATGTGATTGCCAACCGCAGCTTTAACTAGTGATAATGAAAAACGACGAAACTGTTGCTCCCACTATGCACTTGTCATACCGACTCATGTTACCAAGGTAAATCTAGATATAGCTCAATCTTGCACAACTTTTCCCCTTCAATTGTTCAGCTAAATGGGCCCAGGCAAAATACTGCAGTTTGTTTTATCTTTTTTTTTTTTTTTACACTGATGTTGTACATATGCTTATTTTAATCTTAAGTGTAAAAAATTACAAATGACTGCGGATTAAATTAAAATATACATATACTCCTTAATATACCCCTTATACACTCCTTAAAGTTTTAACAATTTTTTTATTTACTAAAGTAAAAAAGTGGGAACATTTTAAATACATTATGCTCTCAGTAAAGTGCAAATTATGTTCTGGTTTTGAGAAGGTATGGGGATGGTCGTCCCTACTCATGTCAATTTTTGCTCGTTTTGAGTTAGACTCGTTTATTTGTTGTAATTTCTGTTTGTTTTGGGTTTTATTTATTTACTGATAGTGATTTGTGGTAGTTTTGCATTTGGAAGGTTATTTGACTTTATTTCGGCTTATTTTTGGCTTTCTGAATCAAATTCTGAATTTGGCTTTCTGAATTTTTCTCTTTTCTGAATCAAATCATGTATTTACATTCTATACAGCTAATTATTTTAACCTGGAAAAAAACAACAGATGCCTCGTTCTGTGATCGCATGCGCGAATTTGGTTTTCACAGCAATAAAAAAAAGCGGAGCATCTTACATATCGGGTTTTAGTTGCATAAAGTATTAAAAGTTACGACATAAAAGGAAAGGATTTAGGATATTTATCTGATCTAGTTAAGGGTAAGGATTCCGGCAACAACGATTTAAGGGGGTGCCAGTTGTCTTGCGCGAGGTACACCATGTTTTCTAGCCTAGTATTGTTGTTTCATTTTTGTGTTTTCTTCTGACATTCAGTTTGTTCCGTTTCCCGTTTCCGTCCGACCAAGGGTTCAACAACTTGGGACCGGTGTACATTCCATGTTTGAATTAATCCAGATTTAATCTCGGGTTTTTACTTCTATTGCAAATTTTCGGGATGAAATCTGATTTTTAACGAGGATTTTTTTTTAATTAATCCAAACCTTGTAAAAAAAGAAAAAGAGTTGTAGGCTACTTCCCCGCAGGTTCCACAATGTAGGCTGGGTTATGTTATATATTCCGTTAGTTTTATTACCGTTGCTATCCTCCTCCTTTTTTCCGCTAGTATGCAGAACCGTGATTCATGCTGGACTACACACAGACTCACTAGAGGCTGACTTGAACGACCAGATGTTTAATATGATGTATCATCGTCCGAAAAAAAAACAAAAAAAACAAAACACAATAACTTGAAAGTCACTTTGTCAATTTAGTAAATGCTACGGTTTCAGCTCAAGTGTACTGGAGCCCTGGGTTTTGCAGTTTGAAAAATTCACATAGGACTATGAGTCAAATTTCCTGAGCCTGAATCCTCAGTGTCCCCTTCAAGCCCTCCAATGTGAGGGACTGGCAACTTTTTATTGGGCGACAGTACATAAGCACGCACTAAAAGCAAATAGTTAACATCACTCTCGCTCTACCGGTGCAAGAAAAAATTTAAAGGCCATTAATAGCTTTCGAGTTCATTTGTGCTTTTCTTCTAGGCTGGGTTGACTGCGGTCAAATATGGCGCTCTTCCAGAGTCCGGTGATGACTAGCAAGACCATGAGTATTGCAGAATCTTTCGACTTCTTGAGATGCTTGATATGTCAGGACCCATTGGAACGCTGACAAGAAAGAACATACAATCGTTCAAACGAGCTGCTTCCAAAAAAAAAGACGAACTTTCTGAAAGTGTAATGAAAGTGCTAGATTCCGCTAGTGATGAGGTATACCCTAAGTGGCATGATTCATGGAGAAAAAAGTTCACAAGCAAAAACCAAATTGAGTGCGATAAAAGTGTTTCCTGGCTTGCCAGTGTAGCTCTAAGCACAAAGGTTGCACGTCCGACCCCGAGAGGAAGCACAGGCGAGAAATTTGACTATAGTCTGTATTTGATCTGCAGTAAGCCCGGGACGACAAGAGAGCAGTTGCGCCGTTTAGAAACTTACAAGCGGCAAAAAAAGATATGCAAGCAAGCAAAGGCTGTTCGTGATCAATATCCTCATATTCTACTCTGAATTGAAGGATAGGGAAAAGTATCAATCAATATGCCAGCAAAGGACGTCAGATACCATGACAGGTGCATGAAGTAGTTTTTGGACTGTAAGCCCAAAGAACTCGATGGGTCTTCAAGGGCTGTTACAACGTTTGACCCGTTTTGCCAGATATTTGAACCGAAGTTTCGCAATGACAAAATCTATTACCTTAATGGACTTTGCGAAGAGTACAATAACATATTGCTCGGGTCATTTCCAGAGGCAAATCCCATCAGGAGTTATAGGCTCAAGCAGAAACTTTTAAATAGATTTGAAGGCGAAGTTGAGTTCTCGCGGCAAGGAGAAGGACAGATGTCATTGGTGTTTTTCGGGCGTGTGGCGAAAATATTGACGAGGACTACATACGGATAGAGACCATGGATACCGAAGATTCAATTTCATACGATGAAGACGCTATGCAGGTCATTGGGCGGCCATGGACCAATATGGTGCTGCACTCTTACAAGAGGTAAGCTCTATTACTTTTCGAGCAGGTCCAACGAAGAGGACATTCCTCTATCTAAACGAATCAAAGTGAGGCATTGGCCAGTAAAAAGGATGAGCACTATGTCGGGGATATCTTTAGGGGAGTCTTGTTCTCACTCCTCATACGAAGGTTAATCAAACCTGCACTACGGCAGGTACATGCGAAAAGAAATAGTCGCTGCTGGAAAAGTGAAGAAGGGGAAGATACTTACGATGCCGACTTTTCCAAAGCTATGAAGATTATCCCAACTCCCTGTACAACTTCGTTTGTATGTTAGTCCTTGATCGAGTCTAGTTTGAATGCCTGCCGGAGTCAGGAAAAATACCAGCTCCTGAAAAACGTCAGTCCAAAATTCTGATGATCTTTCAAGCAATCATGTTTACTGTTGGCGTCGAACCACCTGCAACAACATCACTGGGACTCGTTCTGTACCATGCTACAAGAATTAGTGACCTTCTTCAGATAATAAACTGACATGGTCTTTCTGTGTGTTACAGTATTGTTAGACTAATTCTGAATACCAAGGTGGTGGAGCTGAAGAAAATTTCTGAAGACCAGATTTTCATTCCTTCGAATTTGAAGAAAGGACTTTTCTCTACCCTCGGTCTCGACAATTTGGACTTTCAGCTAAACAAATTAGATGGGTCTTCGCTACATGTTACAAGTTATACGGTAAATCAGCATAATACAGATTCAAGTTGACGGAAAGAGCTGTGATCTGCCAGCTGCCCATGGAACAACTTCTTCTACAGGTTACTCGTCAACGTCTCCTGCAGACTTCAGAAGAATTGCTGATGTGACTGGTCTTTTGAGCGGAAGTTTCATGAGGATTCTCAGGAAAAGAACCCGACAGATGGTAACAGACAACCCTCTTGGAACTCAAGCTAGTGAAAATACCTGGAAGGTTAAAATCCCCAGGAAAACGTGACCTTGTGACTCTGCTTCCTTACTTTCTTTGTTTGAAAATAGTTACGAGACTCTGATGCCATTCTTGGTGCCAAACTTGAACCTCTGCTGGACGCTTTGTAGTTTGTGTCCGACGAAACTTCTTGAAGTGGAATTTGAAGAACCAAATCCCAGTTGGAAAGCCTTCAACGCAAGAATAGTTCCTTTCTGGTGTAGCAAAACCACCGTAGGTTAATTACCCTTGCTTCATTATTCAGTAACATCCTGTGAAGTCATAGCCTCTGCCAGTAGCGTCTGCCAAAAAACAGCAGTGAAGCTTGGAAACAAGTACACAGTAATCAGTCAGGATCTAGCTGTTTATGAACTAAGCTATGGCCTTCGAAAGTAACAACCCGAAGAATTCCCTTATCTAATTTTCTTATTGAGTGGTTTTCACAAGATCATGAACTATTTGAAAGCGGTTGGATCTCTCATGGATGGAGCAGGACTAAAAGAAGGTATTGTTGCGGCAGAGATTCTCAGGGAAGGTACTGCGAATAAGGTCCTTTCAGGAAAGGACATGTACCAGGAACTCAATGCTCACTTCCAGGTCTACGCAGGAATGTTCGCACTCTGGTGGGAGGTGTTTGAGAATTGGCTTAAAACATCCTGCTTCATTTTATTGCCTTCTACAGTCAAGGAACTTCGAATCCTGAGTAATGCAATTGAACGCTTCAAAAGTGAAACTAATTCGGAAGCGTTTAAACAGATAAGAGATGCGTTGGACAGCATTGCTCAGCTTTTCTCGAAGTAAAACGAGTCCAAATCTACCATAAGGAATCATAGCCTCTGGATCAACTATTTAAATCTTATCCGTACCGGTAACGACTATCTTTATGCTGAAAGAGCTGCGGACTGGGTATCACACTTAAACGCCACAAAAGAGATAATTTCGATTTTCTTCGCATCTGGAAACCATAAATATGCCGCAGCTGCGCTTAACTACCTAGGAGAAATGCTACGCCTACCTGAAAAAGTGTCAGAAGTTCACAGAGAGTTTGTAAGCGGCAATTTTATTGTTAGGAAAATAATTTTCTTGGAGTTTTCTTGATTGCTGATATTGTTCAAATTCAAGCCAAAATATACGTTTTCTTAACCTTCAAACAATTTCAAAATTAAGGTTAGGATTGTCTTCCCCTCGAAGATTGATTTGACCACCTCCTAAGATCCAACTGAAGGATCCCATTCAATAATCACCATCTTAAATCCTCAAATTTAGCGATCCAATATTTAATCTTTCTTATTGCAATTGAATACGAACTGTCTGACCAAACAAGAATTCTGGCTCGTGTTTTCTAATATTTAAAACAAAAGTTCTGGGACTCTTTGCTCCATAGGCTGGAAACAAACTACAATATAACCCCCTGTCAGCAAATTATGTCTTCCCAAGGTTTCAAAGAAATGCTGCCGAGGCTACCTCTTCAAAATCTATATTATATTAAATTTATTTTACTATTGGACTTCTTTAGGTAAAAAAAAATGAATGAAAAAATTGAAAAAATTCCAATAAAACTACTTTCTTCATTCTAAACAAAAAAAACAAGTTCTGTAGATTTTCCAACATGTCAGTAATTGTATCGCTTAACAAAACGATAAATTTAATCCACTCTACAAGATGTAATTTTTCCTTCTATTTTTTGCTTTTTTTTTCCTTCCAATGTAATTTTTCAATCCACTCTACAAGTATTAAAAGGAGAATTTCAATCCATTCTACAATCAATTTGTCTTTCCAATTTTTCCTTCCAGTTTTTGTCTTTTGTCGTCTGCATTTTGCAAGGAAGCAGAAAAAGAGCCTTAAGTTTAATTGTCTGTTGAAATATTAGACGCGCAATTTCTCTGTTGTTAACTTCTGATTTTTGCCTTTTCTTGATAAAATTAGCAAGAAAACAGAAGAAGAGCATGACAAGAGTCTGCTGAAGCAATAATTGGTCATCAGAATTTAGTCCCTTTTCCTATTAAGGTCGTACCAAAGAGAGAAACAGAAGTTATTTTCTAGACTTTCGTGTTGAAAAGTGTGTTTTGATTCCATTGGCTTATTCTTGTGACGTGCCTTTGTACGACAATCACGCTATTTCTTATTTCTAGATTCATTTAAAGCCAGTAAAAAGCTCTCAAAACCTGCTTAGTTCTTTTTTTGGAGTTTTAAGCCAGTAAAAATTCCAGCAAAAAATATTGCACTCCTTTTTCATGACAAAGAAAACAATATTTAAATCCCTTGTTAGATTACTAAGGCGAGCGGGTGATTTTTGTTCGTTTCAAGCTTGACTTTAGTTATTCAGTTGATTTTCTGCTCTTTTAAGGTTCCATCTATTCATCCATGGCCGGATCTGTTATCTTTTTGTTTGATGTTATTAGTTACTTTAGTTTAGTTCTGTTTTTCGTTTATTCAGTCCTAGCAGTTTCTGTTCGTTTGAAGTTTAAGTTATTATATGACTTTATCTTTTGCTCGTTTTAGGTTTCAATGTAGCTCATTGCTTTCATTTGAAAAATTTTTTGTTTTTGAAAATATTTTGAAAATTATATGTCAGAAATTTAAATAAAATTATATATTATTAGAAATTTATTAGTAGGCATATAGTAAAAGTAGTAATGGTGGAATTAATCGTAACAGAATTGGTCGTGATAGAAGTAATCGTGCAATTATTTTGAACTCTCATATATAATGCGAAATTAATTACCAAGTCTGGTTAAAACTAATCTCTACTTGTGAAGTATGTCTAACGTGTTTTGAACTTGTAATAAATTTTTCAATAGTGGCCTCAGATTTATGATAGGCACACTGTGACGGTGTGACCTCAAAGGTTTTCAATGATCTACGTTGAATCAGTTGGGATAATGAGAGAATGGCTGGGATGGCTAGGACATTTTCTGCGGATGAAGGATGACAGATTGCCAAGGATCGTCCAATTGAGCCAACCATCTAAGGTTAAATGAAAAGCAGGGTCTTCCCCGAAGGGGATGAAAGAGGGCTGTAATTAAAGATACGAGGTAAATCCGAACTTCTGTGGTTGGTTTGAATAGACTGGTATGGAGGAAGAGCGTGCATGGCCGTGCTGTTCTCTGGCGGCTTGGTACTTCAGTAAACTGTTGGTTGCAGTAGCACTATTAGGTTACTCCATATGCTATAGTAGCACTAAGGCTATAGTAGGATTCTATAGTAGCACTATAGCATCCTGGGGATGATCATGAGCTTAAGTATTACAACATGTCTAAAAAAGTGAAATTTTGGATGAGGGGGACTCTAGAGGGGAAGATTGGGTTCACGAATTTCACTTGGAATCATGAATATCTTCAGCAGATAGGCGGACACTGGGAGCGTCTCTCCAGACATTTCGCCAGAAAGAATTTTAGGATTGAAAAACTTGCTAGGACGTCTCTTCAACTATCAGGTTCATGTGGATAGATAGTTCTTTTGCAAATTTCCTTTTAGTTGAAATACGAATATCAGAAACCCAACGAGATCAAAGGCACTCACACTAAAAGCCATAGATGGTACAGAAATTGAGATTTTCTCCAAGCTTCAATGAGGCTCAAATTACTTAACCAATGCTTATTGACACCTCGGTGGATAAGCTCGAGCACTGTATAATGATAATATAATCTATTATTTATATACTCTGCGCTCAAGAAGTATGCAGCGATGCAGCGATTCATTCTTGATGATTTGATGGAGATATGGTAATGGTTAATATGGTGGCAGTTATACAGAGATGATGCTGCCGATGATGATCAGATGACTTGATTTGACCTCGGTAAGCCTATTATGATTAAATCTTAACAAAGACAGAAAGATGACATTGACGAGAACGATAAAATCGTAATGGTAATGACATACTATTATTCTTTTGTTACCCTTTTTTATGGTAATGACAATAACAGAACGAAGATGATAATGGGAAAATGATGACAATTCAATAATGAGATTGGGCTACATTAATTGAGGCAGTGATGGAAACTATGAAGAAGGGTTTCCGTGCACCTTGACCCTCGTTTGACTTCACCCCGCGCAATTCAACCCATTTGACTGAACCCTCGAGCAACTTAACCTCAGTTTAACTGAACCCTTGCTTAGCTAAGCCCCCATGCAACTCAACCCCCGTTTAATGCAACCTCCGTTAATTCAACTCCCCATTCAGCTCAAACCCATTCAACTCAAACCCCATGAAAATTACACCTCATTCAGCTGAACCCCCATATAAGAAAACCACATTCACGTCAACCACCACGCAAATCGACCCTCATTAAACTAAATCCCTTTTAAATTCCACCCTCATTTAACTCAATCTCTTTAACTCAAGGAAACTCAAACCCTGTTTAATTCGACCCCGATAGAAGCCTCACTCAACCCGTGTAGTTCAACCCGCAGGTTAGGTTGAGTTGCTTTAAAGGGGGGTGGAGTTAAACAGGGTTTAGTTGAATGGGGGCTCATTGAAATGGAGGTCAAGTAAAAAAAGATTGACTTTAAGAGGGTTAAGCTGCATGGAGATTGAGGTAAATGAGGGTGGAATTGCACTGGGGCTGAGATGAATGGATTGAGGTGAATAGGATTGAGCTCAATGTTAGTTGAGTTGTATGGTGGTTAAGTTAAATGTGGTTGAGTTGAATGGGCGTTGACTTAAATGGGGGTTTAGATACATGGGAGTTGATTTAAACAGAATTGAATTAAACGGGGCTCAATTGAATGAGCTCAGTTAATTGGGTTCAGTTGAACGGAATTTTGTTAAACTGTGGTTCAGTTACACGCACACCATGAAGAAGAAGGTGATCACTGCATAGACAATGACCATGAAGAAGATGAAAGAAAGACAAATGTTCTGTTTTATGCTGGAATCCTTCCCAATTTTATTGTAATCATTAGAATTCTTGGAAGCTTTTAAATGTGGATAAACATCAAACGGGGAGAAAGGAAAAAGGAAGATGGAGCAAATCGAAATGAATCGCAACCATGATTTTTGCCTCACGTTTTGGACGGTTGCATGGATACTGCTTCAGAATATAAATTGTAACTCTTTAAAGGCTCTTGGGAACTTGCAAGATGAGGATAATAATAGGCTTTAAATTTAAACAAACTCTTGGAAGAGCTTGGAGAGGTATAAAATTCAAATTTATTTCAAATGTCGTTGCGCCACTGATAGGGATTTGTTCTTGATGTTTTTAAACGTTGGTTTCCTATGAAAAAAACTATTGACAGTAGAAAAAAAAACAGAGTATTGCCTCAAAATTTAAAGCTCTAGAATCAGGAAAAAAAATTAAGTACCCAAATACTGGAAAAAAAAACAGCAACAAAATAGTAGCCTTCTTTTGGTATCAACCAAAGTAATACCAACCAACATAAATGAAAAGAAAATCATACAAATGCTGTATACAAGGAATGCTCGGTAAGTACCAGAATTAACTCCTAAATTTGCTTCTCCTTCTGCTGTAATGTCTATTGTAGAAGTATTAAAACATTCAGTTGGAATAGCAGACACCGCTTGAAGGATGTTCTAGAAGTGGCACAATCAAAAATATAGAGTTAATACAAATATTCCACAAATATTTAAGTATATTAAAAAAATTAAAAAAGAAAAATACAGAAACAAAGATATAAAAGAGAGAAAATTATTACCAAGAATATTAGTGGTTTCAGTCAGCTATGCAAAAGCTGGTGAGCCTCCTAAGAGAAATAAAGGTGGAAAGAGAGAGAGAAAAATAGAAAGTTTGATGTTATGATTGCATAAAAAACATATGAAAATAATTCTGAGAATAAAGCAAAAATTTTAAATAAATCTTACCTTTTCAACGATACACACTAGGCTAATTGTGGTACCTTTTTCAACATGAAAATCCCTTCCGCCCAAGATAAAAGCCTCTGACTCCGTCAAAGTTAAATTAATTTCGTGTTTCAGAAGACCCCTTTCTGTAGGTACCTAAAAAATTTGAGGAGTTACAGCATTTTTCTCCAGGCTATGAAAGGCAATGCACCCTTTTTTTGCCGACCAGACCCCTTCAGTCGATTGAGAACGATTTTGTTATTTTTCCTATGTCAACATTGAGTATTTGTATTCGTTGTCTCCTTCCTCAGTAAACTTCTAATATAATACATTCTATAGTTAAGGCAAGGAAAAAAGCGTGTTGAAATCTACTTAGAAATAATTCAAAAAATAATACCCCAGCTAAAAACACTCTTCAAGTCTTTTTTATTTATCCTCAACAAAGATGGTGATAACCTTAAAAAGGATCTAGATCCAGTTCTTTAGGTCAAGTCCCCCTCCACTCTAATTTTCAATGACCGTCGTCCATCTCTACGGAGCTGACCAGATGCCAAACACCTTTGTTTGTATTGTCCATTTATAGCATATTTGAATGTCGGGAAGTGTCCACCTATTTCTGATAATAATCCACCCAGTTTTGAAATTTATACAAAAAGAATACTGTATATAAGATTTATATATAACATTTATACAGGGGTGTACTCCATCACCGTTTTTTTTTTTTCTCTTTTTATTAATGATATTGGGGAATGTTTTAGAAATAGAATTGTCCCTATGTTAAATTTGATGTTGCTGGAGCTGTTTTGTTTATTATTTGCAGATGACATATTATTGCTCGCAAAATCGGCTCCAGATTTGCAAAAGATGTTGCAGATTTTGGATAGTTATCTGAGCAGTAAAAAATTAATTTTAGATATTGATAAATCAGCTATACTAATTTTTGGAAAAGATGAAATGAAAAAGAAGAAGTTTTATTTTGAAGGGGAAGAGATGGAAGAAGTTAAAGATTTTATTTATTTGGGATGTAAGTTTACCAATTCAGAGAGTGGAGCAGGCGCAAATAGTGAGTTGGAATGGTCAGAAAGCTTCATGGGCGCTACTGAAGAGCCCGCTTAGGCATCTAGGACCGGCAGAAATTAGGCTGCAGAAGAGAATTTTGGAGACGAAAGTAGATCCGATATTGAGTTATGGTGGGGAAGTTTGGAGGTTCGAAATAGGGGAAAAAATAGAGAGAATATATTTAGGATATTTCAGGAGAATTTTAGGGCTAAATGGGAAATTTAATAGTTTGGTCTTAAAGGGCAATCTAGCTTTGTTTCCATTAAGCGTAAAAAAACGGGTTAGAATGATAGGATACAGGGAAAAGGTGATTGGTTTACCGAACAATATATTAGCAGATGCAGCATATCTGGAGGTGTTGCAGGATAGAAGGAAAAGTTCATGGGCTTCTCAGGTAAGATCAATTTTAAATAGTTGTGGGTTATCAGGTGTTTGGAACGAAAGGAAGGGGATAGGATTAGATGTGGGAAATGTGTTAAAATTAGTAGGTTGTTCTGGAGGCTCAGGAGATTCAGAAATGGCAGTATGAAGCAGCAGCCTCGGCGTCCCTCAGCGTTTACCGGCAATGGAAGGAGGTCCTGGGATATGATATTTATTTTAAAGCGGGTTTAAATAGTGATGACATTAAGTGGTATATATCAGGGAGGGGTAATTATCTAGCACTTGGAGAAAGAAAGAAATTTTGGGAGGATAATGGTAATTGATAGTCCTCACTCATGCCCTATGTGTGGAAAAAATGGCGAGGATCTACTTCACTTCATGGTCCTTTGTCCAGAATCACAATATCTAAGGAAGGAATTATTTTCTGGTAAGGGGGGGGGCAAGTCATGGGACGATCATGGACGTTAAGAAGATCATGTCAATGATCATGTCAATGAACAGATCATGATCAATGAATCTTAAAGATCATGGGACGTTAAGAAAGATTGCAAAATATATAAAACTGGGAATGACACATAAAGAGAGATTTTGTAAGGGGGATGTGAGTGCTGAAATTAATGTTGAATGTGTGTAAGCTTTTTTTTGTTTGTTTGTTATTTTTTGTAGCTAAGGCCCTTGTGGCTTTAGATCATTAAAGATTTATCTATCTATCTATATATATCCTGTATGCGAGATTTTGGGTAATTATGTATGGTAGTTTAATGGTATTATGTGGTTTATTATGTTTTTGTTTTGTAATTCTGCATTGTTATTGTTATGTGCTATATTTTTCTATGAGTGTTATAATCATGTGCTATTATTTTGTGTGATTTTTCATTTTTTTTTGCCATGGCCCAAAGCGGCTTTTATTGCAATAAATACCTATCTATCTATCTATACAATAGACCCTATCACTAAAGACTAATTAATATATTGATAGTAAAGCAATATTTTAATAAAAAACGACAAGTTTTGACTCGTTGAGACTTGCTCTGGTCTCCGCGTATACGCGGAATCCCCCCCCCCGCGCATTTTGTTTTTATCAATTCCCAATAGTATCTGAGACCACACTGGCTTAGCATGACCCAACTAGAAAACATTGGACAACGAATAAAAACCAAATAGTTCACAGCAAGTGTAAAGAAGAAGTAAAATGAGAAGAAAATGAGAAAGATGAAAAGAAGAGTTCCGAAATTTTCTGAGTTTTTTTTTCATTTTTCTCCATTTTCTACAGGCTATCAATTGCTTCACTTCCCTTCATTAATCTAGGTTTTTTCGTTTCTCGTCAGCTCCTTCTTGGTCAAGCATCAATTATGACATTTAATGAGGACTAATTCCTTTTTTCCCCATGCAATATTTATGTTCGTGCCCAACATAAAGGTCCCAAAATTGTTTTTTTCCTCCTTCTGAAAAGTTGAGATTTGAAACGTCTATTGTACTGAACCCATCTCTGACTACTTAGCTCTCATGAGAATTATTTTTTTTTACAAAGTGAATAAAAAGGTATTAAATTAATGTAAAATTACTTACGTTCGAAAAAAACACCTTGGGACTTTTTCCTATCAAATAGTCTTTTCTCTTTAGCTATTTTTCCTTTAGATAAGTCTTTCCAAGGATATTTCCCCTAGAAATTGGCCTAGTATTAGGAATTCCACAGAGAAGTTATTAACAGTAATTCTTTTGTTTCATTAGCTCAATTTCAGAATTTTGGAAACTGAAAACATAGGAAACATTAAAGTACGCAAAAGCTGACTTATACGAACTGAATTCATCTCGTCTTGCAGTGGCGCCATCTATATTCGTTAACTCACGGTTCTTTCGACTGTTGAGACAGCCGCCAGATGCCACTAAAAGTCAAAAGCGATAACCGTAGCCACAGAGAGAAAAGAGGAGGTCAGAGAAATAGAAATTGTGCTATCCTTGTTCTCGTTTCTAACACGAGAGCGAGGTCTCTCAGAACGACAAGGGAGCGTATTCTGACAGTAGTTAAATGCATCCCTCCAAGTGAAATCCCTCCTATGCTCCGTCCAGGGTATGCTGACCCAGTATCGTCGCTGTCAAGTACCCCACCTCCCCTACCACCTGAGGTTTTCTTGGCGAAGTGTAGGACTGCCCAATATCCTAGTATGTAATACCCGATCGCTAAACAAACAAAACCGACGAACTTGAAGTAGTTCTCAAACAGACGAGTTCCCCCATTGCTGTGATCACAGAATGTTGGGATATTAACGATGAAACAGGGCATATCCAAGGGTATAAGTATTGTTTTAATGCCAGACGCGACCGAGGGATTAACCGACGAGGCGGCAGGGTCGGCACGTACTTTCAGGAAGACTTACCTTGTAAATTACTAAGTCAGCCCAGTGACTCGTGCCATGAAGTAATATGGGTCGAATGCAAACCAAAACGCCTATCAAAGCGATATTCGTGCTTGGTTGTAGCCGCAGTTTACTACCCCGGGAGTGCAAAGAACAGGAAAGAACTGATCCAGTATATCCAAAACTGTACTGATGACCTACGCCGCAAACACGCAGCGCCTGCTTTTGTAATCGCTGGCGATTTCAATCAGACTAATAAGGCATGGGTCTCCAGCATGCTTGACCTCAAGCAAGTTGTTTCAATCCCAACGCTTGTCAGTGGTAGTATATTAGACCGTATTTTCACAAACATTCCCGATTATTACGAATTACCCTGCTCTCTCCGTCCGTTGCATAACTCTGACCATAACACACTTCTTTGGAAGGCCAAAGTTGGCCTTCTAGCACCAAGTAAAGTAAAAAATGCCACTCGATCTATGACTAAAGAGGCAATTCGCTCCTTCGGACAGTGGACTGGGACGTTTGACTTTGATGAGATTTGCTCATTGACTGATATCGACCACAAAGTTGATACTTTCAACTCTTTGCTGTTATGTAAATATCATGAACATTTCCCTGAGAAAAAAATAACTATTAGTGACACTAACAAACCTTGGGTAACACCAGATCTCAAGATGCTTATCTTAACTCGCTTCCAGTTGCATCGCAGTGGTGATATTTTTCAAGCAAATGAACTTCGTAACCGCATTGTTAAACCGTTACGAGCAGCGCAGAAATGGTACGTTCATGACAAAGTCTCGCCTCTCCTTCAAGGTGAGCCCTGCAAGTGGCACTCTGAAGTCAAAGCATCTTACCGGTAAACGTACCACCAGTGACGTTAAGACACAGAAAGATGACAGAACGCTGATAAAATCAGCTGAAGTGAACGCCTTTTCACCTCAATCTGTACTACTCACCCGTCCTTCACCGAAGCCGAAATCGAAGCCATCATTGCTGACGTCTCTGAAGATACAATCGTTGAGGTATCCAAGTTCGCGGTGTATAAAGAACTTCAAAAGGTGAAAAGCAACTATGCTTCTTATCCAGGAGAATTGCCAGTTAAACTTTTAAGAGAATATTCTATGTTTCTAGCAAAACCACTCTAATCAGTGATCAATCAGTCATTCAAGGAGCACAAATTTCCCGAGTGCTTGGAAAAAAGCCTACGTGCGCGTCCTACCCAAAGTCAAAGACCCGAAATCCTGTAATTTTAATTTAAAATCAACGGACTCGGTCGAGGCTGAAGGCCGTTGATTTCGAATTGAAAACAAGTGTTTTGCAATAGGCATCAAGACATGGCTAATTGTAGAAAAAGCCAAGACAGATAGTCCGAGTAATTGAGAGGCAAATCTGTGAATAAGCCCTTTTTAGGATTGCATAAAAATGACGTCATTTCAATTCTTGATGATAAGTCTATCTATCATCCATCCATAGGTCTTTTATGGTCATCCATGGTGTCTTTTCTCGGTCTGAATTTGGGAAGTGCATCGAAAGCCAAGACAGATAATCCGAGTAATTGAGAGGCAAATCTGTGAATAAGCCCTTTTTAGGATTGTATGAAAATGACGTCATTTCAATTGTTGATGATAAGTCTATATATCATCCATCCATATGTCAAGCATAGGTCATTTATGGTGTCTTTTCTCGGTCTGAATTGGGGAAGCACATCGATAGTGGAGATACCAGGGTTCCTCCACACAAAAAGCTCCCTGGAACTAACACAATATTTCCTCATTTGTTCTTAGAGGACAAAGCCTTTCCTCTCAAAGATTATATAATGAGGCCCTTTCCTGGTAGAAACCTTACTGAACTTCTAAAGATATGCAATTTTAGAGTATCCTCAGTTCGCAGGTTAATTGAGAACAATTTAGGTATTTTTGTGCAAAGGGTCAGACTGTTTAGATCCAAAATAATCATGCAGCCTGAGAAGTTGGTGACAATCATGGAATCTGCACTTTGCCTTCATAATTACATTATTACTTTACGTGATACCCGAAACGCAACAGCAGAGCCTGCAGATTGTGTTTCAAATGCCTCATTCCATGATATAGGTTAAACATCAAGCAATAATGCTTCAAGACAATCCTGAAATCTTAGAGAAATACTTGCCAACTACTTCTTGTCTACAGAAGGGAGTGTTACTTGGCAGAGAGATCACGAACAATAAGGTTCCTTCTAAAGAAGCAATTTTTTATATGTATTTTTTTTTTTACAAAAGTACACTTTATTAAAAAATAATTTTAATAAAATTCTTGTCAGTGTCCATGTTTTCTTTAATGTCTTCCGTTTTGTCATCTTTTATCCATCTATTGAAGTAAACAAGCAAATTCCCACCATAATTATTTTCACTCTCACTTCTTATTTCTCTCCAATCTCAATGACCCATCATTACCCTAAAAATTAATAATCCCTATTCACTTCTGTCCTATCCTTTTCAATCAAACAGGCTTTCCTAAGAAATAATTTTCAACTTTTCGCAAAAAATTTTCATTTAGGCATTTCGACAATGTTGTTTACTATATCTTAGCTCTGAAACTAATAAAAAAGGAATGTTTTGTCATGTACAACATTACTGAAAACCAGGATGTTTTCAAACTAGGTCAAACTAGTTTAACTTTACTGAAAACAACTTTACTGAAAACCAGGATGTTGTGAAACTAGGTCAAATTGATTTAGTCATTATTTTGTAGTCAGCTCCTACCTATTTAAATATACTAAAGTAGGCTAGATCTTACGTTTCTACGTTTCTTTTGACGTAAAGGTGAACAAATTTCAACTCTGTTTCAAATGTAATTTTTTTACGTTACGGAGCTCGTAATTTTCTTAAGTTTGACCTTAAGAGCTTACAGTCTGAAGAGAAAACGTTAGTCTGAAAAGAAAACGTAAGCCAAATTTTTGGTCTGAACGGCTGTTACGCTTTAACAATCACGTTTATATTTCGTTAATAATAACGCTAACCAAAATTCGTTAGCCAACACTGTAAGCAAACTCATTTAACAAATCGAATCGCTATTGCAGAGAACCACTAGAGGATCTGAAGCGTAATTTTCGAAATTGATTCTTCCAAGCAAAGCAGGATGACTAGTGCCAGCGCTAGAAAACTCAATAAAAAAAAAAAAACGATGACTGCTAGTATATCTTACAGTTAATTTTTTTTATATTTCTTACCAATCAAACAGTTCGTGGTATTGAACTATAAGTAAGGAGCGATGAGGCTCAATAGTAACCAAAACTCTAAGAAACAGAGTCTTGATAATAATGGATTCATCAAAAGAATCAAGTTTTGATTTTGATTCAGAATATATAAAAATTATCAAATTTAATGCTCCCATCAAACATTACGAGCCTGAGAAAATTTATCCAATTTTTGAAAAAGGAAGAAAAGACCCAAAACATCAAGTGATCTTAATGAAAATCACACCATCAGATTCAGCGTATCAGAGAACCTTACTGTAGTGGTTTCAAGCGTCCTCTGTCTCGAGACATTCTTATTTCTAATTTTTTGTCGCGAAAGGCTGTTTCGCTATTCAATTACTAACTATTATATTTTGCTAACGATTTTTGTTAGCTCATAGAGCAAAACAGCTCTATTTTTTTGTCGGCACAAGTGCCAGTTCCACTCTATTAAGTTACCCATACTCTTTATACATTACATAGAGCCACTAATGATAACAACAAAATATTTAGCCAACAGTCATCAGAACCGTAATTATTTGGAGGGACATTATAGAATATACTAGCTTGGTACACATTCAGCATACCCAATTTTGCTAGCCTATTTCCGAAGATATTTGTAGAAAACTAACAAATTCACTCGAGAATATTCGAGATTATTCGGGATATTAGTAGTCGTTCATTTTTATCAATGTTTATAGCATAGAGACTAGTCATCTTGCTTTGTTACATTATTAGTTTTTGAACATTGCGCTTCAAATTCTCCAGCAATTTTCTCTGATTTTCTCCACCGCTTTTGAACACATTTCTTTTAACTCGTCGAAACAAAAATATTAGCCAACAAAACCATTTAGCCAACAATTGTCTGGGGCGTATTAATTGTGCAGAAAATAAATAAAAATAAATACAAACTTGGAAAAAAATCCAGCATGTTATGGGCTCCCGTAGAGGGGGGCAAGAAAGAGCCATGGTTACCCTGGAAATCTAGAACTGAAAGGTAAATTATGAGGAAACGAAGGGAAGGAGAGCCAAAACTTATAGCCTTGCTTAATAAAATTGAACTCCTAGAGGTCCTATTTTATTTTTGATAGTAGGGCTACTGCTTTGTGTATTTTCTTTCAATTACTTTTCTCTTTTCATTTTTCTATATGTTTACTTTACTTGAAATACTTTTTTCATTTACTTAGACATTTTTTGTCTCAGTTGGAAAACGCATGCGCAAGGAATCGAATAACATTTTTGCCTTGAGCCTCCGCCAGTTATGAAATACCGTGTAAATTGACCAGAAATTTTTACATGACACCATGTTTGGCAATGTGGGCGAAATTGGCCACATTTGGGCAAAAAAAGGCCACTTTGTGGGCCTTCGATTATATTCTACTCTTAAAAAAGGAATTAGAACTGGCAAAAGCAGTTCAAATGAGACTTCTCTGGAATTCTCCAACCACTGGCTCAATACGACCACCTCCGGGAAAAATTCAAGCAAACGAAATAACATACTGATGACATGAAAAATTCGAAACATCCGATTTTGTAGTTAGGAGCTTGAAGACTATGTTAGGATACAACTCAAATCAAGGTTGAATCACCCTTCGATAATGAACCCCCCCCCCCCCCCACACTTTTGAAAGTGAGGGATTTTTCACTTGCTATTAACTTTCGGTGGGTAACTTTAAACTTAATTCATTTGACATGTTTGGAATCACGATGAAAAGTATGTTTTCCTATGCATATGTTGTTATTAATTTTTTTTTTAGAATTCTGGTTACAATTTGTGTGGGTCGCTTTTAACTGACAATTTATTACCATGAACTGTTTTTTCTACTTTATTCTACCCATTCTACTTTGATTCCGTTTTCTACTTTCATTTTTTATCAAACGGTCATTCGATAACACTAGTTTCTGTCGAATACTCGTTCGACCGAATGTACGTCAGAATCTTTATTAAATGATATTCTGCTTTCATTTGCTTTTTCATTAAACGCCCATTCGATAAAAGTTGTTTCTGGAGAGTGCTCCTTCGACCGAATGTTCACCTGAGACGTAAATTCAGTTTTTCACCCATCATTCATTGACCAGCCCTAAGCTTTAATCTCACCTCTTCATTGTTTTTTTTTTTTACTTTATCAGATTTGGTGGTCGGCGTTTACCTCCCCCCTCCCCCAGTGAATCCCCCCGGAATTTGCCCCCCGCAAAATACCCCCCTGGAAAATACCCCCCAGAAAATACCCCCACGGAAAATACCCCCCTGCAAAAAATACCCCTCCCCCGGAAGTCCCCCCCCTACGGAAAATACCCCATGCGGAAATTCCCCCTGGAAATACCCCCTCGCGGAAAATACCCCCTGAAAACTGAAAATACCCCGAAAAATGCCCCCCGTGGAAGATAAGGCTTTCCAAATTTGAAAATTTTATTTGAGTTTAATTTTTTTTTTCCGTAGGGGGAAGAAATTTTGGTACTTGTGTATTATGCACCACTCACTCAAGTTTACGCTGTGTAAAATTCGAGATGACGCCGGTTTTTTGTTAGTTTTTTCGTTACTTTAGAAATAAATTTGCTCTATAGATTTGCATATTAGGGGGGGGGGGGTAGGCATAGCGAGTCTGCATGCAAAATGTGTTTGGTACAATTACTCTGCATATTAAATAGATAAACAAATAAGTGTGTTTTAAACCCGAATATACGGCCATGAACACAGTAAAATAAACATAAATGAATATAGTGAATGGGGGGGGATATTCACCCCCCCACACACACAGAAAAAAATACCCCCCCCCCCAACCCATGGAAAGTAACCCCCACGGAAAATACCCCCTCCTTCGAAAATACCCTCACGGAAAATACCCTCCCTCCCCTGTGGAAAATAAGGTTTCTAAATTTGAAACTTTTATTGGAGTTTTTTTTTAGTTTCGTTGAAAAGTGCTAAGGAACGGGAAAAAAGAGTAATTTACACACCAGAAGTGTCTTAGAAACTTAGCAAAAAAAAAAACACAAATCCTTTTGTATTGAAAAGACTTCCATATGAACTTTTGCAATTTTTGGTAGTAGCGGGTGCCAAATTTAAAAAAAAAATCGAAGAAGAAAACAAATTAGGCAAACAATCATCAAAGTTAAGCTAAAACAAATGGCACCAAAAAGCTTAAGAAGGTTTGGCTATCATTTGAAAGGATAGCTGGCTTTTGGAACCAACAAATTCTAAATTGTTTAAGTTTTTACGGACAAAAGCGTTGTCAAATTCTACGAGTTTTTTTTTTTCTTATCTTCAAAGCGTAAAACTACCACAAATCACCATTTACAAATAAATGAAACCCAAAACTAACTGAAATTACAATAGATAGCCTAGTCAAACTCAAAACAAGCAAAAAGTAAAAGGAGTATGGCTGACAAAATCCATGTCTCCTTCAGACAAGAAAATAATTTGCACTTTACTTAAAAAAAAAATAAAATAAAAAATAAACGCGTATTGTCACTGTGATATACATACTCTGATATCTATTCCTTATAGTCTTAATATTTCTTTATTTGTTGAAGTCAAAAAAGTGAAAACATTCAAAATGTATTTGTTTTCAGTAATGTGCAAATAACTTTCTGGTCTTGAGGAGGTGTGGGTGTTGTCAGCCCTACTCATGCTAATTGTTACTATTTTGAGTTTGAATAGGTTATTTATTGTTATTTCTGTTTGTTTTGGGTTCAATTCATTTATTTATGGTGATTTGTGGTAGTTTTACGCTTGGAAAATTATTTAGATTTATTTCTACTCATTTTTGGCTTAACGAGGCCATGGGCACCGGCAAGGGGGGCAGAGGGCCATGGCCCCACCTGGAAATTTCGGACTAAATGGTAATTATATGGAAACCAAAGGAAAAAAGCAGAATAGGGAAAAAACAATGGAAAAAAAGTTTGTTGCCCCATTGTTGGCTGCCTGCCAAGAGATTTTGACACATAAGAAGGAAAAATATACGTTCTAATTTGTGTGACTTCTAACAAGTTTGCCACAAAAATTTTTTTCTATATGATTTGGATGGAGCAAAAAGAAGCAACAAAAAAAACAAACTAATTCTTCATAGTAATGAATGGTAAGTAAATAACGATCCTTGTCAATAACAAGAGAATAAGAGCCTAACTATAGATATCATTTAGTCAAAGAATCAGCTTTTTATGGCGATCTTAAATATTTATTTGTTTACTAGTAATTAGCGCAGTTACTAGAACACAAAAAAGTTCGCATAATTATAGAAAACACAAGGAAAACAAAACTAAGATATAAACTCCCAGTAATCCGTTCTGCTGAGCAATCCCGAAGCGTTGGACGGATATTTTTTAACAATATCTACAGTTTTGAACAGTTTTCACAATATCTACAGATATCTACAGTTTTTTAACAATATCTTGGTTATCAAACACCAAAATATTTAATGCCTTTAGACTCAACTGTTTATAAAATGTGGTAAAACACCTTTTTTCCATGTTTTGTCCCTATTCTGCTCTTTTTCCGTTGGTTTCCTTATAATTACTTTATAGTCCCAAATTTCCAAAGGAGGCCATAGCCCCCCTAACCCCCATGCCACCGCCCATGGCCATCATCATAAAACACTGAAATGAAACACTACATAAACCTAATAACAGTATTTAATACTTGGAAAAACGGTCATTGAAAAAAAAAACACTTGGAAAAAAACACTGAAATGAAACATTACATGTACTTTATACTGGGATCCTTTTTTTTTTTTTTTTTTTTTTTTTTTTTTTTTTTTTTTTTTTTTTTTTTTTTTTTTTAGTTAACAGAATTTCCAGATACCTCGCTATTCTTCTGTAATTTTTAGTGGCTATATACCTAGAAAGAATTGTTTTCTGACTTCGAACTGTCCAAATACTTTACCCCCGGAAAATACCCCCCGTGGAAAAGAAGGCGTTCCAAATTTGAGAATTTATTTGAGTTTTATTTTTTAATTTCTATAGGGAGAAGGAGTTTTGTTACTTTTGTATTATGGGTTCAAATATTACGCTAAAGTTCAAATTTTGTTCGAATCACAAAGCCTGTTTAATTAGACTAGATAGCTCTTTTGAAAGTACTAAAAAAATTAGCGTAAAGAGCGAAGTATTAAATAGGGGGCGAACCACCTCATATACGTAATAATTTCTGTTCGTTATAAGTTCTAATGTTACTCCTTGCTTTCAGTTGAAAAAACATGTTTTTTATTTAATTTCTGATCATTTTTTAAATAATGCTGGGAAATCCAGTGCCCCCTTCATAAGAATGTCCCTTCCCCCAAGGAAACATCCTCCATGAAAATATCCTCCCATGTAACTCCCTCTTTTGACCCTCCCCCCACCAGAATAAATCCCTTCTGAAAACGTCCGTATACTTCCCAATAATCAATACTATATGTAAACAATGGGCAAAGTTCATAACTTGCAGCCCATCCCCTGGCAACTGTGGGGGATTAAGTCATCCTCAAAGACATATTTATTAAATTTACGACTATGCTGAACAAATAGCTATCCCAAAATTTTGATTGGGTGACTCCGGGAAAAAATTAGCGTGGGAGGGGGTCAAGTTGCCCTCCAGTTTTTTTGGTCACTTAGAAAAGGCACTAGAACTTTTAATTTCCGTTCAAATGAGCCCTCTCATTATATTCTAGAACTTCTGGATCGATACGATCACCCTGGGAAAACAAAAAAAATAATAAACAAGCATCCGTGATCTTTCTTCTGGCAAAAAATACAAAATCCCACATTTTTGCTGATAGGAGTTTGAAACATGTACAGTAGGGTTTCCTGTTGCGCTTAATCTTGTGGTTTGATTTTCATTAAGATAAAAATCAAAGGGGTGTTTTTCCCTTTTTTTTGAAAATAAGGCAAATTTTTTCAGGCTCGCGACTTTTGATGAGCATAATTAAGCTTGATGTAACTTATATATTTGAAATCAGCATAAAGATCCGATTATTTTGATGTATCTAGTGGTATCAAAATTCCGTTTTTTAGAGTTTCGGTTACAATTGAGCCGGGTCACTCCTTACTTACAGTTCGTTACCACAAACTATTTGATCGCTGATCAAAGTTTATGTTATTTATGCCTTTCATATATGTTATTAATCAAAAAAAAAAATTTCCACAAAATAAGTTTTTCAAAGGAAAGTAAAGAACTCCATTAAACAAAAAATGAGCAAAAATAAAATCAAATAATCTACCAAGCGTGAAACTACCGCAAATTAGCATCGATAAATAAATGAAATCCAAAACTAACAGAAATTACAATAAATAACTGAGTCAAACTCGAAACGAGCAGAAATTAACATAGGTTGGGCTCAAAACCCCTATGCCTTCCCAAGGCCAGAACATAATTTGCACTTTACTGAAAAAATATAAATGTTTTTACTTTTATAACTTTAATAAATCAAATAATATTAACATTTTGATTACTAAATATCAGTATATGTATATTAAACTGACAATGCACATTCATTTGTGATTGGCGCATAATTCACAAGTACCAAAATTTCCTCCCCCTACAGAAATAAAAAAAATAATTTGGAAAGCCTTATTTTCCAAGGGGGTATTTTTCGGGGGGAGGGGGAGGTGTTTTCGGGGGGTATTTTCCTTGGGGGTATTTTCCGCGGGGGGTATTTTCCAGATTTTTTTTTCCGGGGGGAGGGGGGGATGTTTTCCGGGGAATGTTTTCCAGAGGGAGTATTTTCCACGGCGGGTATTTTCTGGGGGAGGGATATTTTTCGGGGGGAGGGGTATTTTCCGGGGGTTTATTTGCTGGGGGGTATTTTCCGGAGAGGGGGAAGATATTTTCCGTGGGAGGGGGGGGGTATTTTCCGCGGAAAACATTAACTCACACCACAACTGAGCAGATTTTAATGAATGACCTGGAGATCAAGCAATATCTCTGCAAAATGGTTAAGAAAACTCTGCCACGAGATATAATGGACAGTGGGAGGGAGATTGAAAGAAATTTTAATAAGCAAACTGAGAAGCACATAAATAACACTTTTGTTGAAATCAAACCTTCCCTACAAAAATGTGGGAGGAGACTTGGTCTGTTTCTACAATTGTTTTATGACCTGTTCGCTTAGCTTTTAATATCACTCTCTACTTTTCTTCAAAAAAACACTCCTGGGAAACAGCTGTTTTAAATTAAGTCTGTTATTTAATGGGTTAGTTGTGTTAGTTTGACAGCTATAGGAATATTTCTGTAGTTTTTAACAATCTCTGTTTAAGAACTAAAATTTGGATTACAGCTCAAGTTTTTGACGAAGTTTTTACAAAATATTTGTATTAAGGAATTGGGGTGGATTGAGATGTGGATTTTCAATCATAAAGGTTGAATAGTTTGTTTATGATTCTGTTTAAACAAGGTGTTCCATGTTTCAGTTTCGCTTAAAAATCTGAAAGAGGATCGGTAGAGAAGTCATTCATACACTGTGTGCCTTCAATCACAACCACTGGTTACACAAAGAGTAATATGCATAACTTAATACTATCAAGGAGGTCCAAGGAAGGTGGTTGGGGACGAAGGTGAAGGGCTAGGAAGGTCCACACCTTTTGTCATAGATATTAAGAATAGTTGCAGGATTCTGCCCAAATAGGCAGCAGAATACCTAAATTTCTACCTAAGAAGCTGACTATGGGGGTAGTGGGATGTTTCAGGGCCAACTTTGTGCGTCATTTTTCAATCAAGTCATACTTAGCTAGTTTTTACACTGAGTCGGTCCAAAGCTTGGGCTTACCTTTGATTTGTAAGAGTCAGGACTTGGCCTGTTTTTCAACCCAGCCAGCAAAATTCTACTGCTTAGATTTCGCTTTTGCACCGAGTCAAGACTTAGCTCGTTTCCGTTCTGAATCAAGGCTCAGCTCCTTTCTATATGAGTCCTCGCTTTGCTTGTTTTTGCGACGATTTAGGACTTAGCTAGTTCCTGCAATGACTAACCATACTAGCCATAGCCATACTATGAAATACTACAGTTTGAACTTGATGTCTTTTTAAATAGAGTCAGTCCATGCAAATCTTTCTGCCAAAAAAGCTGCAGTGAAAGAGTTTGGAGAGGTCCAATTCGTGCCTCAGTTTGTATATAGTTAAATTCCTTGCATATTTTAATTGGAAATCATAGGCAGCGCGCTAGCGCTGCCTAAGTAAAGAACTATGTGGGCACAATGTGTTATTATTTTTTTTTTCTCCATACCTGGGCACTTCGTATCGAAGGAGTTGTCGTAGAAACTTCGAAAAGGGCTCAGTCGATTGGAAATTGGAGTGGCTAGTGCCCTTTTTAGTAGTCAAAAGTGATTGGAGGGCAACTAGCCCCCCCCATGCCCATCATTCCCCCAAACACATCAAATCAAAATTTTGCAATGGCCATTTTGTTCAGCGTAACTGATTTCCAGATAGAAAATATGTTTTTGAGGAGGACACACCCCCAAAACCCTCAGGACAAGGGGTTTAAGTTATGCCCTAAGGGCATATAAGAACGATGTTAGCACAAAGTACTATTTATTATTTTTTCCTTTAGAGCAGGGCACTTCAAAAGGAAGGGGTCGTCATAGAAAATTCAAAAGGGGCTCATTCGATTAGAAATTGAGAGTTCTAATGCCCTTTTTAATAGTCGAAAGTGATTGGTGGGTAACTAGCCCCCCCCCCACGCCCATCATTCCCCCAAACACATCTAATCAACATTTTGAGATAGCCATTTTGTTCAGCGTAGTTGATTTCCAAATAGAAAATATGTTTTCGAGGAGGACAATCCCCCACAAACCTCAGGGCAAGGGTTTTAAGTTATACCCCTGGGAGCATTTAAGGTTTTTATAGAACGTGTTGTCGTAGAAACTTCAAAAAAGGCTCATTCGATTGGAAATTCAAAGGGCTAGCGCCGTTTTTAATAGGGGAAAGTGATTGGAGGGCAACTAGCCCCCCCCCTCACGCCCATCATTTCCCCAAACACATCCAATCAAATTTTTGAGATAACCATTTTGTTCAGCGTAGTTGATTTCCAAATATAAAATTTTTTTTTGAGGAGGACACTCCTCCAGAGCCCTCAGGCCTAGATTTTTAAGTTATGCCCTGGGGGCATATAAGGTTTTTGTAGAAGGCGTTGTTCAAAACAGGTTCATTCGTTTGGAAATTCAAAGGGCTAGTGCCCTTTTTAATAGTCGAAAGTGATTAAAGGGCAAATACCCCCCCCCCCCCACGCCCAGCATTCCTCCAAACACATCCAATAACAATTTTTAGATAGCCATTTTGTTCAGCGTAATTGGTTTCCAGATATAAAATGTATTTTCGAGGAGGACACTCCCCCACAACCCTTAGGGCAAGAGTTTTAAGTTATGCCCTGGGGGCATATAAGGTTTTAATAGAAGGCTTTGTCGTAGAAACTTCAACAGGGGCTCATTCGATCGGAAATTCAAAGGGTAGTGCCCTTTTTAATAGTCGAAAGTGATTGGAGAGCGACTAACGCCCCTCTCATGCCCACCATTTTCCCAAACACATCCAATAAAGATTTGAGATAGCCATTTGTTCCGTGCAGTTCAAAGTTTAGGAAACTATACCTTTTAGCAGAACACTCCCCCCACAGTCTTTAGGGCAAGGGTTATAAGTTGTGCCCTGGGTGCAAATAAGTTTTTTTTATTGAAATCTTAGAAGGCTTTGTCGTAGAAACTTGAAAAAGGGCTCATTCGATTGGAAATTCAAAGGGCTAGTGCTTTTTTTAATAGTCGAAAGTGATTTGAAGGCAACTAACCTCCCTCTCACGCCCATCTTTTCTCCAAACACATCCAATCAATATTTTAGATAGCCATTTTATTCAACGTAGTTGAAAGTTTTGGAAATTAGGTCTTTAAGGATGACAAACCCTCCCCCCCCCCACAGACCTCAGGGCAAGGGTTGCAAGTCATGCCCTGGGGGCGTATAAGGTTTTTATTGAAAGCGTAGAAACTTGAAACGGGCTCATTCAATTGGAAATTGAAAGGGCTAGTGCCTTTTTTAATAGTTGAAAGTGATCAGAGAGCGACTAACGCCCCTCTCACGCCCACTATTTTCCCAAACACATCCAATCTAAATTTTGAGATATCCATTTTGTTCAACGTAGTTGAAAGTTCTTGAAATAAGGTCTTTTAGGATGATAACTCCCTCAGAGCCCTCAGTGCAAGGGTTGTAAGTTATGGCCTGGGGGCATATAAAGCTCATATAGAAAGTTGTTATAGGAATTTCAAAAAGGGCTCATTTAATTGGAAATTGAAATTGCCCTTTTTAATAGTCGAAAGTGAGTAGAGTAATTAACCCCCCTCTTACGCCCACTATTTCCCCAATAACATTCAATCAAAGTTTAGAGATAGCCATTTTGTTCAACGTAGTTGAATGTTCTGGAAATTATGTATTTAAGGATGACAAACCCCCTAGAGCCCCAAGGGCATACGTTGTAAGTTCTTCCTTCGGGCATAAAAGGTTTTTACAGATAGAGTTGTCGTAAAAATTCAAAAGGGGATAATTCAATTGAAATTGACAGGGCTGGTGCCCTTTGTAATAGTCAAAAGTGATTGGAGGGTAACTAACCCCCTTCTCATGCCCATCATTCCTCCAAACACATCCAATCAAAATTTTCAGATAGCCATTTTGTTCAACGTAGTAGAAAGTTCTGGAAATTAGGTCTTTGAGAATGACAACCCCCCCCCCCCAGCACTCAGGGCAAGGGTTGTAAGTTATGCCCTGGAAGCATATAAGATTTTTATTGAAAGTTTTGTCGTATAAGCTTCAAAAGGGCTCATTTGCTTGGAAATTGAAAGGGCTAGGGCCATTTTTAATAGTTAAAAGTGATAGAAGAGCGACTAACACCCCTTCCACGCCCACCATTTCCCCGAACATATCCAATCAAAATTTTTAGATAGCCATTTTGCTCCACGCAGTTTAAAGTTCAGGAAATTATACCTTTGAGCAGGACATTCCCCCACAGTCTTCAGGGCAAGGGTTATAGATTATGCCCTGGGGGCATATAAGATTATATTGAAATCTTATAAAATAGAATATTGAAAAGAATAGTCTTTATTCTTTGGGTTGACTAAACGAATCTGGAGAAGAACCCTCGAAGAATACAAGATGCAAAACCCTGCCGAAAATTCAGTCCGAAAGGAGGTGCTTCCAAAGCTATTGAAGCTCTTCTGGGATGAGCTGGCAAACGATGACAATGTCAACCTTCAAAATGGGTTCACAGCATGCTTTGACAGAAAGCGTTGCATCGAAAAGATTCCCGGTTTGTCACTGTTGGTACTGTGTCGCGTAAGCGAACAAAGCTGAACAAGGCTCCCAGAAGATCACTAGCTGAATCGAGTGACAGAGAAGATGAATATATTGAGGATTCAAGGACGAATGAAGTGAAACCTGGCAAAGCTAAAATGAAGCCGAATAAAGGAAAGGGAGCTGGAAAAAAAGTTACGAGAAGTCCTGAATCTTGACTGCTCATCTGACGACGCATCAGACCACTTACCGGAAAAACTGTGTGACGATTCAAGTGAACTTCGTTGGGATGAAGGCCAGAACAGTGAACATGAGGGTGGTGACAATTCTACTTATAAGAAGGACTCAGGTCCCCCAATTAAACTGTCTGACTTATATGCTGTGTTCTACGAGAAAGATTTCTACATTGGGCGAACAGAAGAGTTTCCAGATGAGGGGATGGTGAAGTTCAAATTCATGGAACGTATGAGCAATGCTGAATTCAGTTACAACTGGCCCAAGAAAGGTGATGTCAGTGTTGTTGAAGAAAGATATGTTTTCGCTAGACCACTCGTTTGAAAAGGACATGGCCCCTTCCAAATTTCAGGGCACCGTGAAGTTACAAAGTCATACCAAAAACTTTGCAAAGAACACAAATTCTAGCCCCCGGTTTTCCGGGATTTTTCTGCAAGTTCTGTTTTTTGACATGATCTTAGTCTAATTTTCTGTATTTCTTTTTAATTTTGTTCAATATAAATGACCTTTTTTACATTGAATCTTAGAGGAAAAAGTCTGTAAATAAGTGGTTGTACGGACTTACCGAAAGCATGGCCAACTTTGAACAAATTGGGAAGCTACATGAACAGTACATAAAATTAAATAACGTCGTTATTTAATTTCGACGAAGTGTGGGTAACTTTGAACACAATTTTCAAAAAAAAAAATATGGCCATGTGGGAAGGGATAGAAAAAATCCGTAACGTCCACCCTCTTCAGCGGTCAGAAATACATATGGAAATAAGTTTCTAGGTTGTTATACTACCATTTACAAAATTTATTGCGAAATAAAGGAGAAAAAAAGGTGCTTTTAGTTCAAAGTAACCCCGTTTAATGCCCTTTTTAATAGTCGAAAGTGATTGGAGGGCAACTAGTCCCCTTCCACGCCCACCCTCCCATTTGCCCATTATGTTTAAAAACTAAATGTTGCCTTAAGATTAAATCAAAATGCACTGTGTTAATGCTAATTACCAATAAGCCATCTCAACCATCCCAAGATCGACTAAGGGTATTATGTTCAAACTTTCGGGGCTGCTTCTGCTCTTTAAATTTAACCAATTCAAAATAGCGTAAGCGTATCCAAGCTATCAAATAAAGTAAACAGATTTTTTTTGCGAATGGTATCAAGTTTTCTGTTTTAGGTCAACTAGAGGAGGTATGAAACTAAATTAAACACTACTATTCGTGTCCAGATTTTTAAAAGGGTGTATGTTGTTAAAAATTGCTGAAAATTTTGCTCCAGCATACAAATAGCAGGCCAAACTATAAAGTCTTAAAAAACGAAAAGATTTAAAGTATTATTTTCTTTTTCCCTGAAAAGACTATGTCAATATAAAATGAACAGAAATTAATTAAAAAAAAACTTATTCCACAAAATATGTTTTTCAAAGAAAACTAAAGAACTCCATTAAACCAAAAATGAGCAAAAATAAAATCAAATAATCTACCAAGAGTGAAACTACCACAAATCAGCATCGATAAATAAATGAAACCCAAAACCAACAGAAATTACAATAAATAACCGAGTCAAACTCAAAACGAGCAGAAATTAACATGAGTAGGGCTTAAAACCCTTATGCCTTCCCAAGGCCAGAACATAATTTGCACTTTACTGAAAAAATACAAATGAATTTGAATTGTCAGTTCAATATTTATATACTGATATTTAGTAATCATAATGTTAATATTATTTGATGTATTAAAGTTATGAAAGTAAAAACATTTATATTTGGGTTTCATTTATTTATCGATGCTGATTTGTGGCAGTTTCACGCTTGGTAGATTATTTGATTTTATTTTTTGCTCATTTTTTGTTTAAAGGAGTTTTTTACTTTTCTTTGAAAAACTTATTTTGTGGAAAAAGTTTTTTTAATTAATGTAGATAAAAAAGATATTATTACAGCCAAAATTAAAAGGAAAATTTACTCACTTGGCATACATAAGGTCCTTCATCCCTTTTTTGCATAAAACTAATGGTCAAAATCCAATCATTCAAATCATCACTGTGTCTTACACTTATTCTGTTATCAGGTGTGAATACTTGTCGCCCTGATGTGAGAATGTGATAATCTCTCCTTCTTACCCAAGACACCTTAAACGAGAAAAAATTCAAAGGAAACCAACATTAAATACATTGCATATCAGCTCTAAAACTGTAACTGTTTTCCATCAGTACTTTTGTTTCTCCATAAGTTAGATTGCTTTTCCAGCTAGAAATGAAGCCTGAGAGGTTCTTTTTCTGCTGAAAAAGCTTTGATTCACAGAAATTTTCGGAAAATTTCAAAATTAAATACCAATTCAACAGTGAGTCAGAAGTTGATCTTGGTATTGTGGATATTTCAGTGGTATCAAACGCTTTACCTGGCGTATGAATGTGACTATTTAATTTGCTTACTCTAGGCCAAAAACATATAGGTGCTGCGATAGGCAATATTGGTTAATATTGCGTAAATCAGCAATGTTAGTTGTTTTTACTCTTGGGTGACGCAGGTGTTCACGCATGACCATGGTTTACTTTTCAGCAAAGGCGGATCCAGGGTTTTTTTTTAAAGTGAGGGGGGAGCGCAAAACAGGTCGATTCGATAAACTTCCGTTAGGAGCAGGTTTAATTAACGCAAACTTGCGTTAATTAAGTACATTACACTACTTTAGACTACGTTAGGGGGCGCGTGCCCCCCCCCCCCTAGTCCCTCTCCTGGATCCACCACTGCTTTTCATGGCAATTAAGTTGCCCACCTAAGCAGTTTGAGCTGCTTTGTCAAGCAGTTTTTGACTTGAAAATCCTGAACTTTTATCAGGCAGCTAGGCAATTTTTCCAGGAACTTTTTCTGTACATTGTCAACAGTCACGTAAATTGTTGCTTTGATTTTATCCAAACAGTAGCGGCAGCTGTGAAAGAGTTAATTCTTTGTCAATGCAACGGCGATTAAAGTTGCTCAACCGTGCAACTGACGAACACTGCCTGTCGCAGTAATTTGTTTTCTCTATGCATCTAGAGTTACAGTCACACAGGATTTATCCGTCGTCAAATTTTAATGACTGTCTTTTCCACCATTTAGTAAGAACTTTGCGGCTGCGCCAAAATTACTTGAGCAGAAGATTATAGAGGAGGAAAAAAATATTTTACTTGTAGAAGAAACAATTGGATACAGTTTTTAAAATTGTGGGTTTCTCGCCCAGGCCATGACACATCCATCGTATCCTCGAAATCATTCAATTGTTTCGGAGTGCTATCAGAGCTGGAGTTAGAGTTCCTTGGTGACGCAATTGTAGACAAGAAACATAGAAGACACGGTAGCGGACATAGAAATTATAAAAAGACTCTGAGAAACGTAAGATTAGTTTAAAATTCCCTCATAATATAATATATTTATAACATAATTCGCTGTTTTTTTTCAAATCTATTTATTTTTTTTCAAATTTAAATAAAATAGGATGGAGTGCACTTGAAAATATCGGGTTTCTCGTTCAAGCAAATCAATGTTCATAATATAGTATACAGTCTTATGAAGTAAGACAGTAATTGTATATAATACAAATTACTAGTATTCTCTTGTTTACCACGATTGTTGTTGTTGATTAGGAAAAATGTTGGGAAAAATTTTAGTTGCCAAATACTGAACATTTTAACTAACTAATTGCTTGACAAATCAACTAAAATTAAAAAGACGGCGACTAAAAAACAACCATTGTTTAATTGTGAATGTTTATGTGAAATTAAGGTAATATATCATTTCATAGTTAGCGCATCGTTAAATTTCATAGTTAAATTTCATAGTTAGCGCATTAGGGCTTCCTAAGTAAAGAGCGATTTGGCTTTACTTTTTTTTTCCAGGTAACTTCTTATGGAAGGTGTTGTCCTAGAAATTTTTAAGGAGACTCATTCGATGGAAAATTGAAAGTTCTAGCCCTCTTAAAAGCAAAAAATGGGAAAGCAGGCGGTGCCCCTCTAAAGTCCTTTTTAGGGATAATGGCTATAAATAATACCAGTTTCCCATTGTTTAAATTTGTTTTTAATATATTTTAATATATATATATATATATAAAGGGGGGCAAGTTTAACACTCGATCTTAAAAAAGACTAAGGGTGTTATAGTGAAACTTTCAGGAAATGTTGAAAGGGATCTCGAATTCAATGAAAAGGCATTTGGTGCACCCACGTTGTCCAAAGGGTGTACTTGTAAAATCGCTAGAACGGCTGAGGGTATTAAGATAAAATTTAGTGGAAAAATTAAGGGGGATATTGAGCTAAATCAAAATGCATTAACTGCATCCGGGTTGTCAAAATAGCATATATACAATATCGCAGGAACAGTGTGGTGTATTGAGGTGAAATTTTCAAGTAGAGCTTATGGGAATGTAATTCAATAAACATTATTTGTACTGAGATTGTCAAAAGAGCACAGCTACAATATCTCGAAAACAGCTATGGGTATTACGTTGAAACTTTCAGGGCTCGTTGTTGCAGATATCGAACCACATCGAAAGACAATGTGTGCGTTGAGGATATAAAGGACTTCTGTGAAATTAAGGTAATATATCATTTCATAGTTAGCGCTTCGTTAAATTTCATAGTTAAATTTCATAGTTAGCGCAATAGGGCTTCCTCAGTAAAGAGCGATGTGGCTTTACTGTATTTTTTTTTTCTAGGCAACTTCTTATGGAAGGTGTTGTCCTAGGAAATTTTAAGAAGACTCATTCGATGGAAAATTGAAAGTTCTAGCCCTCTTAAAAGCAGAAAATGGGAAAGCAGGCGGTGCCCCTCCAACGTCCTTTTTAGGGGTAAAGGATATAAATAATACCAGTTTCCCATTGTTTAAATTTGTTTTTACTATCGGGAAAGGGGGGCAAGTTTAACCCTTGATCTAAAAAAAGACTAAGGGTGTTATAGTGAAACTTTCAGGGAATGTTGAAAGGGATCTCGAATTCAATGAAAAGGCATTTGGTGCACCCACGTTGTCCAAAGGGTGAGCTTGTAAAATTGCTAGAACGGTTGAGGGTATTAAGATAAAATTTAGGGGGAAAATTAAGGGAGATATTGAGCTAAATAAAAAGACATTAACTGCATCCGGGTTGTCAAAATAGCATATATACAATATCGCAGGAACAGCGTGGTGTATTTTTTTTTTTTTTTTTTTTTTAATTGCTCGCTTTTTTTTTAATCCCACCTCCTCTCCTCTCAGTGGCACTAACATTAAAAAAAACTACTTTTAAACATTACAAAAATCTAAATGCCACCTACACTCTACATTTTACTAAAATTAGCAGCCAAAGAGTGGTCTTCGCATTATTGTACTTCTACTAAAATAATTTTTAAATTTCATAGTACTTCTACTAAAATAGTTAAATTTCATAGTTAGCGCAATAGGGCTTCCTCAGTAAAGAGCGATGTGGCTTTACTGTATTTTTTTCTAGGCAACTTCTTATGGAAGGTGGTGTATTAAGGTGAAATTTTCAAGTAGAGCTTAAGGGGATGTAATTCAATAAACATTATTTGCTGAGATTGTCAAAAGGGCACAGCTAGAACATCTCGGTAACAGCTATGGGTATTACGTTGAAACTTTCAGGGCTCGTTGTTGCAGATATCGAACCACATGGAAAGACAATGTGTGCGTTCAGGATATAAAGGACTTATGTGCAAAGTGTGTTAATTTGGAAGGGCTAAGTGTGTTGATTTGAAAAATTTAGGGGATGTTAAACGAAATCAAAAAACGCCACGTGCATCCAGACTGTCAAAAGGTCAAACGTGCAATATCTCAGGGACTATTTAGCGCACTAAGTTCAAACTTTCGGGGTATATTAGGGGGGGATGTTGAATTAAACCAAAAAGACGCTATGTGCATCCAGGTTTAAAAAGGGCGTATTTGCAATATTTGAGGAATGGCTAATGGTGTTAACTTGAAACTTTCAGAGAATATTGAGGGGGATGTCGAACTACATCAAACGGCACTATATGCATCCAGGTTGCTAAGAGGGTGTATACGCGGTATTTCAGAAACGGCTAAGGGTATAAATTTCCTTAAACTTTCCAGGGAATGTTTAGGGGGAACGAGGAATTTAAAATAAATGGAGAGATACCTGTACATTCAGGTTGTCAAAAAAGTGCATCTGTAATATGTCAAGAATAACTAAAGTATTAAGTTGAAACTTCCAGGAGATGTTGGGAGGAAGTTGAGCCAAATCTAGCGTCTCTATATACGTCCAATTAGTTAAAATGGTTCTGTAATACTTCAGGGACGGTTAAGGTTACTGATTTCAAATTTTTGGGGTATTTTGAATTAGATGAAATTGCGCTGTGTTCTTCCAGCTTGTCAAAAGGATGTATCTGCAACACCTAAGGAAATACAGAAGATATTTTGTTGAAACTTTTAGGGAATGGTGAAGGGGATATCAAAGTAATTCAAAAGATACTATGGGCATTCACGTCAGCAAAAGGGAGTATTTACAAACTATAGGGAACGGCATTGGGTATTAAGTTGAAACTTTAGGCAATGTCAAGGGGAATATTGAATAAAATCAAAACACTAAGTGTATCAAGGCTGCCAAATAACGTATCTG
Organism: Artemia sinica; assembly: GCA_027921565.1. Lineage (NCBI taxonomy): Eukaryota > Metazoa > Arthropoda > Branchiopoda > Anostraca > Artemiidae > Artemia > Artemia sinica. Next base: position 45,865,843 of record CM051268.1, on the reverse strand, counting down.
TAATACCTCAAGAGCAGCTAAGGATATTGAATTAATAATTTCAGATTCAGTTGGAGGGGGGAGGGGAGTGAACTAAATAAGCATACACTGTATGCATCTTGGTTAAGAAAATACCATGTCTACAATACCTTAAGAACGGCTTACGGAATATCAGTCATCAATTGATGTTGAACTAAAATTTTCTTGTGATGTTGAACTAAGCTAAAAGACACTATATAATAATAATAATAGTAATTTATTTATGCCCGCTCAGGAGCAAAAAATGACAAGCGGAGTACAAAGAGAGAAAAAGGAAACAGCAAAGTAACTACAACAATCAAAATCATACACACTATAATACCACACTAACCAATCAGCACAGTCATAAAGGGTGTGCAACGGCAATAACTCGGATAATTTTTTCGAATGATCTTTTTCTAGCCTGATTTTCCAGATCTGGCAGTACTTCAGTTGGTTCACGCAAATCATACGAGCTCAGGAGACAAGTGTTACGTTCGTAGACGCAGCGAAAATATCAGATACTTGCAATAAACTGATCGAAGTATCATTTTTTCTGTTGCCGTTAACCAATCCCATAGCGGTGATATATATAGAAGATGTGGCAATGCAATCGCTGAATAAAGTCGTGATAGCACTTTTCTACTGTAACTATACTTGAGTGCTGCTAACTTAGCATAAATAACTCGAATTGAGTAGATACATTTTCGATAATCAGGGTCCTAGAACTAATGATGCTAAAGCCATACGTAACACCAAGGTACTTAAGTTGATACACCGAAAATATTTTCGTTCCATTAATGATGACATAAAGCTCAACTCTAGATACTAGAGTACGCGAGGGCGACAACGTCTATATAACCATGAACTCTGTCTTTTCGGTATTCATTTTGAGACCTAAGCCATTCTACCCACCAATCAGCTGGTCGAGGTTACCCTGGAGGCTTGCAAGGTTACTACTTATCATAAGCACATCATCAGCGTAACATAATAAACTAAAATCATGAATTCCTAGGAAGAACCCTCCGTATATATGCTTTGTTACTGACGAACTAAGAACATTGAACATTACCGGACTAAGAATTGATCCCTGTCAAATCCCTCTAAAAAGCCTTATAAGACTAGATAATTATTGACCCATATACAAAGGCAAGCTACTACATAAGCGTTAACACCATTTATATTAAAAATGGTGTTAACGCTTAATATATTAAAAAAGCCAAATATATTAAACCCCAAATATATAATATATATAATAAATATATTAACGCCAAATATATCAAAAAAGGAAACATATAGCAAAAAATAGAAAATAAAAGCACCGACAAAAAGGAATCTTACGTAGAGATATCAAATAATAAACACTACCAGTTATTTGAAATTTGATAATAAGAAATTACTGTAATAGCAAAAAACTGTGTTTGGACGATAGTAGTAAGGCAATAGGTACCGCGGAAGGGACAAGGCCTGGAGCATGAATATACAGTGCAGTTTCAACGGTAATTGCCTTACCACGGGCAGGTATCCAGTACTGCAGACGGTACATGCCTTACCAGACAGGTTTCTGTGTCAACACCCATTTTTTGGGCCAATCAGAGAGAGCGGATACGGAGGGTACTTAATATACAGTGCAGTTTCAACGGTACATGCCTTACCATGGGCGGGTATCTAGTACTACTGAGGGGACATGCCTTGTCAGACATGTTTTTCTAGGTTCAATAGCCAAAACTGAAGACCGTCATATAGCGTATTCAAAGGTTTATTGGACTTTCTGTAAAAAAAATACTGGTTTCTGCCGGAGGTCATATAATCTTGTTTTTTCTGTATAAATTAAGGTGCAATTGGTTTTTCTAGATCAGCTTGAAAAAAAACAACTTGAATAGATAGCCTTTCTTGTTAAATTTATTTGTATTGAAATAGAGAATTCCAAAAGGATCTCGGTAAGTGAATATTTTATTCTTGTATTATCAAAAAAACCAGATCTTTTTCGTATAGCTACCTTTAACTATCTTATCATATTGGGTTTCATATTGACAGCGGATTACATATATAAGGCATAATTCAAACGCTTTGTGACAGCTGTTCAGGTATAGGATATTTTGGCTAAAACGCTTCTTAACTAGCTTGCACAAATATCTCTTATTTAGACCTAAAAATTGATCAATGCGTGTCCATTTAAATATGTACAGTATCTTTAATGTGTTGGGCTGAGCTTTGGTTTTGGGGAGGGGGAACTAGAGCCTCCATTAATATTCTGAATAAAAATCTGAGATGGCTAATGTGCAAATGACATTATTTTTCTTTTATCCTGCGTGATGAAAATGACTATTGACAGACACCCGAAAGCCGATAAAATTGTTCTGACAATATCCCCCTTTTAAATCTTTTCTGATATGTAAAAGCCATCAGGTCTTCTTGGCTTATAATTGGAACTAGCTATCGTGGACCTATTTGAGATTTAAAAATTGCTCTAATAGCTTAGTGTATGTGTTTTAATGTATGGCGTGAGCTTTGGTACTGGAGAGAGGGGATGGGGGCCCTCCATTAATAGTTCTGAATAAAAATCTGAGATGGAAATATGCAAATGGTATTATTTTTACTTTTATCCCGTGTGATGAAAATCCATTATTGACAGACACCCGAATACCAATATAATTGTTCTGACAATATCCTCCTTTTAAATCTTTTAATCTTTTAAAATCTTTTTAAATCTTTTAAATTTGATATGTAAATGCCATTAGGTCTTCTTGGCTTATAATCGGAGCTTGCTATCGTGGACCTATTTGAGATTTAAAAATTGTTCTAATAACTTAGTATATGTGTTTTAATGTATGGCACGAGCTTTTCTTTTGGGGGAGGGGCATGAGGATTATTAATATTCTGAAAAAATCTGGTGGAACTAATACACAAAATCGTGTTATTTTTATGCATATTATATTTTAAATATTGACAACTTAGGCTCCACCTAGGACTACTAGAATTCTTTCCTTTTTTTACGAGTTTAAGCCTATAAGCCTATAAGTTATCCGAGGGACTTACCTGAGGAAAAAACTGAGAATTAATTTTTATACAAGGAGATTAATGGTCAAAGTCTTCCTGAGCAAAAGTGAGCGAAGCTCGATTGCGGGTCTGGCACCACTTATATGAACCTAATTAAATCATTGAACATGGTGAGGAGAAGTGTAATCTGCTATGCACCGTAATCTGATAGGCATGGCATTTCTGATGAGTTACCTGCAATTTCTGACGTAAGTGCCCTTATCAGATAGTTAAGTATATTAGGTAATGGAGTAATTGTGGGTGGGGCGAAAGAGGTGGGGAGGGTTCAAAAAACCCTA
>CM051268.1:45857508-45860008 GCA_027921565.1 Artemia sinica | reverse complement strand
TACACGCCCCCTTTAGAACCTGATTAAATCGGATATTTCAACCCAATTACCGATATTAGTAGGGTTTTGGGGGAGGGTAAAAACGGGGTGGTGTATAATACTATTGTCCAACATGCCTATCCAGATTTCGTAGTAATTTAAAGTTAAAGCATCACATGAAACACTGTAAATATCATGGATACCAGGCTGTGGAAACGGTTAGCGGAGATAGGGTGATCTTACGTTTTAAGAACTTCCAAAACTCGCTCCTGCAGAGCAACAAGATCGCTTTCGACTGCGAGGCCAAACTCACAGACGTGTACGATTCCTCAAATCCAAATAGTGTTAAAATACCTGAAGCCACAGGGGTCTCTTACGCTCACGCGCAAAGAGACTCTAGTAATACCCTGCAAGGGCCGGATGTAGTTGAGTCGTTGGGTGGGAAAGACTGTATACGCAGGGCATTGACCAGTCTGATTAAGGCATTGAAAATCGTAAAATATGTTGGGTTTGCAAGGGAGAATTTGATGAAGGTACTGGGAATGGGGGAAAGAGGAAGGTGATCGATCATGATCATTTATGGCAGGAAATTTCATCGTGAGGGAGTAACTTTAGAGAGGTTGCACGTCAATCGTGCAACATAAACGTTAGACAGCAATATTTCTTACCGGTTTTTATACACAATTCCAATTACCATTTAATTTTTTTTTTACCGGCGTTAGCCCGCATTGCCAAGGGAGGATTTGTAGATAATAAATGGGTATATGGTTCTTTTTCTTATAATATCATACCTAAATCATCGGAGAAGCTGCTGCTGCTAGAATTCATTTGGAAAACAGTAGACAAGGGTAACACGTGCCTGAATAAAATCCGTTTTTAGTCTCTTTCAGTTTCTTCCCCAAGTCTCTAAGTCAATTGATTCAGGTACAGAAAAGCGACAATTTTGATAGTTTCCCAATCCTTAAACAACGCTTCCCCGATGATGAAATGTATAATTTATTAACGTGTAAGGGCATATACGCATATGATTACTACAAATCTACCTCGAGGCTAGATGAGGTGTCATTACCGCCTATCGAAACATTTTACAATACCCTTACAGACAGTAAATGCACCACTGGCGACTATAAATTTGCCAAGAAGGTTTGGGAAAAGGTGGGATGTAAAAATGGGTAAGATTACTGTAAACTGTACTTGGCTAGTGATGTACTGACTCTTCTGGACATTGTTTGCAAAAACACGGATAAAATCTATGGAGAATTTGGGTTGGATTTAGGTTATTATTTGTCCACTCTTGATCTGGCGATGGACTTGATTCTTAAAATCAGCAAAGAAGAAATAGGTCCGATCCCAGTCAAGGATCACTATCTGTTTGTAGAGAGGTCAAAGAGGGGTGGGTATATTTTTCATGGGGACGGTATCATGAAAACTTATCCGACCGGACAGCACACCGATGAAAAGCCAGATTCAGTTTTTTGGATAAGAATTCCCTTTATCCGTCGGCGATGTCTCACTACTGTTTGCCGTGTGGCAATTACAAATGGCTTAATAATCCTTGTTCTTCGAATTTCCCCAACATTGCTACTGTTGAAGAGAATGGTGTGTGTGTGTGTGTGTGTGTGTGTGTGTGTGTGTGTGTGTGTGTGTGTGTGTGTGTGTGTGTGTGTGTGTGTGTGTGAGTGTGTCTATGTGTGTGTGTCTGTATGTGTTAACTCATGGGCTAATTGTTGAAGAAGAAGAAGAGAGGATGGAGGGGGACAAAAACATGGAAAATAAACCCTGTTTTTATAGATTAGCATCGGTGAATAGTCGCCTCCATCAACATCAACTCAAGAATCAGTTATTTTCAATGAGCCTTCAACAATGGATTCTCGGGATAGTGTTGTACTTGATGATAATCTAGAATGACAAAGGGCCTTTTTAAATAAATGTTTTGGGGATGTAGCTAGCTTGGATGACTTAACTACTGATATAGACATAAACAAAGATCCGGAATTGGCAAATAGGTTTATAAATGAATATTTGGGTGATATCCCCACAAGTGTGTCTAAACCGGGCTCGCATGCTAATAGACAGAATTAAATTGTATCACAGAGGGTAATGTCAGAGGGTATAGTAACAGACCCCCTTACTAATTCCTATGTTAACAAGATTCAAGCCTTTCTTGAACTACAGATGCGGGTGTGGGGAGGGAGGGAGAGTTTAAAAGCATCAAAAGCACAAAAAATATGTTTTTTAAATGAAAATTCGAGCCAACTTTACTCAAAATACTTACATACAGAGATCTTAGCAATTCGCCCGGATTTGGCAAATTATGAGGAGATTTTTTTGGATTGGGTTAACAGCATCATAACTAAACTGGATAATTATAATGAGAGGGTAGTGGATCGATTGTTTTATTTATTGAGAATTTAAGCGTTAATATTTGTAAATTCAAAAAATGTTTTATTTTAAGAGGTGGGCATAGGGAGAGGGGTATAGTTTTAAAATATCATTCAGATTTAGAAGGTTGTAAGGGAAT
>CM051268.1:45739949-45857408 GCA_027921565.1 Artemia sinica | reverse complement strand
AGGTAGCGCGTGGCTTTGGGATTTTAAGCCGTTTTTCAATATTTGTTATTTTCTTATATTTTAGTTCTTTTACATTACTCTTTGATTTGCGCCGTATATCAAGTGGTGTTAATCGGGTAAGTATGATACAGGGAGTTTTAGTACTGTACAGGAGTCGCTTTTTAGGAGACTTAAGATTTTGAATGTTGCTCAAATTAAAGATTTTCAAATTGCGTATTGTTTGTGTTTCCCGCAGTGTGAATGGTTTTTGCCTCCTGATGCTTTTACTTAGTTTTTGTTTTTCGTTTTAATTCATTTTATTTCACGGATCTGCTCACGAGAAACGCTGAAGACCTAGTAAAGTGCGACCAAGAAGTATGGTTTCGATTCTAGACATGTGGCAAAGCACACGGGTCCGGTTGGTCTGGAATAACCATTCCAGACTCAATTCGCGGAAGTGGAAAGTGTGCCCGCAATTAAAAAAACCGGTTAAAGAAAGCATCTCCTTGCGGGCAGCTTGTAAGTGTGGGACTGTGGAAAAAAAAAAAAAAAAAAAAAATTTCCGAAAGAGAGGAAAATTTAAGCACTTTTTTTCTGGTTAAATTTTTTTTATTGTTTTGTCAATTATTATTAACATCTCTATTTTTTGTTCTGAATTTGTATTTTATTTCAGTGATGTGATTTGGTTTAGTTTGCCTAATTTAGTAATTGTGTACTGGGTGCCTTCTTTCAAGCAATGGTTTGTGCTTTGTTTCTAATTAAATAAAAAAAACAAGTTTTTTTAAAACTGAAAGTAAGGAAGCGACATTAAAAACTTAAAACGAAAAGAAATTAATTCCGTATATGAAAGGGGCTGTCCCCCTCCTCGAGAGAAGAAGAGAAGAAAGAAACGCCCTCGCCTCTTTACGCTAAAGTCTTTTTTATTGTTTAAAAAAATAAAGTGGTGAGACAGAGTTCAAAACTTATAGCGTAAAGAGCTAGGCGTTGAGGAAGGGGACAGTCCCTTTCATATAACGGAAATAATTTCTGTTCGTTTTAAGTTTTAATGTCGCTTCCTTACTTTCAGTTTAAAAAAACTTATTTTTTATTTAATTTCTGATCGGTTTTTTTAGTTATGTACAGCTTTTTTATTTTGGCTCACCGTCATTGAATAAAGAAACAAAAGTGTGCCTTAAAAAGTTTTTTACTTTTCCTTTGCTAAATGGCTGTCTTCTAAATTTGGTTTCTGACGTAATTTACAAAGTGAACTTAACTGTTTTACTTAACGAACTTCTATATTTCGTATAGTTTTTCTTCTGGCAAAAAAATACAAAGTTTGCAGATTTTGCAGACTATGAGCTTTGAAACCCTATGTAATCAGGGGTTTTCTGATACGCTGAATCGTGACGGTGTGATTTTCATTAAATCTTTTTTTCACTTTTAGGGGAGGTTTCCCCCCTCTTTTAAAAATCAGGTAAATTTTTCTTAGGCTCGTAGCCTTGATGAAAGTAAGTACTAAAAATTAATAAAATCATATATTTAGAATCAGGCATTATAAGCCCATTCTTTTGATAACATTTATTTGACATCAAATTTTTTCGGTTTTTTAAAAGTTTCGATTACTTTTTTACTCCTTTTTTATTTTTTTTAACGTATAGTGTGTTTAGTACGTATATGATGGGTTCTTCCCTTAGTCAATACCACGCTCTTTACGTTAAAAGTTAAAAAAAAAATTTAATTCACGAACCCCCTGAATCACAAAAGGCCGTTTAATTAGAATAGATGGCTCTGTTTGAAAGCACTAAAAAAAAACTGTCGCTAAAAGAGCGAGGTTATTGACTTGGAGGGGGAGAGAGAACCTCCTCATCTACGGTAATAAGTTTCTGTTCATTTTTCAGTTCTAATGTTGCTTCTTACTTTTTTCAGTTGAAAAAAACTTATTTTTTTAAATTCTAACTTCTGATCGTTTTTGTAAATACTGCTTGGAAAATCCGGCGCCCCCTTCAATAGAAATGTCCCTTACCCCAAAGAAACAATCATACACCCGGAAAGATTCTCCCGAGAAACCCATCCTCCTCCTCCCCCCCAACCAGAAAAAAATTCTTCCTGAAAAATGTCTGTAACTACTTCCCAATAACCATTACAATATGTAAGCAATGTGCAAAGTTCATAACTTGCAGCCTCTCCCCTGGGAAGCTTTGGGGGATGTAAGTCAATCATAAAAGACATATTTATTAGGTTTTTTTGACTATGCTGAGACAAAATCGAGCCAAAAAGGCAAAATTTTAATTGGGTGACTTTGAGAAAAAAATAGCGTGGGAGGAGAGGCCTTAGTTTGCCCTCCATTTTTTTTGGCGTCACTTAAAAAGGAGCCACTAGAACTTCTAATTTCGGTTCCAATGAGCCCTCTTATGATATTCTAGGACCGCACTGGGTCAAATAACGATTACCCCCTGGGAAAAAAAATAAAAAACAAACAAATAAAACACGCCACCCGTTGATCTTTTTCTTTCTGGCAAAAAATGAAAAACTCACATTTTTTGAGATTGGGAGATTGAAACCTCTACCAGTAAGGGTTCTCTGATACGCTGAATATGATGGTATGACTTTAATTAAGGTTCTAATAACTTTTAAGGTGGTCTTTACCCCTTTTTAGAAAACATCAGCCAAATTTTCTCAGGTGCGTAACTTTTTGATGGGTAAAATTAAACTTGATGAAAATTATATATTTGAAATCAATATTAAAAATCGGATTCTTCGTGTATGTAGCTATTGGTACCAAAATTCCGTTTTTTAGAGTTTTCGCGTTACCATTGAGCCGGGTCCGCTCCCTTACTTACAGTTCGTTACCACGAACTGTTTGAGTAGGGAAGATTTCTCCAACATATGTAGCAAACACCTCCAAAGAGGTATGGAGGCGGTCAAAGACAAAATTATCCTCCACCTTTCAACCAACACTGAAAGTTAGCCAAGAAGTATGGTTCGTTTCTAGCCATTGTAGCAAAGCACACGGGTTACGGTTGTCTAGAATACCTTTCCCAGACTCAATTTGCGGGGAAAGCGGAAAGTGTTTGCCGCAAATTAAAAAACCGGTTTAAAGAAGAATTCTCCTTGACGCGGCCAGCTGGTGAGTGTGGGGGGACTGGATCCGCGAGCAGACGAGGACAAATTAAAGTACTTTTTTCTGTTATTTTTTTTTATTGTTCAGTAATTATTATTAACATTTCTATTTTTTTTGTTCTTTTTTGTATTTGTTTCACAGTTTATTTTCAGTGCATGAATTTGGTTAGTTGCCAATTTTAGTAATTGTGTACTGGGTTGCGTTTTTCCAAGCCAATATTTTGGCTTTGTTTGTAATAGGTCGTCAAGCAGGGCATGAATTATAATTATAATAAGAATGTGTGAATCCAAAATATATCCCTGCGAAAATACCTCCCTGTGAAAATATCCACCGGAAAAATCTACCTGTGTGACTGGTTGGTTATCCAGTCACTTAGACTTATAGAGAAAAGACTAAAACCTGCCTGGGGATTCTAATTAATTTCTATCCTCCTCATCCTCCTATCGTCTCTCCCCTAGAGGCTAAATTCTATATTTATCCAAAGGCTCAATAAGAGTTAAAATTCCTATGGCATTCAAATGCAACCTTTGAGTGTATCTCCCTCATCTACCTAGTTACATACGAATCAGAAAGAACCTCCATTGCAGAAGTTTTAAGTTCCCTTTTTAAGTTTGGAATTTGTCCCATTGCTTACAGATAGATAGCGTTTGTTTAGACCATACAGGACATTTTTTGCGTGGAAAGTTTTGCTGAAGAGGGCGGAGGCGGGGATTAGGAGGGTTCTTCCACGAAAAGAAACATTTTTGCATGGAATGGGGGGGAGACTTACACATAAATTCCTCCTTTTCCACTTTCCTTAGAACTTCTCAGCTAAAACTAAATAAACAAAACAGAAACCCAAATAAATATATTCCAATTTGGAAAAAACTATATATTCCGCGAGGGATTATTTTACAGTGGGAGGATTTTTTTCTTGGAAGAGGGGGGACGGTTAAACGCTTAGACCTGTAGAAAGTGACGAGCGTGAAGGGTAAACCCCATTTACCGACATAAAAAAGGAGAAACTAAATCTCGGCTTTAAGAATTTGTGACGTCCTATTTTCTTTGCTTTTGTGACAACAAAATAGTAGCTTTGTTATTACTCATTTTTGGACAGTCATTTATATTATGACTTTAAAAAGCCCAAACAATTTTACACAAGGTTGAAAAATGTAAAAAGGTTCTAACTTTTATTTTAACCCAATATAAGTAAGGTAATTGAGTTGCACGAGAGTTCAGTCATACGAGGGTCAGTTGCACGGGGGTTTTAGTTAAACCGGGGGTTGATTCATATGGGGGTTGAGTTGCATGAGGGGCACAGTTAAATCGGGTCCGTTGCACGAAGGGTTTTCAGTTTATACGAGGGTTCCAGTTTCACGGGGTTCAGTTGCTTGATGGTTCCAGCTGCACAGGTGGTTCAGGTTGCACGTTGGGTCAGGTGCACGAGTGGTTCATTTGCACGGTGGGTTAGTTGCAGGGTGGTTTAGTTACAGTGGCTCAGTTGCTTGGAGTTTCAACTACACGGTGGTTTCAGTTGAAAATGGCAACCGAATTATGTGTCAGATATTTTTAATTTAAAGTATTCGCAAAACGAGCTGTGTGACGTATTAACTTACGTCGTTGAAGCATTGTTTGCTTAAGAATATTCAGAAAACTCTGAATAATTCTTGGAGCATTGTGGTATTACATTAATTAAAATTGATTAAAACCTTGCCAGGGATGCCAATATCCGTATGGGAAAAAATGACACCTAAGAGAGTTTTTGAAAAATACCTTCCCCTTTGTATCTTTGTAAGAAAAACGAAATAGAGGAGAATTACGCAAAAGTTTTTTTTTTGTGTAACCAAGGGTATGGGAGGTATACACTTCTGGAAGAGGGGGGGGGGGCACTGACAATTCTTTATGTCTAAAATTCATTTCCATCAAGCGAAGTTGTGTCTGCCTAGTGCTGCAATATTAAAACTGATAGCAATACGATTAAAGGAATATCGGTTGGTTTGGTACCGGCTTAATTTGTGAGCATAAAATTTTCTAAATTGTCGAGAAAAATATACCATATAATTGTTTCGGAATTTCACTTTATCCTACTGTGCAACAGACATTTCGTACAGCATGTTCATGCAGATGTTAAATTCTCACACGAGGAACGCTGGCGTTTACGTGAAATGCGAGTAAACAAATGTAAAAAATCATACTCAGACACATTTACTTCAATGTTTTTTTTTTTTTTTTTTTTTTTCTTTGGGGGGTTTTTGGAGTTGGTTAATAAGAAATAGTATAAGAAAAGCGAAAATAGCGAGTAGTGTCAGCATGGTATTGTATATAGACGTGCAGTTTCTACATTTATATGGGTTCAGTATGGTTGAATCCACTACCACAAGGCTCACTAGGCTCACTAGGATAACAGGACTCAACTAGGTGTTTTCAATTACAAATCAGAGAATTTGGAGCTTTATTGGTTTTGACTTAAATACAGGGAGTAAAAAAATAAAACAATTAAATGATTCATAGAGCTTTATTCCCCCCTTCTAACTTCTTATACTTAGAACTAACAACCGATTTGACCTGGTTCTGAGCGACCTGTGCGAAGCGTAATATGAAAACCACTAAGTCCTAGAGTTTCTTTTCAGGATGATTCCTATTTTATGTTTTTCAATGAAAAGAATTTCTTGTTTTCAATGATTTCTCGTTGTGCAGTGATTTCATTTCTGTACTATTTGCACATGTAGAAGTGGTGTATTCCATATCCATTTTTGAAAGTTTTTAAAACAAGAAAAATCTTTTAATGGAACTGGGGATTTTAGGAATGTAAAAGACCCTTACCTATCAGGGAAAAAACATATGAGTGTGACAACTACGTGGCCAAAACAGGAAATATACTACTACATTTTTGGCAATGTTTTGCCATTAACGAGGATCAAACCTTTATTTACTTGATTGATAAGGTTTTGAAGGCGCGTATATTTGTGTAAATGTTTTATGGGAACATATTAGGAAGGGTAATGAACCCCCACATTAGGCAGTTTTTACACATTTCGCTTTTTTTATGTTTAAAAAACGAAGATGGATTATTTTAAAAAAAATTATTTGCTCAAAGTAAAGAATAATGAAGTGAAAAATTAAAAAAAGCAAAAGTTTTAAAGTTTACTTGAAATAATATTATCTCCCAAATTATTGTGGGGCGGGGGGGGCAAACTTACCCCTTGTCCCCCTCTCCAAACGACACCACTGTACAAGCAAGTCTTCTGTTCTTCAAAAATACTTCTCAGTCAAATTCAACGACCCTTGTGTTCCAGGAGCCTTTTCTCAAAGAACTGGTGGCAAAGTCAGATTTAGCGTAAAGACCGAGGAATGGGGAATGGAAAACCCCAATTTCTTTTGTTGAGGGGGCAATAATAATAACAAGTTTGATATTTGAATATGTGCCAAAAATAGAGGATATTTTAAGAATTGGGAGAGGGAGGGAATCCAAGGGCGTCCGCTTTGAACATCCCTGTTTTGAGTGATCAACTACTTATTTTATAGATAAAGAAAAGGCATGAAAATAAATTAATGTGGATCGTGATGCTTTTCAATCCACCACCCAAATTCTTAGAAAATTAGTCCCATCCGGAAATTCAGAAACAGAATAACCCCATTAGACTCGTTTCAAATTTATATTATATGTATAAAGTTTTGGAAAATGTCATTTAATATATTCATTGAGGGTAAATCAAGTGAGCATGATTCTACATAATCAAATTGAGTGGTGTTCAACAACTTCAGAAACCGTTTTCAAAACAGATGTCGTGTCACGCAATGACCTGATTTTATTCCAAGAAATTACTTTATTTTTACAAGGGGTGCGTGACGGATGCCAAAAGGTATATTTTGGTCATTTTATAGAATCGCAGTGCAGTTGGAACCCTATTATGATTAATGGGGGGCAATTCGGTGATTAATTTTATTGATGTATTGTTCTTCCATTTATACGTGCCAATTACTCAAATGCAAAAATTTTCCTTTATATTTAATCTATTTATTTGTTACCCACACAATAAAGACAGAAAAGAAAACCTCATGAATTACAAAGAAAATGTAAAATAAAAAACATATTGAATAAACAAAAACAACATTAGAAATACACAAACAAAAACAAATATCATTGGCGTCAATCAGGGGAGGAGGCTTTCGGCCCCCCTCCCAATATATTGTAAAGTCGATCAACAAAGGTCAATTATCCATTCAAGTTTCTATTGAATATCTGTTCAAGGGGAGCTCATTGTAAAACTTCTAGAGGGTGAGGCGAGGCTTGTGGTGATTTTTCTATTATTATAGTTTTTTTGGCATTGGGTTTATTTCAACCTTCCCAGGATGCCGCTGATTATTTGTTTTTGAAGGGGATCAATTTTTGTGACCCCTTAAGCTCAGCCAAAGTCGCATCAGTTCTAAATGGGATATTTGTTGAAATCTGAGGAAAAAAACACAGGAGGTGTCAAATGAAGTTTGCCCCCAGCATCACACTTGCACTCCCGACCAAAGGCATTGAGTCAGGAGATCGGCACCTGCGCAATGCAGACCATTGGTCAGCATGCGAAAAGTTTTTTTATGATTTTTCCAGGGTAGGTGGCCCATAGCCTTGCCTGGGGCCAGGGGCGATCCGGGATTTTTTTAGGGGAGGGCACAAAATAGGTTGATCCTAAAAAATGTTTGGGGGGGCGCAAAATAGGGCTGATCCGATAAACTTGCCGTTAGGAGCAAGTTAAATTAAAACGCAAACTTGAGTTTAATTAAGTAATTAGACTACTTTAGCCTACGCTAGGGGTGGGGGCGCCCCTCCCCCTGGATCCGCCACTGCCGGGGTCCCACGTAATAGGACTAGCCCATCTTGCTTTAAAATACAAGCCGCCTAAAGTATAGTTTTAAATGTTCGTGAGCCTAAGAATGACTGTAAAACTCATTAGATGTCCTGCTTTGCTTACACTTACTTTGCATAAAGTATGAGACAAACAGTGGATTTCCGCAAAAACCATATACTAATCAAACAGCTCTTGGTAACGCATTGTAAATTAAGTGCAATCCATGCCCATAGTAACCAGCAATTCGCGCGTAAGAAAACGTAAATAAGGAGGAGCGACTTGGCGAAATAGTAACCGACATTCTAAAAAAAATTAGATTTTGATAACAATGCTTAATTCTACATGAGGAGATGATGTTTTCTGAGGGAATTGTTACTGGTGGAAATTTCCAGCGGCGAGGAAATAGTTTTGGGGATGATTTTTTTCCTTGGGGGGAGGGATATTCCACGGGGAGAATCTCCATGGGGTGGAATATTACAGCAACAAATTTTTTATGGAGGGGGGGGAATTTTCAGCATGATTTGAAAAACGATTAGAAATTAAATAAAAGCTTTTTTTAAATTAATCAAAAAACTTTTTGCACAAAATAATTTTTTGAAAAAAAAATAAAAAGAATTCCATTAAACCAAAAATGAACACAAAACAAAATCAAATATTCGACCAAGCATACAACTACCGACAACTCAGTATCAATAAATAAATGAAACCCAAAACAAACATAAATTAAAATATGTCAAACTCAAAACGAGCAAGAAATTAATCTGAGTATGGTTCTAAACTGTTTTCTTTTCTAAAAACAGAACATAACTTGTACTTTACCGGAAAAATATTCAAATGAATTTTACAGTGAAAAAAATGTGCATTGTCAGTTTAATATACATATGCAGATATTTATTCCTTATAATCTTAATTAATTTTGATTTCTTAAAGTTATAAAAGTGAAAACATTTAAAAGAGTTTTTCAGTAAAGTACAAATTAACAATAATTTCACGTATAATTTCTGTTTCGTTTTATATTGACATAGTCTTTTTCAGGGAGAAAGACTGAGCCTCTTCTGAAGTAAACAACCATCCCTTTTATAAAGCCTTAAATACCCCATGGGCGAAACTTACAACCATTGTCCCTAACTCTGGGGTTTGTTACAACCCCAAAAGCCTTTTTTTATGAAATTGAGACTATTTTGCTCAAAATGGCTCATCTCAAAAATTTCTGTTAGACGCATTTCGGGACAATACGATGTTTGTGTATGGGGGAGGGGTAGCTGCCATCTGATCACTTTGACTCTTCAAACGAGCATTAGAGCGTCTGATTTACCGATTCAATGAGTCCCATTCGAAGTTTTATGTGACCAAAATTTCTTATAAAACCCTATACGTCCCCAGGGCATAACTTACAACCCTTGCCTTGAGGACTGGGGAGATTTGTTATCCTCAAAGACACAATTTCCAGACCTTTCTGATATGCGTAACTAAATGACTATATCCTAATTTTGATTGGAACGTGTTGGGGAAATTAATAAGTGTGTGAAGGGGGTATTTGCCCTCTGATCACTTTCGAATAATAAAAAAAAGGTATTAGTTCTCTCAATTTCCATTCGAATGAGCCCTTTTTGAGGCTTCTACGACAAAACCTACATAAACCTTATATGTCCTTAACCTTATTTTTAAACCTTATTAAACCTTTATTAAGCCTTATTTTTGATTGGATGTGTTTTGGGGTTATGGTGGGTGTGAGATGGGGTTCGTTGCCCTCCAATCAGCTTTGACTAGCCTATTAAAAAGGGCACTAGCCCTTTCAATTTCCTATATGAAAGAGCCTTTTTTCGAAGTTTCTAAGACAACATTTTCTATATAAAAAGCCTTCGATACGAGTTGCCATGCGAACTCCTTTCGATATGAAGTGCCCTGGTCTAAAGAAGAAGAAAAAAACAACATTGTGCCAACATTGTTCTTTACTTAGGCGATATATGATGTCTTTACTTTGGCCTATGATCAGAGTAGGATAATGAGAATTTTTCCAGGACAACTGTTCGGGAGAACTGTTTAGGAGGAAATTTGCATTGGGAAATTTTCTTGATAGGAATTTTTCGCGGGGGAATTTTTGCGGAAGGTTTGCCATGAAGGCGGGAGGCAAATTTCCCGACATGTTTTGGAAACGATCAGAATTAAATTACAAAAACATTATTTTAAACTGAGAATAAGGAGCGACATTAAAACTTTTAAAATGACAGAAATAATTATGTATATTAGGGGGCTGTCCCTCCTCAACCTCTCGCTCTTTACGCTAAAGTTTGACTTTATTTCCCAATTTATTAAAGAACGACTCCCACCGCATAATTGGAAAAAGAAGGTTTTTTAAAGCATTAAAAATTTTAGTATGACGAGCGAGGGATTCAGGAGGGGCTGCCTCCCTGACAATATAGAATACTTTCTGTTCGTTTTAAGTTTTAAATGTTTAATCCTTCCTTTCAGTTTGCAGAAAGTTTGTTTTATTGATTTTACAAATCTTCTTATTCATTTACTCTAAAAAAGGGAATTCTGATAACAATAAGTGCACCAAAAGATTCTTCTTATGTGATATACATAGATTTTTGAAAGTAACTAGTCAAAAAATCTTGCTATAAGAAAATGTCCCATAATTTAGAAAAGGCAGTGAACAACCAATGGGTGAGATTTATCTTGATGGTGTTCGGCTAATTCCTGCAGGTAAATTTTCTCTGGAAAATTCCCTTATGTATACAATTCCCCCTCAAAAATTACTCTGGAAAATCCTCCATGTAAAGTTCAGCCCTCTCCCCCTCTACTTGGACAATTCACCTCATGGACAATCCCCCCGAAAATCCCTTCCTCTCGCTCTCCCTCTCTTGTGGACAATTCCCTCCCAAATATCCCACCCACCACAGTAAATTCTCCCCCTGAACATTCCATCCCACGGTTAGCCCCCCTGCCCCCCCACAAAATTGACTCCCCGAGACTTATCCATACATCTGAAATTGAACAGCCAAATCTTGAAGATTCTACCTATGCTCCAAAATAAAGGTGGAATATATATAGTGTAAGAATGTCCTATAGGATTTATTTATGTATTTTTAATGTTGTTGTTTTTGGGAGGGGAGGGGGGCGGAGGCTAGACCATAATAGCAAGGGTAAGGTAAAGGATAGCACAAATATAGGTGTGTCAAATACTAAATATTATAGAATATTCAACACCATATGTTTAACCTATATTTCCGAATATAGGTAGAATATAATAGTAAAATATTGTACTGGCATGTTAACAAATTGAGAGGGAGTAGGCAATCCGGGACTTGGCGCTGATAGGATGGTAAATGAGTTTCTTAAATATGGTGCTCTTGAGGTTAGAATAAGTTACTGAAGATTATGAATATGATTTTTGAAAAAGGGGAAGTACCCTAACGATTTTAGGAAACCCTTAATTAAGCCACTTTATAAGAAAGGTGATAAAAGTGAGTGTGGTAATTATCAAGGCATTAGTCTGGTCTTTGTAGGTAGTAAATTACTTAGTAATATGATACTTTTTAGACTGAGAGATGCCGTAGACAAGTTCTAAGAGAAGAACAGTGCGGTTTTAGAAAAGGTAGAGGATGTGTCGACCAAATTTTCACTCTTAGGCTAATAATTGAGAAATGCCTGAGTAGAATAGGTCTTTTGAATTCTATGGCCCCTCCGTACCAACAGGTTTTTTCTGGTAGGTAATTCTGTTTCTACAGGTCATTACACCTTTCAAAGAGACGGGTTTTCTATTGTGACATCGATTTTTTGGAGGTCAAATTCATGGATACATGTTTGTTTATCTTTTTTTTTTAAACTGGTATTTTTTCAATGAAGTCCATAGCACTTTGCAGAAACCCGTGAATGTAGGACTGAAAGTCCAATTACTAATCAAGTTAGTGCGACCGCCATTTTTGATCTGGTTAAGGGGGTATAATCTGGTTTGGTTTGTTATTGCGAGAGATTACTCAATTTACATCTTAGTGTTAACTGGCAATGACTAAAGGAACATTTGAAGGTGGAGAAAAAAAAGGGGTAATTAGCGATTGGATACTAATTTTAACAAGAAATGACCGAAAAGTGTTTGGAGGAGATGAATGAATGTGTATTGTATAATACACAAGTGATGATTTGCACAGTGTTTAAAAAATTAACAAGAAATGGCTGAAAAGTGTTTTGAGGGAGTTGAGTTGCACGAGGGTTGACTTGCACGAGGGTTCAGTTACATACGGATTCAGTTTACAACGGGGATTAGTTAAAATGGGTCGAGTAGCACGGAGGTTCAGTTGTACGGGGTTTCGGTTATACAGGGGTTCAGTTACATGGGGTTGGTGGTCGTTATAATGCACAAGTTCCATTTGAACAGTGTTGTGAGGTCCCTACCACACCCCCAAAAGGCTCCGATCCCCCCATCCCAACCCATGTATTAGCGAAGTTACTCTGTGTCGTTATAATACACAAGCTTTAGTTTACGAGATTTGCGAAAAGATATTTGCGTAAAGGTATTGCGATGTTTAAGAATGCCTCCACGGGTAATTAAAGAATGGGATGCTTGCATCAACAATACAAAGAATAAGCTCAGATACTTAATAGATTTGACGCTTACAAGAGACATTGCTAGAAAGTATTCAATAGCTTAATTGAAAAGTAACGATAGAATGACATTGTGACTTGACCTAGCTTTACCTCGCCGATTTGGTCTGTATAATACATAAGTAACGTTTGAAAAGTATTGTCAATTTAAAAAGAAATGGTTGAAAAGTGTTTGTGAGGGGGATGGGTTGCCATGAGGGTTGAGTTGCACGAAGGTTCAGTTAAAGGGGATACAGTTGCACGGGGTTTCGATTATACAGGGGTTCAGTTACAAGGGGGATTCAGTTTGCACGGGGTTGAGTTAAATGGAAATTGATTCCACGAGAGTAGTGCTTTGTCGTGGTTTAGCCGTGAGGTCCCTTACCACAACCCCAAAGGGCTCCGATCCCCCCACCCCAACCCCGAAGGAACCCCCCGGTCCTCAAAGGTTCTCTAGTCTCCCAAGGGGAGTGGTTTACCTTGTAACTTTTACATTCTCTTGATTTTCAAAGTTCCGATTGAAGGACTCTGTTGTTTTAAGCCAGTGTGATTTTTTCTTTACATGGTGTTCGTTCAAAAAAGCGAGAATTTCTGTTAAATAAATAATTCTTATATTTTTTTTTCCGTTCAATTGAAGGCGAGGATTTCTGTTAAAATAAATATTGTTATACCTTTTAAATTGGACTTCACGGGGTTTGAGGGGCTCTGTTGTTTTAAGCCCGTTTGATTTTTTTCTTTACATGGTGTTCGTTTTCAAAAAGCGAGGATATTTCGTGTGATTTTTTTGGGAAGTTTAATGAATTTATTAGTTACCGAGAGTTCATGACTCCCCCCTCAATGACTTCCAGGGGGTTTTATGACTCCTCCTCACAATGAATTCAGATGGTTTTAGGACTCATCCCCCTAGCCATAACTCCATTCAACCTTGAGCGAAGATATAAAAGTTTGATGAAGTATTTTTCTGCTTAACAACTACATTAATAACTTACAAGATGATAGGACTTATTTTTTAATTTAACTGGGAATGAAAAGTCAAGTCTAACATAAAGAACAAGGTATTTCGGAGGGGTAGCTAACTTCATATACTGGGATATTACCACTCTCCGCCTTAGAACTTATTCACGGATACCTAACACGGGCAACACACACAGATACGAAACACACATACACACACATAGAGACAACACACACACACACACACAGACAACATCCACACAGAGACGACACAAACACACACACAGAGACGACGACACACAGAGACGACACACTAAAAAGTTGGGTTAATCTAGGTTCACTTAGAGTGGCGCGCCACTCTAAGTGAACCTAGATTAACCCAACTTTTTAGTGTGTCGTCTCTGTGTGTGTGTTTTGTGTCGTCTCTGTGTGGATGTTGTATGTGTGTGTGTGTGTGTGTGTGTTGTCTCTATGTGTGTGTATGTGTGTTTTCGTCTCTGTGTGTGTTTTGACGTCTCTTTGTGTGTGTCATCTCTATGTGTGTTTGTCATTTCTGTGTGTGTGTGGAGACTCGTCTCTCTGTCAAGTGTGTGTTGACTCTGTGTGTGTGTAATCGTCTCTGTGCATGTGTCGTCTCTATGTGTCGTTTTTTTTCTGTGTGTTTGTCCTCTCTGTGTGTGATTCGTCTCTTTGTGGTCCTGTCGTCTCTGTGTGTTTGTCCTCTGTGTGTGTGAGTGGACTCTGTGTGTGTGTGTCGTTCTCTGTTGGTTTTTTGTGTATCTGTGTGTCCTGTCATCTCTATGTCTGTGTTGTCTCTATGTGTGTGTCGTCTCTGTGTGTGTGTGTCGTTTCTGTGTGTTTTTGTAGTGTTCCTCTCTGTGCGTGTGTCGTCGGTTTTTGTGTGTTTCGTATCTGTGTGGTGTTCTCTCTGTGTGCGTGTTGTTGTTATGACTGTCCTTACTAAAAAAAAACTACTTTATTAAATTGATCATAAGACCTAAATTATTTCATCAGATATGCCATGTCTTGTCTCTCTGTGTGTGTTGACTCTGTGTGTGTGTATCGTCTCTGTCCATGGTGTCGTCTCTATGTGTCGTTTCTGTGTGTTTGTCCTCTCCGTGTGTGATTCGTCTCTTTGTGTCTGTCGTCTCTGTATGTTTGTCCTCTCTCTGTGTGAGTGGACTCTGTGTGTGTGTGTGTCGTCTCTGTGCATGTGTCGTCTCTGTGGGTGTTTCGTATCTGTGTGTGTGTGTGTGTGTTGTCTGTGTGTGTTTTGTCGTCTCTGTGTGCGTGTCGTCTCTCTCTCTATGTGTTGTCGTCTCTGTGTGTGGTTTGTCCGTCTCTGTGTCTGTGTTGTCTCTATGTGTGGTGTCGTCTCTGTGTGTATGTGTGTGTGTGTGTCGTTTCTATGTGCTTGTCATCTCTGTGTGCTTGTCATCTCTGTGTGTGTGTCGTCTCTATGTGTAAGTCGTCACTTTGAGTGTGTCGTCTCTGTGTGTGTGTCGTCTCTGTGTGTGTTTTGTATCGTCTCTGTGTGGATGTTGTCTGAGTATGTGTGTGTTGTCTCTATGTGTGTGTCATCCCTATGTGTGTTTCGTATCTGTGTGTGTGTGACGTCTCTTTGTGTGTGTCATCTCTATGTATGTTTTGTCATTTCTGTGTGTGTGTGTGTCTCGTCTCTCTGTGTGTGTTGACTCTGTGTGTGTATCGTCTCTGTGCATGTGTCGTCTCTATGTGTCGTTTCTGTGTGTTTGTCCTCTCTGTGTGTGATTTCGTCTCTTTGTGTCTGTCGTCTCTGTGTGTTTGTCCTCTGTGTGTGTGAGTGGACTCTGTGTGTGTGTGTCGTCTCTGTGGGTGTTTTGTATCTGTGTGTCTGTCATCTCTATGTCTGTGTTGTCTCTATGTGTGTGTCGTCTCTGTGTGTTGTGTTTGTCGTTCTGTGTGTTTGTCTTCTCTGTGCGTGTGTCGTCGCTTTGTGTGTTTCGTATCTGTGTGTGTGTTGTCTCTGTGTGTGTTTGTCGTTTCTGTTTGCGTGTCGTCTCTGTGTGTTTATGCGTCTCTGTCCTCTCTGTGTGTGATTCGTCTCTTTGTGTCTGTCGTCTCTGTGTGTTTGTCCTCTGTGTGTGTGAGTGGACCTCTGTGTGTGTGTGGTCGTCTCTGTGGGTGTTTTGTATCTGTGTGTCTGTCATCTCTATGTCTGTGTTGTCTCTCTAGTGTGTGTCGTCCTCTGTGTTGTGTGTGTCGTTTCTGTGTGTTTGTCCTCTCTGTGCGTGTATCGTCGCTTTGTGTGTTTCGTATCTGTGGTGTTCTCTCTGTGTGCGTGTTGTTATGAGTGTCCTTACTAAAAAAAAAAAACTACTTTATTAAAAAAAAAAATAAATTAAATTGATCATAAGACCTAATTATTTCATCAGATACGCCATGTCTCGTCTCTCTGTGTGTGTGTTGACTCTGTGTGTGTGTATCGTCTCTGTCCATGTGTCGTCTCTATGTGTCGTTTCTGTGTGTTTGTCCTCTCTGTGTGTGATTCGTCTCTTTGTGTCTGTCGTCTCTGTGTGTTTTTCCTCTCTCTGTGTGAGTGGACTCTGTGTGTGTGTGTCGTCTCTGTGCATGTGTCGTCTCTGTGGGATGTTTCGTATTCTGTGTGTGTGTGTTGTCACTGTGTGGTTTGTTGTCTCTGTGTGCGTGTCGTCTCCCTATGTGTTGTCGTCTCTGTGTGTGTGTCGTCTCTGTGTCTGTGTTGTCTCTATGTGTGTGTCGTCTCTGTGTATGTGTGTGTGTCGTTTCTGTGTGCTTGTCGTCTCTGTGTGTGTGTCGTCTCTCTGTGTAAGTCGTCACTTTGAGTGTGTCGTCTCTGTGTGTGTGTCGTCTCTGTGTGTGTGTTTGTGTTCGTCTCTGCGTGGATGTTGTCTAGTGTGTGTGTGGGGGGGGGTGTTGTCCCTCTATGTTGTGTGTCGTCCCTATGTGTGTTTCGTATCTGTGTGTGTGTGACGTCTCTTTGTGTGTGTCATCTCTATGTGTGTTTGTCATTTTTGTGTGTGTGTGTGTCTCGTCTCTCTGTGTGTGTTGACTCTGTGTGTGTGTATCGTCTCTGTGCATGTGTTTGTCTCTATGTGTCGTTTCTGTGTGTTTGTCCTCTCTGTGTGTGATTCGTCTCTTTGTGTCTGTCGTCTCTGTGTGTTTGTCCTCTGTGTATGTGAGTGGACTCTGTGTGTGTGTGTTGTCTCTGTGGGTGTTTTGTATCTGTGTGTCTGTCATCTCTATGTCTTTGTTGTCTCTATGTGTGTGTCGTCTCTGTGTGTGTGTGTCGTTTTTGTGTGTTTGTCCTCTCTGTGCGTGCGTCGTCGCTTTGTGTGTTTCGTATCTGTGTGTGTGTTGTCTCTGTGTGTTTGTCGTCTCTGTTTGCGTGTCGTCTCTCTATGTTTTTGTCGTCTCTGTGTGTGTGTCGTCTCTGTGTCTGTGTTTGTCTCTATGTGTGTGGTCGTCTCTGTGTATGTTGTGTGTGTGGTTGCGTTTCTGTGTGCTTTGTCGTCTCTGTGTGTGTGTCGTCTCTATGTGTAAGTCGTCACTTTGAGTGTGTCGTCTCTGTGTTGTGTGTCGTCTCTGTGTGTGTGTTTGTGTCGTCTCTGTGTTGATGTTGTCCCCTGTGTGTGTGTGTGTTGTCTCTATGTGTGTTTGTCATTTTTGTGTGGTGTGTCTCATCTCTCTGTGTGTGTTGACTCTGTGTGTATTGTCTCTGTGTATGTGTTGTCTCTATGTGTCGTTTCTGTGTGTTTTTGTCCTCTCTGTGTGTGTGATTCGTCCTCTTTGTGTCTGTCGTCTCTGTGTGTTTTTTTAAATTTTTGGGGTCACCTGCCGGAGACTCTGGGGCGGGTGGGTGCCCCCAAATATTATCCCCAAATTTTCTCTCAATTTGGCACTTGTTTCAAGGATGCCCGGCGTCTCCAATAACTTTCCCAATAGTATCTATTCATTGTCTCAGCTCAGTTTTAGAAAATCTGAGCCAATTTCCACTTTTTCAAATTTAGGGTCACTTGTCTGAGACTCTGAGCAGGTGAGGTGGGCACCTCCAAAAATTTTTCCCGAGCATGGCATGGTTACCGCTAGGGGCAACAGTCTAACCATTGACGGTTTTTAGGTATCCATGAATAAGTTCTAAGGCGAGAATGGAAATTATCCCGTATATGAAGTTAGCTACCCCCTCCGAAATACCTTGTTCTTTATGTTAGACTTTGACTTTTCATTCCCAATTAAATTAAAAAATAAGTCCTATCATCTTGGAAGTTATTAATGTAGTTGTTAAGCAGAAATATACTTCATCAAACTTTTATATCTTCGCTCAAGGTTGAATGGAGTTATGGCTAGGGGATGAGTCCTAAAACCATCTGAATTCATTGTGAGGAGGAGTCATAAAACCCCCTGGAAGTCATTGAGGGGAGGAGTCATTGAACTCTCGTAACTAATAAATTCATTAAACTTCCCAAAAAATCACACGAAATATCCTCGCTTTTTGAACGAACACCATGTTAAGAAAAAAATCAAACGGCTTAAAACAACAGAGCCCCCTCAAACCCCGTGAAGTCATTTTAAAAGGTATAACAATTATTTATTTAACAGAAATCCTCGCCTTCAATTTGAACGGAAAAAATATAAGAATTATTTATTTAACAGAAATTCTCGCTTTTTTGAACGAACAACATGTGTAAAGAAAAAAATCACACTGGCTTAAAACAACAGAGTCCTTCAAACGGAACTTTGAAAATCAAGAGAATGTAAAAGTTACAAGGTAAACCACTGCCCCTTTGGGAGCCTAGAGAACCTTTGAGGACCGGGGGTTCCTTCGGGGTTGGGCTGGGGGGATCGGAGCCCTTTGGGGTTGTGGTAAGGGACCTCACGGCTAACCACGACAAAGCACTACTCTCGTGGAACTCAATTCCCATTTAACTCAACCCCCGTGCAACTGAATCCCCCTTGTAACTGAACCCCTGTATAACCGAACCCCCGTGCAACCGTATCCCCTTTAACTGAACCCTCGTGCAACTCAACCCTCCATGCAACCCATCCCCCTCAAAACACTTTTCAAACGATTTCTTTTTAAATTGACAATACTTTTCAAACGTTACTTATGTATTATACAGACCAAATCGGCGAGGTAAAGCTAGGTCAAGTCACAATGTCATTCTATCGTTACTTTTTCAATTAAGCTATTGAATACTTTCTAGCAATGTCACTTGTAAGCGTCAAATCTATTAAGTATCTGAGCTTATTCTTTGTAGTGTTGTTGATGCAAGCATCCCATTCTTTAATTACCCGTGAGGCATTCTTAACCATCGCAATACCTTTACGCAAATATCTTTTCGCAAAAAATTCGCAAATCTCGTAAACTAAAGCTTGTGTATTATAACGACCACAGAGTAACTTCGCTAATACATGGGTTGGGATGGGGGGATCGGAGCCCTTTGGGGGGTGTGGTAGGGGACCTCACAACACTGTTCAAATGGAACTTGTGTAAAACAAATTATAACGACCACCAACCCCATGTAACTGAACCCCTGTATAACCGAAACCCCGTACAACTGAACCTCCGTGCTACTCGACCCCATTTTAACTAATCCCCGTGTAACTGAATCCGTATGTAACTGAACCCTCGTGCAAGTCAACCCTCGTGCAACTCAACTCCCTCAAAACACTTTTCAGCCATTTCTTGTTAATTTTTTTCATTTCTAAACTATCTAAAATTGACAACACTGTGCAAATCATCACTTGTGTATTATACAATACACCTTCATTCCATCTCCTCCAAAACACTTTTCGGTCATTTCTTGTTAAAATTATCCAATCGCTAATTACCCCTTTTTTTTCTCCACCTTCAAATGTTCCTTTAGTCATTGCCCAGTTAACACTAAGATGTAAATTGAGTAATTCTCTCGCAATAACAAACCAAACCAGATTATACCCCCTTAACCAGATCAAAAATGGCGGTCGCACTAACTTGATTAGTAATTGGACTTTCAGTCCTACATTCACGGGTTTCTGCAAAGTGCTATGGACTTCATTGAAAAAATACCAGTTTTAAAAAAAAATAATAAACATGTATCCATGAGTTTGACCTCCAAAAAAATCGATGTCACAATAGAAAACCCGTCTCTTTGAAAGGTGTAATGACCTGTAGAATAGAATTACCTACCAGAAAAACCTGTCTGGTACGGAGGGGCCATAGAATTCAAAACACCTATTCTACTTGCCTGAGTTTTCAAACACCTTTGGTCCTCAGTTTTATAGATTACGAGCAAGCGTTCGATTCTGTTGATAGAACAGATTTAGTAAAGGTTTTATCCTTGTATGGTATACCAGACAAATACATTAAAGTGATTAGTGCTATGTACGAGAATAACACTGCTGCGGTTAAGGTAGGAAATGAGGTTAGCAGCTGGTTTTGTATTAAATCAGGAGTAAAGCAGGGCTGTGTTCTATCCCCCTTTATATGGATTATTTTGATGGACTTTGTTTAAGGAGCACAGGAAGGCAATGGGAGACCACGGAATCAAATGGGGAGGAAAAGTCTCCTGGACTTGGATTATGCTGATGATTTAAGCATCGTAGATGAAAGTGTGAGCAAAAATGAATGAAGTTTTTAGAGGTTTTGCGAGTTCAGGGTACTAGAATTGGTTTGAAAATTAATGTTAGGAGACTAAGTCACTAAGGCTAGGAATAAGTGAAGATGAAAAGGTGACGTTGGGTAATGAAAAGATTGATCAGGTTGGGCAGCTTCACTTACTTTGGTAGTATTATTAGTAAAGATGGCGAGAGCAGTGAAGTTGTTAAAAGTAGAATAGCCAAGGCTCAGGGTGTTTTTTCAAATTTAAAAAAAGTTTGGAAAAATAGAAGATAAGTCTGCAAACCAAGATAAGAATATTGGAAGCTACAGTGATGACAGTGATCAAATATTGCTCTGAAGCATGGACGCTCCGAAAAGTGGATGAAGATTTACTATATGTTTCCCAGAGAAATCGCTTAAGGATTGTTCTGGGTACCCGGCTGACTGACCGTATTTCAAACAATAGGCTGTACGAAAACTGTGGTTCAATACCGCCCTCTAGGGCTATAACGAAAGAAAGGTTGAGGTGGCTAGGGCCACGTTGTACGGATGAAGGATGACAGATTGCTGAAGATTGTTCTTTTCGACCAAACCGTGTAGGGCTAAATGGAAAGCAAGTCGTCCTCGTCTGGAGTGGGAGGACGTCACAAAGAAAGATTTAAAGGAAATGGAAACGTCGTCGGCGGGTTTAATATAGGAGGCTTTGAATAGATAGGGATGGAGGAGGAGCGTGTGTAACTGTAGTGGCCTCAGGCGGCTTGGTGCTGCAGTGAGTTGTTAGTAGTAGTAGTATAGCTAGAATATTCCAATATCCCTTCTTTTCATAATTCACTTTCCCTTTGGCTGCTCAATTTTAAATGTGAGGAGGGGATGAGTTTTCAACGGGGTAATCGTCCTTCGGGGGGATTTCCAGGGGGAATTGTCCATGGGGGAGATTCTCCGATGGGGATGTTCCAGAAGGAATTGTCCACGGGGTGAATTCTTCAGGAGCGAAAATTAGCCTAGAACCGATCTTGATGGAAGCTACAAAGTCAAATTCACTATATAAATACCTCGGGGGCCTCGGAATGTGCATTTTTAGGCAATAAGTTTCAAATTTTCCATAGTAATTGTTTTGTCTCTTGGGTGAGGGCTCCCCTCTTATTGCACAAATGAAGGTTTTCGCGACATCTGCTGATTTTTAAATATTAAAATGCTTTAATAAAAATTTGATCTTTAGTGTAGAGAGTGGTTGTTTGATTCCATCTTATATAGGAAAATTTCATTTTATTTCAAAAAGGAAATTCACCTTATCATTCCCCTTTCTTGGAGCATTGCTTTTCAAAAGTGAAACTTAAGTATAAAGAGTGGAGAAGGGGGTTAAATGACGGCTGCCCACTCACATATATGATGTCCCTCAATGTGTGTGTTAAAATATTAGCATTAATTATTTCTAGAAAAACAAATTTCCAAATATAAGGTCTCAAAATTAATAGTAGTAAGGCTATAATAGACGCGAATTACACAAGAATATACAGTGCAGTTTCAACGGTACATGCCTTACCACGGGCAGGCATCTATTACTACAGACGGTACATGCCTACCAGACTGGTTTCAGTGTCAACACCCATTTTCTGAACCAATCATAGACAAGGAATACAGAGGGTACATAATATACAGTGCAGTTTCAGCCTTACCATGGACATCTATCAATTACTATAGAAGGGAGAGGACTTGTCGGACATGTTTTTCTAGGTTTCAATAGCCATAACTAAAGAGCTTGGCATAGCGTATTCAAAGGTTTATTGGTTTTTCTGTAAAAATACTGGTTTTGAGCCAGAGGTAATATAATCGTGTTTTTTCTGTATAAATTAAGATGCAATTAGTTTTTCTAGATCAGTTTGAAAAAACAACTTGAATAGATAGTCATTCTTGTATTATTTATTCGTATTGAAATGGAGAACTCCAAAAGGATCCTGGTAAGTGGATATTTTTTATTCTTGTATTATCGAAAAAAACAGATCTCTTTTCGTTAGTTACCTTTAACTATCTGTCATCTGGGTTTCTCACAGACAGCCACTAGTGTAATCATCTAACGCGAATTCACATGTTTTGTGACAGCTGCTCAGATATAGAGTATTGGGCTAAAACGGTTCTTAACTACATTGCAGAAATATCTCACATTAAGACTAAGAACTGATCAATGCGTGTCCATTTAAATATTAACAATATCGTTAATGTGTTGGGGTGGCTTTGATATTGTGGAGGGGGTAACGGCACTCACCATTAATATTCTGAATAAATAACAAACAGACCTAATAGTAAAAATGTGTTATTTTTTTATGCATTGTATTTAAAATATATCTAGCTTAGGCTCCACCTAGGACTGGCGTTCTTTTTTATGAGTTAAAGCAGATTGAAATTTAAGCCTATAAGCTTTAAAATCGTGACGTTTATAATTGAAAAAGACATACAATTTTTTTTCTTTTATCCTGCGTGAGCTTTGGTTTGGGGAGGGGGAACGGCGCCCTCATTAATATTCTGAATAAATAACAAATGGACCTATTAGTCAAAATTGTGTTATTTTTTATGCATTGTTTTTAAAATATATCTAGCTTAGGCTCCATCTTGGACAGGCGTTCTTTTTTATGAATTAAATCAGATTGAAATTTAAGCCTATAAGCCAATAAGTTATCTGAGGGAAAAACTGAAAATTAAGTTCTATTCAAGGAGATTGGTGGTCAAAGTCTTCCGAACAAAAGCGACCAAAGCTCGATGCCAGGCCTGGCACCCACTGATGTGGACGTATTAGATCATTGAACATGGCGAGGGGGAATGTAATCGCCTAGTGCCACCATCTGATAGGCAGGGCATTTTTTAGATGAGTTACCTGCAATTTCTGAAGTAAATGCCTTGATCAGATAGTTCTGTATATTATGTAATGGAGTAATTGCGGGTGGGTAGGAAAGAGGTTATGAGGGTGCAACAAAAAAACTTCGGAAAAAAACCTATTTCCATTCTACATCAATGAAAATCCATAGTAACCCATATTTTTTATTCAAGTTTATAATGCACTTACAATTTCGCATTGCAAAATTCCCTATTAATCTAGTTGATTGTTGTTAAACTTTTAGTTTCAGCTGAGTTAAATTAAAAAGAATTTTTTCAACTTGCTAGGAAAGTTATTATCTCCCGTCTCGTGCATCGCGGGGGGGAGTCCGCCTCATCGTGGCATCGGCCAATCAGACACGGAGACCCTGGAGCAATGATTTGATTGCATTCGGATAACTCCCGTTTTTATGTTTTTTTTTTATCTTGCACTGTTGTAAACGAGACATTTATTTGTCGAGGAATTAGCCAAGTTTTAAAAATAGCTATTTTTCGTTCGCGAGTGTTTTAAAACTATCTTCAAACCTTTATAGTTTCCCAATTATGAGACGAGAAGGGCTAGATATCCTGGAATTCTTATTTTGATAATTTCATAAATCAATAGTAAACTCATTTTTTCTGGCCTTGTAGCAAACAGAGTCTTTCGAGACTGTTATCAATCTAATTGAAATGCAAAATAATACATTACTTTAGCAAAACCCTGATCTAGGCACTTACCATGAAGTGTGAAATCAGTGCATATTTCGTGGCCTATCTTAATTAAGCAAACTCTACAAGATGAATTCCCTGTCTTTTGACTTAGCATTCTTACGCTACATATTCTTGTTTTTTTCCTTAATAATTTTAAATCAGCTAGTTGTATGTGTGTGTGTGTGTGCATTAACTCATGGGCTAATTGTTGAAGAAGGAGAAGCAGAAGAAGCAGAAGAAGAGGGGCTGGAGGGGGACAAAAAATCCTTTTTCTATTTTACATAAATGACCATAGAGCTGATTAATAATCTATTTTTTTTGACTTTATAAAATACTGTATATTGCACATGTAAAATAAATCCTGTTTTTATAGATTAACATCGGTGAATTATCGCCTCCATCAACATCAGCTCAAGGAGCATTTAGTTTTTAAGTTAATGATAGTCTAGAATGGCAATGGGCCTTTTTAAATAATTTTTTTGGGGATATATGTAGCTTGGAGGATCTAACTTATGACATAGATATGACTGACAACCCGGAATGAACAAATGTGTTTATATAATGATGAACATTTGGGTGATATCCCCACAGTGTATCTAGATCGGGTTCAAATGCTAATAGTCTTAAAATCAAAGTGTGTCACAAGACAATGCAGACTGGCTAGATCAACTATCCCAAACACCTTGGAAGGTATCGTTAGTGAATCGGGTGATTTCACCCCCATCCCTACTATTGCAATTGAACAGACTGGTGGTCGTGGTGCTATTGAAGATTTTATGCCAACCCCCACTATTGAGGTTGACGAGAGTAGTGAAAAATGAGACATTACCTCCACATACATTTATACTACCAGATTTTTTTATTGTCTAACTCTGACTTGCATTATACTAATGTCTACACGGCCATTTTCCGTGACCCCTTTAATTCTAATGTCAGGGGGTATAGTAACAGACCCCCTGGCTATTACTTATTCCTATGATAACAAGATTCGAGCCCTTCTTGAACAACAGATGCGGGTGTGTGGGAGGGAGGGACAGTTTAAAAGCATCAATGGCACTAAAAATATACTATTTAATGAAAATGCGAAGCGAACTTTATTCAAAATATTTGCATACAGAGATGCTAACGAATTCACCCGCATTTGGAAATTATGAGGAGGTTCTTTAGATTGGGTAAAGAGCATCATAACTAAACTCGATAATTATAATGTCTTTTGAGGGACCACTGTAATTGAGGGGGGTAGCGGGTTGTTTGTTTTTTTTATTGAGAATTTAAGCGTTAGCATTTGTAGATTCAAAAAAGATTTTATTTAAGAGGTTGGGGCACGGGGAGAGGGCTATAGTTTTAAAATATCACTAAGATTTAGAGGGTTGTCAGGGAATACAACGAATCTGTTTCGATGCGAGGCTATAGGGTTTCAAGTATGCATTTTTGATTGCGGCCTTTAGACCTCTGCAAAAAGATGCTTCTAAGAGAAAGTTTGTATGAATTGGCTGCTAATGGGGATGGTTCAAAGTTTCCTAAGAGGACTTCAATTGTCTAAATGGTGAATTTCCCGTAACACTAAAAGGGATAGATATTTTTTGAGCGGGCTAATGAACATTTGAAGATTGGTGTTACGGTGTTACAGTATGAAACAGAATTTGAAGAGGGTTCAGCGTTCTCGTAAAAAGGGTGTATAAATTCCAGTCGGGGCTCCGTCTATTGAATCAGTGCAGCACTGGGTCTGGCTTCTATGCACGCCCTCTTCAGAGCCTGATTCAATAGGATATTTTATTCCAATTACAGATATTAATAGGGTTTTGGGGGAGAGTAAAAAGGGGCATGGTGTATGCTACTATTGTCCAACATACCTCTCAAGATTTCGTAGTGATTTAAAGTTAAAGAATCACTTGAAACACTGTACGTCATGGATGTCAGGCTGTGGAAATGTTTAGCGAAGCGAAGATAGAGCGATCTTGCATTTAAGAACTTCCAAAACTCGCTCCTGCAGAGCAACAAATTGCTTTGGACTGCGAAGCTAAACTCACAGCCGTGTACGATTCGTCAAATCAAAATCATGTTAAAATACATGAAGCCATAGGGGTCTTTTACGCTCATGCGCAAAGAGACTCTAGTAATACCATGAAGTGCTGGATATAGTTGAGTCATTGGGTGGGGAAGACTTCATGTGCACGGCATTGACTAGTCTGATTAAAAGAGCAAATGGCGCAATTTCTCGCCAACGCTAAACAAACTATCCTATGGTTCTATTACCAGATGACAGATTGGCCATTGAAAAATTGTAAAATATATTGGGTTTTTAAGGGGAAACTGATGATGGGTACTGGGAATGGGGAAAGAGGAAGGGGATCGACCATGATCATTTATGTCAGGAAATTACATCGGGAGGTAGTAACTTTAGAGGCGTTGAACATCAATCAAGCAATGTAAACGTTAGACAGCAACATTTCGTACCGGTTTTTATACACAATTCCAAATGCGATTTAAAGTTTATTTTTTACCTGCGTTGGCCCACATTGCCAAGGGGGGAGTTGTAGATAAAGGATGGATAGATGGTTTCTTTTTCTTATAATATCATACCAAATCATCGGAGAAGCTGCTGCTGCTAGATTCACGCCTGGGAAAAATTTTAGATTTCACGTGGGAAAATTTTAAAATTGGTAACATTTGCCTGAATAATATCCTTTTTTTAGACTCTATCAGTTTTTTCCCCAAGGTTTTAAGTCAATTGATTCAGGTGCACAAAAGCGACAATTTTGATAGTTTCCCCCTCCTTAAAACACGCTTCCCCGATGATGAAATGTATAATTTATTGACGTGCAAGGGCATATACGCATTGGATTACTACACCTCTACCTCGAGGCTAGATGAGGTGACATTACCGCCTATCGAAGTATTTTGTAATTCCCTTAGGGACAGTCACTGCATCACTGGCGACTATGAATTTGCAAAGGGGGTTTTGGGCAAAGGGAAAATGTAAAAATGGGTGAGAATATTGTAAACTATATTTGGCCAGTGATTTACTAACTCTTCTTGACATTGTGTGCAAAAAGACGGATAAAATCTATGGGAAATGTTTGGGTTGGATTTAGGTATTATTTTTTCTCCACTCCTCATCTGGTGATGGATTTGATTCTTATAATCGGCAAAAGAAGAATAGGCCTGATCACCGACGTGGATCAGCACCTGTTTCATGGAGAGATCAATGAGGGATGGGTATGTTTATCACGGGGTTCATATCATGAAAACTGATCCGACCGGATAGCACACCAATGAAAAAAATCAAAATCCCCCCCCCCCCCCCCCCCCCCGCAGTTTTTTTGGATATGAATTCCCTTTATCCGTCGGCGATGTCTCACTACCGTTTGCCGTGTGGCAATTACAAATAGCTTAACAATCCTTTTGCTTCAACTTTCCCCAACATTGCTACCGTTGAGGAGAATGGGGCGCAAGGATGGTTTTTGAAATTAACGGTGAAATACCCATGGAAAGGAAATCATGACTCGGTAAAAGACTTTGTTTTCCCGTGCATAAATAGATCGAAGGGTAAGGAATCTCTGAGTTTATACAATTTATCTTTAGTAGAGGATGCGAGTATGCACTGGGTGCCTTCAAAGCAAAAACTTAATGCTGACCTTAACCCGAAATAGAATATCGTTGTTCATCATGTACTATAGAGATGGATGGTCTCCAATGGTTTCAAAGTCACAAAGATTCATAGAGCCCTCCAGTTTTGATCAAAAGCCCTACATGAAAACATTTATTTACACTTTTGTCAGTAACGTTCGCAAGCAAAAACGAAGGTGGAAAAAGAAATCTATAAACTCATTTCGAACTCAGCCTTCTGTAAAATGTGTGTAAAAGCATACGAAACAGAAGTCACAAATAGCGACGAAGACCACACTGCCTTTCCATCATAAACAAATAAGTAGAACAACAGGGAAATTTTTATACAAGACAGTGGAACGCAACTTTAACTGAATATTTCGACCCTATATCCAAGGGCCGTCCTCAGCAAAACAGACGAAGAGAATAAAAACAATATAAAAGAAACTTACATTAAAACATTTCTAAAACATTTTTTAAACTTTTAAAACATTTTTTTTGAAAATCCTTTCAGTTTTAAATGATTGAATTTTAATGTGAGTTTCTTTCATATTGTTTTTATTTCTCTTCGTCTGTTTTGCTGAGGACGGTCCTTGGATATAGGGTCGAAATATTCATTTAAAGTTGCGTTCCACTGTCTTGTATATAAAGAAAAATTCCCTGTTGTTCTACTTATTTGTTTATGAAACAGAAGTCGTTGTGACATTGTAACCAATCTCAAAGATTGTGCTCGTATGATTGCGGATCCAAGCTTCACATCGTTCACAATCATAGACTCTAATATGGTGCTCCTACATCGCAAGAAAAGAAACATTATTTTAAATAAAAATATTGCAGGCGGGGGTGCAATAACGGAACTATGAAAAAAACTCATGTTGTCATTTTATTATAATATATGCAAATGGCTTATTGAGGGACAAGTTCAAGTGTATTATGGAGACTCTGATTCACTCCTGTTAAAAGTATAAACTAAAAATTTGTTGAATGATTTGGAAAATGGAGAGTACATTAGCTCACGGATGGACTACACCAACTGCAATGAATCCCTCTATCCAGAGGCTAGTGAAACGCCAGGCCCCAAATCATTTGTTAATAATGCTAAAATCTGAACCGGGAAGCGATCTGATATCCAGTGGTGTGTTTCCTGGGCCGAAGGTATACTGTGTGGAAACGTAAACGAGGATATCAAACAAGTTTGTAAGGGGTGCCTACACACTTTGTAAAAAATAATTTCAATATGAGTGTTTATAGAAACTGTGTGGAACGTAGTTTAGTCCCAAGAGCGAAATTGATGGTGATTCGCTCTTTACAGTTTAAAAACTACACAGTTAGAGTTGTGAAAAATGCCATGTCGGCCTTATCAGACAAAGTTTTATGTACCTGAGGATGGTGTAAAGGCACTTCCACACGGCCACTATCTAATTTCAGACCGAATTGAAAGTATAGAGTATAGAAAACAACTATGTCTGAAATTAAACTAACTTAAATTCTTTCATAGTAAAAGGTGGGAGGCGGGTGGATGGTTTTTGGAATTTTTTTTCTTTTTTTATCAAAATTAATAAATTTTCAATAAGTGCAAGGCAGATTATTTCTTCATAATTTAATTTTCAATATGCAAGGCAGAGTTATTTCTTAATAATATTCCCGGCCCGGCCCGCCACAGCAGGCTCCCCACGCTTCTGGTTCGGCCTTTGGCCACCACAGCGGCCGCCCCCGGGGGGTTGGGGGACCCTATTTAAAATTAAAAATGTGTTGTTTTTTTTGTAAATAAAATAAATAAAGTGATATTATTTTAAGTGTATTTATTGTTTAATACAAAAGTGTTTTTTTTTCCTAGTGCCTATTTCAAATAAATGTTGTAGTTTTCGTTATAAATGAAAAAAGTGTGATATTATTTTAAGGTTTTGTTTAATGTTAAAAAATTTTCCTAGTGTCTATTTCAAATAAATGTTGTTTATTTTCATGTTATAAATAATAAATAAAAAAAACTTAATTATGTGTATTTTTTGTTTT
Source organism: Artemia sinica (assembly GCA_027921565.1). Lineage (NCBI taxonomy): Eukaryota > Metazoa > Arthropoda > Branchiopoda > Anostraca > Artemiidae > Artemia > Artemia sinica. The sequence continues at coordinate 45,828,196 of CM051268.1, read as the reverse complement.
AAAGTGATTTTTTCTTTATTGTATTATTATTATTATTTGTAAAATGCTGCTTTTATGTCAAAAAAAGAAAATATGATTCTTTTTAGGTTTTGTTCTTCTTATTATTCTTGAACGGAGTAGTAATAGGGAAATTATTTAGTCATTAGACATCTATAGTTTACAGTTAGTTGTAGGCGAGCTGTTGAAGCGAACAGCAATATGTTTCAATTTAAAACACCATTCAGATCGTTCCTGTGCGGTCCATCAATGTCAGGCAAAACGAAACTCTTTAACTAAAATAATTTTAGATGTGATAAAAAGTGTTATATCTAACAATGGCAGGAGTTTATGCTATTGACTAATCCTCATGCCGAAAAAATTACAGATTGATGCTGAATTATTGAACCAAACTGGATTATGACGATTTAGCAATCCATTGAACAATGGGTCTGCTACAATTGTTTACTGTTCACTCACATCATGAACAGATTTCCATTACTCTAGTTCTACACACTCTCTGTCATCAGAGCAAAAATACGCGAACACTTGCTTTGAACTGTACCTACTATATAATCTACAGAGTTGTTCTTTATTCTAGCTCGCTTCTAACTCTCAATAAACAAATGTAACCCGGCGACCACCAAATTTCTAGTTCAGCGTACAATCAGGCAACTAATAACCCTACGGCTACATTCTATTGGATCTTAATCAAAATACAAACGAGGATTTACGTGTAGTCAAAGATATTTTTGATAATGAAATTACAGTATATCTTCAAGTGAACAATAAAAGGGCTATTAGTTGCTATCATGACACTGAAGAAACTACATGAAAAAAAAGGACATTTATTTTCCGTTCTAAGCACTTCAAAACCCCAACTTAGAAAAGCAATACTCAAACATGGTATTGACAACGATTTCATTAATCTAATATCTGAACTTTGTTTAAATTTAACCAAGGGCAATTTTCAAGTGACAAAAGTAGTTAAGCAACAGGCAAGCAACATCGTTCTATTGTACGTGCAGTGACTTGTAAAAAGAAAGGAAAAATTTTTAAAGGAAACACCTTGTTTAGGCGGGTGGTATCTTTTTTACACTGTTTCTGCCAATAATTGCAGGACTTGTAAACAGTTTTCTCTAGATGGCTAAACCCTATAAATTGACTCCAATAGAACTCGCTCTTTCACCAGTGGAACACTTTGAGGACAATCTGAGTAAATCATTAACAATGAGGATATTGACGATGATAAAAACTACTTTTACTTCAAGACGCACTTCGCCGAGTGGACTAACATAAGCCCTATGATACGAAACCGGTCAATGTGAGTGTGATTAATCACAAAAAAGAAACATCTCATCAGGATTCTACTGCTACTGCTGGAACACAATTAAAGAAGGAGGAATTGGATTCAATCGTGTCGAGCATTGGAAACTCTAATGCCAAACTCATATTTTGAACAAAGTAAACAACTCATAACATGTCTCACGAAAGTGGCCAAGATCATATTCAAGTTGATAGCAATGGGAAACGAATTATAAATTCAAGGGAAGAGTTATAATATACTTGATTTAATCTATGATATGGTTACAAATCGTAAAGGACTTTTATCATTAGAGAGTCATGTAGACAACTCTCTAAATACATTAAACTTCCCCAAAAAGTCTTATTAGCAATAGGCAAATTCCAAAAAAGTTAAATCAACATAGTCCATAAGTCATCATCATTAAAATAAAAAGAAAAAGAACGAAGAAAGAAACAGTGTGAAGATTTTGAATCAATCTTGGAAAATACTAGCAACCTAGTAGAAACATTGATTTGAACGATGAATGAGGACCCTGATGATAGTTAGACAGAAGAGAAGACGTATTGATATCAAATCAACGTCATCATCATTACTCACTAGTATACAAAAGGGTAGTGGACGTTACACTACGTGTTTACGTTCAAAATGTTTTGAAGTTTTGAAACGTGCTTACGAAAATATTGGTGAAGTGGGAAGTTTAAGTTCCCCCACCACTCTTTCCAAAGTCACTGGTGTTCACACTAAAAGTGTACGAGACTATCTACAAAATGAATCAAGTTACACTCTACATCGAAATCAAAGGCTTCGTGCTAATCATTATCGAAAAACTAAAGCCTTTTTTCCCAGTGCACTAATGCAAGCAGATCTCTTAACTCTAGATGAGATTCAAAGGCGTCACATTACACCATACAAGTATATTATACTTGCAATAAGTGTTTTTAGTCGCTCTGCGTATGCCATTCCATTGCGGAAAAAGAGAGGTGTTGAAAATGCTCAGGCTATGTAGAAAGTATTCTCGAACAAGATTCGTGTAAAAAAAATTCAAATGGATCGGGGTAGTGAATTTGTTAATCCACATGTCGAAAAGTACTAATGAAATATAATACAATGCTCTATCATAGTCATAGTCCTATAAAGGCTGCATTGGCTGAACGAACAATTGATAAGAACTAATTCGACTTTTAATTTCAAAATATTGTACATTGAAAAATACACCTGCTTTTATTCATGATTTAGATAAATCATGTTGATTTATAATCAACGACCCCATCTATCATTGTCCAACTCAACCCAACGGATATTCATCATTATGATCATGATACATTTGATAGTTTTTCTTAAACAATATATCCAATGAAACGATTGTGAAGAAAAATTCAATGTTGGTGATATTGTTCGAATTAATAGAACAACCAAATGTTTTTGAAAAGGGGCAGTTACTTGACCACCTTTTTAAAGATAAAAGATCCTAGACTCGGCCCAAACTTTCGTTTACGAGATATGAAAGATGAAGAGATTCTCGGAGGTTTTTATGACTAAGAACTACAAAATTAATAGTGAAATTTATCAAATTGAAAAGATTTAAAGAGCCGTACTCACACGGGTAAGAAACAGTTACTTGTTCGTTTTGGTGAGGATACAACTCTGATTTGTATTCTTGGATTGGTGTTGAAGACATTAACATGCCCAATGATTTTATGTAACATTTATGTCTAACGTCTTCGACCCTCTCTCAATGATTTGAATAAAACAAGTTATTTTTGGACAAAAAAACTCTCTCCCACCATCAAATTCGATGGTGCGTATGAAGTGGCTCTTGGAAACTGTATTCTCAAAAATACCTATGATATCCTGAGAAAAGATCGTAAATATGATATAAAAATTAGACCCCATGATTGGCCACAAGCCGCTGGCGAACAACATAAAATTCAAAAGATTAATTGGTTGGATTACCCATATGTTGAATTACCATACAAGGAACTCAGTTGTATGAATGATTTGTGTCTCGTTCTATCAATAAAAGAATTTTCGCTCGCAAAAAAGGAGGCTTTCATTTCAACTATTCAAAGGAAGAGGGAAGATCTACATTAGCTCACCCATTACCAATGAAAAGGTTATCCTCAATGATAATCTAAAATATGTTCTTGGCTTTAAACTTAATATAATCAATGGTAAAAGTGCCGGAAACACTAATATTATTTTTGCCGAGTATCCAAAAGCCTTCTCCTCGGACACTTGTATATTTAATCCATGCATCATTTGTGAAAGATCCCGAACTTGGAAATAGCAATGTCCATCTCCTACGAGTACTTTAAACGAAAAACCAATCAAGATTATATTCATCATTACAATATAAAGCATCTTCAGTATGGTCCCTGTAAACACTTCATATTGGAAACTCTGTCAGTTAACACTAAGAACCGAATTAGGTGATCCTCTAGCAATAACGAAAGGTTTAGCTGTGATTACATGTCATTTTTGACCCATCGTAACTGCCTAAGATGAATAATAGAAGTATTCCATTTGTCTGTCCTGATATTGACTGCTATGTTGGTGCTCCGAGTCCTTGTCCAATAGGTCATGGATTGGACTATTACATGAAGTGTACTACAATGTCTGGCTATGGTCTTAGTAGCTGGTGTTGCTAGGTTATTTCATTCTGCACTACCCCTTGCCAGAAAATATCTTGTACCAGCTGCATCAAATTTTGCTGCCTTAACACTACAGGACTGTGGATCTGGTAAAAATTTTAACGAGAGCGTGCTAAAGACAATATTATACTCTTCAGCAAGAGCCGTTGGTGAGCAATTCAAATCTCAGTAAAATCGGAAGGGATTAAAAAGGGTGCGTGGTCATCATTCACTCATCAGTCTCTATCCAGGTGGGAAGTGAAGACATCAACAACGACTTTGAGGAATAAAAGGAAGAAGACCAATAAGAAGAAGAAGAAGAGAAAAAGATTATTTAGATCAAAGAAGGATTTCTTCTCTTAAGATGACCTATCTTCCCCACAAAGAATCACATCCATCAATCAGCTCCTCATTGAATCTATTCAATGCTGAAAATGTTGATGTCAGTGTCAAGTCTGGCTATATAAACAATTTCATCCTCAACAACCTCTCTCGGAAAATATACACTTTCAGATATTTTCCGAATGAAGACTATTTCATTGATTCATTAATGCAACATTTATTGATTTAAACGTTTGCGGCGAAGAAAAAGACGACAATACAACTCCCAGTGCTGCCGATGGGCTGTCCTATGGAAAAAACTGTATCCTACACAACTTGTTCAAAACAAATTAATGTATTCATTAATGGAACATTGGTGAGCACTAGCAATAATTTATCCAACTATGCAAGCTACATACAATTTATGATGATGACTCCAAAGGCATATAAGGATTGAGAGGTCGGGCACTGGGCTATGAATATAAATCAGGTGTTGATGCTGACGGTGAGTTAACTGCTGCAGTGACCCCAGGAGGTATTATTTAGTTGGAAAATTAAATCATGAGATTCAATATATCCAATGGTTACCTCCCAATGTCAAGATTGACATAAAGTTATAACTAGCTCATTGAATTTCATTTTGAGAAAGAAACTTGCTGCAAGCACCTGATGCAAATTTCATTGTCACTTCAGCAATTCTTCATGTTCAAAAAAACAGGTTACGAGCTCTGTTGCATTGGCAGTGGAAAAGCTAAGAACCAATGGTAACAATATTAAACTTCTTGTCCCCCGTACGAATCACCAATCAACGTCACATTCCCACTGGCTCTCGTAGTTACACCGATTCATCATTTATCAATGCAGAAATCCCATCAAAACTTAGCTTGGCCTTTGGGCGAAGGGTGCCAGTGCCGTTGGATCCTGTACTGCATCTCCCCACGATTTTTTTTTTGGTCTATCTAGCCTTGTGTGCAAAGTGAATGAGATTCCACTGTACACTCTATCATTTGATAAAAAATCCTATAGAACTCTGTATGTGTTGACCATGCAATCCTAGATCATGATTCACAACTATTTGAAAATGGAATAACCGATTAAATGTTTTCAAAAAATCATGGTGTAATTGTTTTGGAATTGTCTGGCACTCAAGATATGAGCATAGTACGAACTGGGAAATGTAAGTTTAGAGTGCACATTTTCCGATGCTTTGACCGAAAGTATCACATTAATATCACTGAGTCAATTCGAAATCTATTGGGAAATCACACCCGCGACGGCAGTGTTCTACTAGAACCTTGTACCATGAACGCAAACCAAATAATCAGCGTATTTAATATGGATTTATACATGTCCCCAGTATAAGTCCTATTGCATACCATAGGACTTCATTGAAAAAATGTTAACAAGTTTTAACAATACCCTAATCATTGTTAAAAGCAGTTCATTGAGTTTGAAGCGGGTCACTGGCTCTGCATCCTTCAAACAGCGAAGAATTTGAATTTTTTATGCTCTTGGTCTATAATAAAATTCTACACTCTACACATCAACAACTTTATTGATAGCAGTGGGAAAAACTATTATTCAAAATCAGAGGAGAGTACAAGATTTAACGACTAAGACATTTGGCTTTCATGCAATACTCTTTTTATGTCCAGATGTCGTGGCTATACGTACAAGCAGTTTCTCAACATTTAAGTTGAACTTTCCACGACTGAACGACTTTCTAGTGGCAAATATACTTTCAAAGTGTGTTTAATATTTATTTAGTGCCCTACGAATCAAATGTTCTAAAAATGCATGTAAAATTGTTTATTAATGAAAAATAATGTATATACATGATAAAAACGACTTTTCTACTCTTTAGATTTCTTCCTCTACTACGTAAAGGTATTTATCGAGAACAACTAATGCGGGTAGATCATCGGAATTCACTGTATGCTGATCCTGATGTGCTGCAATGTCAGGGTCACATTTTCTACAGCATAATTTAACTTCACTCTTATCATATCTCTTTGTATAGTCAATAATACTATTTCCGTTCATTTTGTAAAATTCGCGTGTTTCAATTTGCTTATTTGAAGCAATGTCACTTACAGTGTCCTTAACTGGTGAATCACATTTTGTAACAGCGAAATAAAAATCAGTAGGCTTATAGTCATAGTTAGTATTGTCTTCACAACGATGACCTAGGAACCAAATTCTTTTTTTATTCCAACAGTTGAATCGTAGACCTGGATCCTCCTCCCAAAACAAGCTAAGCCACGACGATACCAATCTCTTAGCAATAAACTAAAATCATGTTAGGATATCTTTCCAATCATAACAGGATATTTATTCTCCCACTGATTACATTTATCATAGTGGCAATTCGAGCATAGGTGTCCTCTAGAGTGAGAATCACACACCACATCTCTTCAAGACAGGAATTACAACCTGTAATTTGTATGACGGCATATCCTCTATGTAATTTACACGGGGCTGCATAATCTACACTTTTCATCATACTCATCGATCATTGTACAATTCTCATATAATGACCAGCTGCCCACGTGTGTATACATGCATAGTGGACATGTATGGAACATTTTTTCATGTGTTGACACTCTCACCGCCAAAATGAAACTGAGCTACGATCAACAAATTGAGTATTGGCAGAGAGAGAGAGAGAAGAGAGAGTAAATCCTCTTTTTGAACAACATCTTTCTCGTGAAAAAATCGTAGTCTTAAATTTCTAAGTGCTAGTGTGTGTTTAAAAGCAAATCCACAATATCATTTTGTCTTGTCGAGATTAATGTGTCAATAAATTGTTCAAATGCCTTTTCAACACGACGTAAAAGCTTCATGCAATATTATAATGACGGAGAATCAGTGTTTCATTATATCGAGAAGCATTCCCTGAGAAAATATTTTCCTTTGAACAGATGACTCCAGAAAATCATCATCTAGAATCAAACGTTTTTCCATAAACACAAGATTCCCTATGATTTTTTCTTTCCCAAATCTATCCATTTTTTAGAGTCCTAACACTCTCACAACCAACTTCAGACTAACCATGATTCTTTTTTTGTACTTAAAAATATACGCTAACCTATTATAGAAAAAATAATTTTGATTTAGAAACAATTTTATTGAATATAAGTAAGAGAATAATCACTGATACAATTTATTCTCCTTGATATATTTCACTAGTATATCTAAAACAGTTTTGAAGTCTATTTATATGCACAATATTCAGTTTTGCTGCAAAGCATAATTGCTCTACCAATTTAAATTCGCTCAATGATATAACATATCTTGCATACATATCGTCCCATCCAAGGCTTAGTCTACATCCTCGTGTAATTTGCACTGCCACGTTTGGTACTCTCGCCTTTGTATCATTCCTGCTACTTGCTCCACCATCAAGCTCCAATAGTGTAAACATACCACTCATTTTCTTTGCTAATATAGTGTCAAATAATAGAGTATAAATATAATCTGTTCTCTCTCTGAATTCAATTCTCTTACTAATATGAACTATAATGAAAATCACTTTTCTATTTGAATCCGATTACTATGCTAATCAAGATACCGTATATGGAGAATCCCTCCGTATCTGCTCTCTCTGAATGCCCAGAAAATGGGTGTTGACACGGAAACCTATCTGGTAAGGCATGTACCTTCTGTAGCACTAGATACCTGCCCGTGGTAAGGCATGTACCATTGAAACTGCACTGTATATTCATGCTCCAGGCCTTGTCCCTTCCGCGGTGCCTATATGCCTTACTACTGACGATTTCCCAGTAATCGTACAAGGCATAATCTATAAGAAGTGAATAAAAAAATATAATTCTATCTTTATTTTCACCTCTATGATTAATTAATGAGGTCCACAGGCACTTAAATATTGATGCCTTAGATAACATTTTGACCAAAGCTATACTAATTTGTGAATATCATATCTATGGTAAATCCCAGTAAGGAAATTAAACAATTCGGGCGATGGACCACCTTGGTTTATTTAAGAGTAAAAGGAAGTAATTTCTTTTCGGTTCTGGTTCATAGATTTTTATTTCTTATTGTATTTTTTTTTTTTTTTTCTTATTTCTGCCTATTATTATTTTTTTTTCGTTTTAATTTTATTTTCATGAGAAGGATTGGTCATCACTTGGTTGTTTTATGTCCTTTTCTGTTTGTTTTGTTTGTGTCCTAAGGGGTTGTGTTTGTTAAGTGTCTGTTATATATGTGATCGCCCAGTATCGTCCATATATAGTTTGCAATTAAAGGGACTAAACTGAACTAGAATTAATTTTGATGTGAATAGGCTGTTGCCTGTTCAAGGTCAATTTTCCTATGTCAAGGTAGATTCTAAAGCCCATTTTGGCCTTTGCATATATTTTCAGTTGTAGTAATTACTCAGTAGTAATTACTTTTTTTGTTGTAAAATTACTGTAAAATAAGAAATCGGTAAGTAAAATTGATAAAATAAGGTAAAATTGGTAAAATAAGTTACTCCCTAGAAATAAAGGGTAAAAATTGGTGTTTTAGAGGTGCCCTGTAGCTGAAATACCATTTAAATATTTCTTTTTAAGCATCACTTACAGCTTCAATGAAAATTTAGTAATGGTTGTGATTTTCCTGGGTTTAAAAAAGCTAATGTTTTATCTATGGTTTATCAATTTAATTAACTTTCTAGTTTATCCCTCTGGTAATCTTGTGCCTAGGGTAATACTTCAGCAATTGGACAGTGCCTGATTTCGGACATCCATTTTGTAAAAAAAAAAAAATGAATAAAAATTAAATAAAATAAACAAATTAAATTTATCATTATTTGGGAGTAAAATGGTATTAATCATTTTTTTTCAACATTTAAACCTAAGAAATATTACCCTAACAGCCTTGCATATTTGAATAGCCGTATTCAGCCACATTCCTCATATCATATACATTTTACTTTTTATTTATTTATAAAAGTACCGAATACAGTTAAATAAGAAGTTTTGTGACACTTCGATGACTTTGATTAGCTAAGCACTAAATCATAAGAGCGGAAATTCAGTCACTTTCACAGTCATTAAGACTGCCCAACAGGATGTGTGCTTGCAAATCAAGCTCCTCTCGTTCAGAATTAGATTCTGATTCAGTTGACTGTGCCTTTTTCTAAGCCCTCTCCCCCCCCCCCACACACAAATGTCTTGGATACGGTCATGAGGATTCTATATCAATTTTCTACCTCCACCCTCCCACAGTTTCTCTCCCTTAGAGCTAATTCTGTATTTATCTGAAGGTTCTTTCAAAACAACTGCTAAAACACAACGGCCGTTAAACTGGAATAAGAATTTCTTTTGGACACTGTAATCAGTAACAACTCATTCGGTAGCAATTCGTTAAAAAGCAGGCTAAATCTTAGAAAAGGGTACTGGAACTTTCAATTTCCAATCGACTGAGCCCTCTCCAAAGCATATTCGATCACCTCTTCCACATGAAGTGCATCTGGGAAAAAATAAATGAACAAATATTAATACATTGAACCCTTATGGGTGTTTACCAAAGGTAATGCAATACGATTGTCCCTTACTTAAACAAGGGAGTAGAAATTTCAATTTCCCTTCTAATGAAAATCTGGAATTATTCAACGGGAAAATAGGGGGCAATTTTCCACGGGGGAAGGGGGTATTCCATGGGTGTATTTTCCAGGGGGTGGTAAACGCTGGTTTCCGGGGTAATGACGGCATGAATACAAGATTTCTCTGAGATGTGAAATTTAAAATAAAAATGAGGATATCGATTCTGCTGTGGCCCTCCTCATTGTTGAGAATCCAGATCATGTAGTTCTGTTTGATAAGACAACTTTAATATTTGAAGCGAATGGCTTCCCGCACTCTTTTAGGAAGGCAACTGAAATTAAGAAAAAATCCATCAATAGAGACCTTGCTTTAAATAGAGATACTGGAGATATTCCTTTAAATCCAATACACAATAACTTAAAATTAAAGGACTCAAATAACATTTTTTTTTTATTTAATTTAAGATCATCTGACCGCACTTTTAATGAAAATTAGGTCAGTGGACAATCTAAGTCAACTACTAAGCAGAGAATTCTTGCCCAATCTAATTGTTGAATAGTCTTTCATTTATTCTGGCTAGGTTTTTTTGGTTTGTTTGATTCAATCTTTCTTCTGCTAAGTTAGAGTTAATTCAAAACGTTAGTCTTCCTCCTTTTTTTTAGAACTGAAGACGGCTGGGCGGATGTCTCTGACGAAATATCTACCTCTATCATTTTCGCTTCTTTTTTGTCTGCTGGCTGACATTACCCTCATTTTTCTCGGTTATTTAGTTTTATAAATTTTTTTTCATATGTCAATCCTTCTTGTAGCCTTTTCTGTCTTTTACTGTTCACAGAACAAAATTTAATTTTATTTCAGCTAATATTTCACAATTTTAAAATTATAATTACCTATACTATAATACGCTTTGTCGTTTTCAAACAGTTCGTGGTAACGAACTGTAAGTAAGGAGCGACCCGGCTCAATACTATCCGAAACTCTAAAAAACAGAATTTTGATACTAGTAGATACATCAGAAGAATAAAATTTTTATGCTGATTTCAAATATATAAGTTTGATCAAATTTAGTTCAACCCATCAAAAGTTGCCTGCAAAAGTTTGACTTATTTTCGAAAATAAGGAGGAAACACCCCCTAAAAACTGATAGAATCTTAATGAAAATCAAATCATCTGATTCAGCGTAACAGAAAACCCTAGTGCAGATGTTTCAAGCTCCTATCTACAAAAAATGTGGAATTTTGTATTTTTTTTCCAGAAGAAAGATCACAGATGCGTGTTTTTTCAGGGGTGATCGTATCGATCCAGTAGTCCTAGAATATGAGAATATGTGAGAGGGCTCATTATAACGAAAATTAAAAGTTCTAGTGCCCTTTTTAAGTGACCCATATAATTTGAGGGCAACTTGGCCCCCTCCACGGTCATTTTTTTCCAAAATCACCCAATCAAAATTTTGAGAAGGCCATTTTGTTCAGCATAGTCAAAAATCTAATAAATATGTCTTTCAGGATGACTTATACCCCAACAGTTCCCGGAAGAAGGGCTGCAAGCTATCTACTTTGCTGATTGTTTACATATAGTATTGGTTATTGGGAAGTGTACAGACGTTTTCAGGAGGTATTTTTTCCGGAGGGGTGGGAGTTGGAAAGGTGTTTACGTGGGAGGATCTTTCCATGGAGGATTTCCTTGGGGGAAGGGACATTTCCATGAAGGGGTGTCGGATTTCCAGCATTATTTAAAAAACGATCAGAGATTCAATAAAAAAACAAGTTTTTTCAACTGAAAGTAAGGAGCAACATTAAAACTTAAAAACGAACAGAAATTATTACGCATATGAGGTGGTTCGCCCCCTAGTCAATACCTCGCTGTTTACGCTAAAGTTTTTATTTAGTACTTACAAAAGAACTATCTATTCTAATTAAACGGTCTTTGTGATTCAGGGATTTGTGATTCGAACAAAAATTTGAGCTTTAGCGTAAAGAGTGAGGTATTGACTAGGGGATGAACCCCCCCTCATATGCGTAATAATTTCTGTTCGTTTTAAGTTTTAATGTTGTTCCTTACTTTCAGTTGAAAAAACTGTTTTTTTTTTATTTAATGATAACAAAGACCAAGTCAGACAGACCGCCTTTTAAACCGGGGAACACAGCAATGCACAAAAAAAAAATTATATTCAATCCTTTTTCTGCCACCCACTTCGCGCTTTTGTGCTCTGAAAAATTGCAAGCTGTCGTAAAATATGCTAGTAAAATATGTAAAATATCGGTAAAATACGTTAAATATCTTTAAAACTGGTAAAATACGTAAATTACGTAAATTAAGTAAAATATGTAAAATACCAATTTTATTGGGAGCAGTATAACTACGGTAAAATACGTAAAATGACCAATTTTACCAGTTACAACACTAGTTATTTTTAAGCTTATTTTTAAAAGTTGTACATCTTTGTTGTGTGTGTTTTTTCAGAAACTTCCGATACTAATTTTGATAACCAATCGTAGCACCAATTGCCTTTTGTATTGCTTTTTGGCCAAAAAAACTTATGCGCACTCTTCCCCCACTGAAATCTGTTCAGAGCTTTACTCTTTACTCTAAGGCGTCGGCGCTGCGCGCCGACACCTTAGATGTTTGGCGGAGGGAGTCACCACCCCTCCCCCTCCCTTAGCTACGCTCCTGGTGATGGCGCTTGACGTATGCTGTAAAACCAAAGTATTGTAAACCCGGTGTATGGAGATAGCGTCACCATATGCCAGTATGGCCTCTAGAACTGGAAACTTTTTTAGTGAATTGCTATATATTTTTTTTGTCGGTAATATTTTGCCCTATTTCGGGCAAAAATATCCGTCCGCTTATTAGGGCGTTTCTGTTTTAATGACAATCAAACCCTTAAAGCATTTTCCATCTAATTTTGATTTTTTTTTTTTTTAAATCAGGTCTAGGTTAATTTTCGGGTCTAACTGTTATTTTTTTAGTCCGGTCTTTGTTTATAGCCATTAAGGCAGAAACAGAAGAAGAAAGGCTAGCTTCAATGCCTATTGAAAATTTGCAACCATTCACCCAATAGCTCATGGATCAATGAATTTACCGTACTAATATAGGCCACAAAAAGTTAGGACACGATTATTTAAACCTAGGGATCTACCTATGAGAAGTGAAGAATGCCGAACTGAAATACTCGAGAAACAGTGAGAGATAAATATATAGAGATTGAAATTCAGAGAGAGAAAGTGAGAGAGAAAGGGGAACAAAGGAAATTAAGAGACGACAGGAATAGAAGAAGAAATCAAGAAATGATATAGTGCATTTACAAAACAATGATATAAATTATATTTTATATTATTTAAGTATTGCAAGGGTTAATAGATAGGAGAATATGTCGTAAAATTTCTTATACTACATCTCAGATCATTCGTCTCGGATCAGAAAGAACTTTAATGATCATCAAAACGTAGAAAGAGACGATTAAGCCCCACAACTGATGTATAATGTGTATTATGTGTGAAATATGCTGTAAAAAAAGAGAAAACAGTAAAAAAGAAAACAGATTTACACAACTAAGATTCAATGATAGTAACACTTTTTGTTAACTCATAAATTCAGAGTTTATTGACCAGCCGAAGTTTATTGTCAAACAGTTCGTAGTAAAGCAAGGATTTCACGTGAAAATGCACAGAAAAAAGAGCAGTGTTCTACCCTTGAACAAATCTGAAAATTATGACGACATAGAAAGAAAACTGTTGGCTCCCGTTTGCGGAAAAATCGCGAGTATTGGGCCTGACTTTTGAGAAAGTGCTGAACACGAAAAAAAATTGGGAGGAAAAAGTAAATAAAATAGTCGGGATATTGAGTCAACCGAGGAAAAGCCTTTTCAAAACGATGTTCGAAAGAGTTCTGTATGTCAATACATATTGCCTCACGCTATTATTTTACACTGCTCCTGTTTTCGCATTACCTGAAAACCTTGCCAAACAAATTGAAAGAGCCATCTGGAGATTTGTTTGGACGGGGAAACTTGAAAAGTTACAAATAAAATGCTATACCTTCCTGTGAAATCGGGCGGAACTGGGGTACGGATTTCAGGGTTATATGCAAGACGCTCTTCCTCAGAAACATTTGTGAGCTTGTTGTTAAAAGAGGAGCCATCAACTGCAATTATGAGGCAGTGGTTTCTCCCTATAGTGAATGAGAATGCAGAAGAAAAGGTGAAAAAATTAAGCAAAAAATTCCGACCCCTCTGCGATTGAACGTCAGCCCCCTGAAAGAAAGCAAAGGAATTGGGAGCACTGAGATGTGACTTGGGAAAGGACGAACTAAAGAAGGTATTCGAGATGTTTTTAGAAGTGAGAAGGAACCGAATTATAGAGCAAGAGAAAAGGAACCGTTCATTGATTTTCAGTTATCTTTTAAAAATCTTAGTGAATTGCCGCTTAGTTATGAACAGAAAGAGTTTGTGTACTGCATGATTCATGGAATATGACCCTTTAATGATAGAGCTAGTCGCATATTGAAAACCGAAAACGCCTACTTGTTCAACGTGCGGAGACGAATTGCTTGACGGACTATTGTACGAACTGATTCAATGCCCCTCGAACGGTGGATTACCCCAAAGATTATTGGAAATATTAGAAAATGGAGGAATGAAGACAGCGTCTGTAGAAGAAAAGAAGAAAGCTCTAAAGCTGTCCTTTTGTGTTAAAGGTAAGCCAAGGAATTATGCGCTGTGTTTGTTAGTGACGAGTGTTAGCATGCATGCGTGGAAAATGCGGAAACGTCAGAAGCAGGTTAAAATTTCTCTGGCGAATGTTTGGCTTGAAAATTTATGTCAATGACTTGAGACGGAGTCGAGAATGGAGGGAGAGGGTAGTTTTAAATGTGAAAATTTTGATTTAAATGTTATAATGTAAATTTTTTTAAATTGTTAAAAAAAGGAAATTATGTTAGTATTATGATAAATGATTTAAAGTTATTTTTGATTGGTTATTGTTTGATTTTTGAGTAGCCAAATGGGTATTAATAAGATTTTAGTAGTTTATTTGTGTGTTTTAAAGAAGGATTAGAATGGCGTGCCTAAAGATATTCTAAGGGCACAGCATTCTACTCCTCCTAGGTTTGTTTTGGGGTTGAGGGAAGGTTGGGTGGATGGAGGATGATGTATAGGTGATTGAGAACAAGGTTTTATGAAAAATGTTTGTGTATTATTAATATAAGGGAAAAAGGGGTGCCCTATGGCGGAAGGGCACCCTGCAAAACCGGAAATGGTGTTTATTTTTTGTGGTTTTGGAGTTTTTTGTAGTATACCTTGTCTTCGTCAGTTTTGTTTGGCTACCCAAATCCAAAAATCAAAAAATAAATAAAGTTTTTTTAAAATAGTGTAGGTGACATTAAAGTTTGACATTAAGTGAAAAAGATTATTATGTCACCGAGAGGAGAGGAGGTGGGATTTTAAGGAAAAAAAAGTTCGTAGTAACAAAACTAAAGTAAGGAGCGACCCGGCCCAATAGAAACTGAGAACAGAATTCTGATAATAAAAGATGTATCAAAAAAATTGGCTTTTTATGGTGACTCCAAATATATAAGATTCATTCAAAAGCTACAAGCCTAAGAAAATTTTTCTGATTTTTGAAAAAGAGGGGAAACATCTCTCAAAAGTTAAGGAGTCTTATTGAAAACTGCACCATTAGATTCAACGTACCAGAGAACATTATTATAGAGGTTTCAAGCTGCTATCTGCAAAAAATGTATAATTTTGTATTTTTTGCCAGAAGAAATATCATGGATGCGGATTTATTATTATTTTTTTCCGATGTGTGATTGTATAGTCCTAAAATATAAAGAGAGGGCTCATTTGACTGGAATTTTAAGGTTCTTGAACTGTTTTAAATGACCAAAGAAATTTGGAGGGTAACTAGCCCCCCTCTCACGCTGTTTTTACCCCAAAGTCGTCTGATCAAAATTTTGAGATTGCTAGTTTGTTTAGCATAGTTGAAAGGTCCAATAAATATGCCTTTGGGATGATTTGACCCCCCTCCCTCCACAATCCCTAGGAAAGGACTGCGGGTTATGAAATTCACCCATTGTTAACATGCAGTACCCTATTTGTTATTGGGAACTATACCAAGATTTTTCAGGGGGGACTCTGTGGTGGGATTGTCTACAGAGAGAATGTATTGTCAGGGGTAGGGATTTCCGGGGGTGAGCTTTCCAGGGAAAATATTACAAGGGAGAATTTCCTAGAATTCATGTACGAAGTTCGTTTTATTTATCTTACTTTCTCTTTTGCGACTTTATTTTACATGTGGTTGTGTTTTCTGGGGGAATTGTCCAGGGAAAATTTTTCAGCGGGGCTAGAATTCTCTCAGGGGATTTTTCTATGGAAGGGGGGGGAAAGGTGTATTCAACGGCATAAATTCTCCATTGGGGGAAATATCACCGGGAAAAATCCTCCACGGGGAAAGTTTATGCGGGAGAAACTTTCCATTGGGGTGAGGAAGAGATTTACGGGAAAAATATTCCACATAGAGAGATTTTTGGCATAAATTTAAAAAACGATCAAAAATTAAATAAATAACCATTCTTTTTTCAAATGAAAGTACCCTAAAGAAATTTTTTAAGGCTGAATCGTCCGCAAGACGATTTGCAAGACGCTGCATGATTTAAAGCGATGATGGAATTACCCGGGGGTAATTTCTGGGGCGACGAGTGAGGATTTTACGCGAGAGGAACTTTCCGTAGAGGAATTTTTTGGGGGAGAGGAAATTTTCGATGGAAAGAGAGGTGGATTTTCCTGGATCAATTGGTAAACGATCAGAAATTAATTTAAAATACAGTTTTTTTTTCAACTGAAAGTAGGGGCAACGTTAAAACTTAAAACGAACATAAACCATTTCGTATACAAAAGGGGCTGCCCCCTCATTAGTACCCCGCTCTTTACGCTAAAGTTTGGCCTTTTGTCCCAATTCTTTGAGAACTACTCCTGAAACACAAGGACCGTTTAATTAGAATCAAAGGCTTTTTTAAAAGTACTAAAGAAATTTAGAGTAAAGAGCAGGGTATTGAGGAGGGAGTAGCCCCTTTCATATATCGAATATTATATTTTGATTTCAAGTTTTAAACGCTGCTCCTTATTTTCAGTTAAAAAAACTGTTTTTGTTTTTTTTGTTTAATTTTCACTAAAGAACAACGATTGGGATTCCTCTGTTCTTGAAGGTTCGTTTTCGCTCCTTGTCTTTTGAGTAAACCTTTAAGTACCAGGAACACCAAAATAAAACAGTTTTACCCCTTGAACCGCCTTAGGTCCATTTATGCTTAAAACCTGCGACTATCTACAATTTTTCTTTGGTTTGTTTAAAAATCATGAACTTTCTAGGGTGTAGTACCATATTTTTCTCAGTGTTCTATCTAGGGTAGTACAGTATTTTCCTCAGTGTTGCCCTGTTGAACCAAAAGACAAATAAGCAAATATAATTAGTTAAGTCTGACAAAGCTTTTCTTCCGTTAAGATTAAAAAAAAAAAAAAAATCAATTCTTATAGACAACTACACTTTAAAAGGAAATCTAAGCCTTCTTCAACTGTTTAACGTCATTTGTTTTTAGCTAATATTTTGCTGATTTATCACCAAGCTCCTTTTTAAATTTGGCACCCAATTTAAAATTTGGCTAAAACTGCATAGTGAAGTATTTTCTATTAAATATCGAATTTCTTATTTTTAGGATAGCACCACTTCAAGAAAATCAGGCTTTATTTTCACTGTCCTTGGAAATCATTAAAGGTCAAGTGCCTAGCAGGCTAGGAAATATAATTAGTTTTCGTCTTGTCAATGATAAGAAAAGTGATATTGTAATGTAACATGAGATAAGGAGGAATCTGAGAGAGTAGGCTGATAGCCTTTGTAGAGGAAATTTACTTGACCAAAATTTGTTTATCCTTTTTTATTATGTTTCTAAAACCGATCAAAGCTTTAACATGCACGGCAAGAATAAAAGTTTTATTCTGTCATTTTTTTAACATAAAGTAATAGAAAATAGTTGCTCAACTGTTTTATTCCGTAAATAAAGAAGCTTTTAACCTTTTAGCGTTCATAAAAGTTCTCATAAAGTTCACACGTTTTACAAGAAATTATGTTTTCAATCGTGGAAATATGTGCAAAACACTGAAGCATGGCGTCAAAATTACACTCTACCCCATTTCATGATAGTTTTCATATAGGTCTTATAAAAAAAAAATATTAATGGAAAAGAGCTTCCTTAAACAGAATCATGCAAATATATTCTTTTCTTTCGAGAATGCTAAAGCTGAATTGAAGAGATATAGAAATTGATAAATATATTAGTGGATGTATTCTGATGTAAAATCCAGTAAGAGAAAAACTGCCGAGTCGGAGAACTGTTTTCGTGTTTCTGCACCATTTTCGTCATATCCAAACCATTTGTGTTCTTTTTTGTTTTATTCCCTGGAAATGACACTGACTACAGCTTTAATATGTATATTAGGAAAGAATATAGAAGGAGCAATAAAAACAAAAACCTACCCGTCTATCTCATTTAGCAGGAATTAGGCGGTCTTAAGAAATTGCCACTTAGCTATGATGATCGATTACACCAATATCCACCTAGCAATATTATCACATCACTCAGCTTTATCGGCAGCATATTATAGCCATTTAGAGGTAAGCAATTTGAGGTTTAGAGCAAGATTAAGTGGGAACTAAAAGATTTTTTTACGATTTTAGTATGAGATTCTGTTTTTTCGCTTTTGTGTTTAAAACTTTGTAAATTTAGGCGTCGTTTAGAGCAATTTTATTGTGGGAGCGAAATTTTGTTTTGTCCTTTTTTTCGCACACCGCCTGTTTCAATTTATTGCAAAGAAGTCTCAAGGGTCAAACTACACAGAATTGCCAGAAAAATGGTCATTAGGCCTTACGGGGTAAAAAAAACTATCGAATTTTGGTTTATCTTAAAAACTGTATTCAAAAAATATGTATACTCTGATACTTTCTGGGGATACTCTTCTAGCAGGAAAGCAAACAGGTACCTTTTGTCAAAAGGAAATCAGGCGCTGAAATCTCACAGTGGCCCTCCAAAATATTCTTATGGTGCCTAAATTAGTGCCATCTACTCTTGCTAGCCATTTCAGTTTGTGACTGTGTCTGTGCAAGATCGATCAAAGTTCTAATTTGGTGAATTAATGAAATAAGTTCTGATTCAGCACAAAATCAAGGTAAATTCTGACTCGATGCAAAAATGAGTCAAGTCTTGATTCGATGTATAAATAAGGTAGATCCAAGCTGCATTTATTCCTCTCTCGCTGCTAACTTTTTAGCAGAAAAGTTGACGGGTAACTTTTACTTTAGTAACTTTCAACCATTGAGAACAAACAATCACACCAATACACATAATTGTAGGTACAAAGTTAGTCCATGGCCCCTTCAACACCTCACTGTGATCCCCTGAGAACTTTTTACTGGAAATGTAGACACTCAGCATGCTGTTTGAAGTGGAATCAAACAAGAGTTTTCATCCTGTAAGAGTGGCCCGTGTTTCCTGCAGCCCCAATCTCTAATACGGCCATATTTTTGCAGATAGGTAGACATGTGGTACCTAGGTTAAATCAGAATAATACATGGCTTTGAAACTTTTAGGATTGGAGGACCAAAGTGGGACCGGGGCTGCGACATTGGCCCTTCCTTCTCAGGTACAAATTATGATGAAAAAGCAGGTATTCTGAGCCTTGTTTGGACCAAAAATCATACATGCATTTGCCACATGTATAATTGGAGGAATAAATTCGGCTCATGGCTTCTCCCACACCAAACCAACCAATTATTTTCAACAGAAAGGCAGATTGCCTTGATCAATCAGCATGAGACTTGTGGAGCAAACAACTTACACCAATGGGACATAAGAAAGATCGTTTTCCAAGGTGGGTGCCCACTTCTCTAACCATAGCACAAAAACGTTCAGATCCACAAAAAAACTTAAAGGACAATATTTTGTGTAAAGGGGACAGAGTGGACGAATTTCCAAAGACTTGCGCAACTTCTTACCGTTGACTATCTTTCACAGGAAATTGTCCGGCTTCAAAATTTATGGATTCCTCAAAAATATTACTTTAAAACTTTTTAGCGACTGACTGTTAAAATTCAGTGGTGTAAAGTGTATTGGACCAATACTTCATGACTGTAATCACCAGCCAATTTTCACCAAATTTCAGAAGATTCTTAGTTGTTGTTTTTTTTAGTTTCTACTTTGGTAAGCTACAAACGTAAATTACCAGCCTCAAGCAATCCATCCCAGGTGAATCCCGTTGATTTTGAAATAAAATCAAGTAGTTGCAGAGATGAAGCCATACGCTAATTGTAGAAAAAGCCCACACAGATAGTCCGAGTGAGTGAGATGGCAAATCTTGCATAAGCCCTTTTTAGGATAGTATAAAAATGATGTCATTTCATTTTTTGATAGATAAGTCTATCTATCATCTGTCCATATGTCATTCCTAGGGCAGAAATAAGGTAGATAGTCATACAGCTAAGTAATCAAAGATTGGATTGATTTTGGGCTGACGCGTGACGGACAATGTCCACTGTACTTTTATGCAAAATCTGGGACTGAATTTGCTTGGACTCATAGGCAAACAAGTGAAACGTAAGCCTAATAGTGAAACCTAAGCCTAATAATTCTCTTCTTTTTTCCTGTTAGTATCAGCCATGGACAGTGACAGTAGGAAAGGTCAGGTGACACACGCCTCGATTGGGAAACAAGAATATTTTTTAAGCGTTTAAAAATATGAAAATGGGAGGTATTTCCATTGAAATCTTGGGAAAAATAAATCTACTAGCAGCACTTGCCCAACCCCAAGGAAAATTCCTTGCAGCGCTCATATTATCAACGTTAGTGTATGCTAAATCGTTCGCGGCAATAATTATTTGAAAACCAAAGTCATCTTTGGCAAAGATGCGTTTGCAACCTTTTCTGGCTGTATTTATTATTGGTTTCTGATATACATTTGAGACAAAAGCATTTTTTTCATCAAGTAGGTTTACTTGTAAGTAAAAATCATAGAATACAGCATACTCAAAAACGGGAGAGAACGCGTCATATACTTGAACTAAATATAAATTATTAGTTTCAGATGTTTATTTGAGACTGAGAAAAAAATTCCATACCGGAGGCTCATTGTTCTCACCTTTACATAAATTGAAGATAAATAATGTTTTCACAGTTTGTGGCAAAGTAATGCTTTATTTGATTTGAATATACGCTGCTTTTCAAGAAATGTAAATTTTCTTTATAGGGTTTTCGGAAGAGGCGGTTCTAATGGTATACCTTGTGTTTTGATCTGGCACCATTTTTTAGCAGTTTTGGACTATTGTTTGTGTTACTATGAGACGTGTTCGTCTCTTACTAGGTTGCAGATAAAGCTGCAACCATGAAAACAGCATCACTAGTTTGGAGTCAGGAAACTGAGAATAAAGGTTAAATAAAGGCAGAAATAGCGTATTTTGTGACCGTCTTTAAGGAAATTTTCTCTTTTAACTTTGATGAGAAAATTGTTCATGAGAGACACTACTTAAAAGTTCTAAGGGTTGACATCTATAACGTTTTAATCGATGGCAAAGGAATAAAACTAAAATGTTAATCTAGCGGCACTTCTGGTGGTGAACAATTGACATCTGCGACTCTTTATTTTCCTTTGGCAACGTAAATTCACTTTTTTTTCTATTCTAAAGCTGCATTTTTGACTGTTTTGAATATTTCTCTCTATTATCAATCATCAAGAAACAGGAGAATAGTTTAAATGGAAAGTAATCCATTATTTGATAATTAATGTATAAACTTTTATAAAACTACTCAACTGATACTAATTAGAGCTATTATACTCCCGGAAAGAATACCAAATTTGCCCTTTAAATCCCTATTTCAAAAAAGGTTTCCCTCCGGCAAAGCCCAAAAAAAATTTCTCGAATACTTTGGAGTTGTTTACAAAAGTTTCTTGAAGATCAAGTGGTTGCAGTAATGTGATGATATTTACGCAGAGATGCATGTTTTACTTCGTTCTAATTTTAAATCACCGCTGAAGTCAGTTCTTTTTTTTTAATCAGCTAGATGTTGAATTTGATATAATTTGAATTAACAAAACAAAGTTTAAAGAACCGAAGATATCGAAATAAAAACATCCTCGAAGATCTTTTATTCAAAAATATTATGGAAAGAGACATGAGAATAATAAAGGAAACATTTAAGTTACATGGAAAATTATTAATGGACTGTTAAATGGTGGTAAGAAGAATGAAACTTCAACTAGCCTAAACATTGATGGTAGAATAGTTGTTGAAAGGAATGAAATTTCAGACTTTTTTTGGGTTAAACTAAAGGTTCAGGAGATATGAATATCGATGGAACTAATCTGGAGGAGATGACACAAATAATAGGATTTATGAAGTCAAATTCTTCAGGAAGTGGGGGTCTCAATCTGCAAACATTTAATAAAGCGATAGTGTATTTATTACTCTGTCTTAGTAAAGAGCCATAAGGCTTCAGTGTTTAATTATTTTTTCTCCAGAGGCACTTCACATGAAAGAGGTGGTTGCATAAGCCTTGGAGGGGGTTCTCGATAGGAAATTGATTGGGAAATATAAAGTTCTAGAACCCTTTTTAAAAGTCAAAAGTGATCAGAGGGCAAACCACGCGCCCCCACGTCCTTTTACCCCAAATGCATTCAAGCAAAATTTTGAGTTTTCCATTTTGTTCAAATTAGTCCAAAAGTCAAATAACTGTAACTCATAGGTTGACAAAACCCCCCACAGCCCCAGGGCAAGGGCTGTAAGCAATGCAAGTTTCCCATTGCTAACATTTAGGCTTATTGTGGAAGGAGGAGTACATCATGTTGCTGTGAGTGTTAAAAATGGTCTGAGGGCAACCAGTCTCTCTCATGCCCTATTTATCTGCAGTCTCCCCAAAGACATTTGATCAGAATTTTGAATAGCTATCTTATTGAAAATATTCAAAGAGTCAAACAACTATGTTTCCAGGGATGACAAAAACCCCATAAGCCCTGGACAAGTGTTGTGCATTACATAAGTTGGCCATTGCTTATATATAAGGTTGGTTATTGGGAAAAGGGGTCATGTTTGATGCTGAGTCTGAAAAAGGCTATTAAGGTGAAATATTAAAAATCTATTTTATTCAAAATAGTCACAACATGACAACACCCCTGCTTTCAAGGATGTAATGCCCAAACAGCCCCCGAGTAAAGGATTGTTAATTATCTATGTTGACCTTTTTTAACATGCTGGGTTTATCATAGGCAGCGCGCTAGCGCTGCCTAAGTAAAGAACGATGTGGGCACAATGTGTTTTTTTCTCCATACCAGGGCACTTCGTATCGAAGGAGTTGTCGTAGAAACTTTGAAAAGGGCTCATTCGAGTGGAAATTGGAGTGGCTAGTGCCCTTTTTAATAGTCGAAAGTGATTGGAGGGCAAATAGCCCCCCACGCCCATCATTCCCCCAAACACATCCAATCAAAATTTTAAGATAGTCATTTTGTTCAGCGTAGTTGATTTCCAGATAGAAAATATTTTTTTGAGGAGGGACACTCCCCACATTCCTCGGAGCAAGGGTTTTAAGTTAGGCCCTGAGGGCATATAAGAACGATGTTGGCACAACGTACTATTTATTATTTTTTACTTTAGAGAAGGGCACTTCATATGGAAGGGGTCGTCGTAAAAGCTTCAAAAGGGGCTCATTTGATTGGAAATTGAGAGTTCTAGTGTCCCTTTTAACAGTCGAAAGTGATTAGAGGGCAAATACCCCCCCCCCCACGCCCATCATTCCCCCAAACACATCCAATCAAAATTTTGAGATAGCCATTTTTGTTCAGCGTAGTGTATTTCTAGATCGAAAATATGTTTTTGAGGAGGACACTCCCCCAAAACCCTCAGGGCAAGGATTTAAAGTTATGCCCTGGGGGCATATAAGGTTTTTATAGAAGGTGCTGTCGTAGAAACTTCAAAACAGACTCATTCGATTGGAAAATTCGAAGGGCTAGTACCCTTTTTAGAGTCAAAAGTGATTGGAGGGCAACTAGCCCCCCCCACGCCCATCATTCCCCCAAACACATCCAATCAAAATTTTGAGATAGCTATTTTGTTCAGCGTAGTTGATTTCCAGATAGAAAATATGTTTTTGAGGAGGACACTCCCCCACAACCCTCAGGGCGAGTATTTTAATTTATGCCCTGGGGCATATAAGATTTTTATAGAAGGCGTTGTCCTATACACTTCAAATCAGGCTCATTCAATTGGAAATTCAAGGGGCTAGTGCCCTTTTTAATAGTCGAAAGTGAATAGTGGGCAACTAGCCCCTCCCCCCAGTGCCCATCATTCCCCCAAAACACATCCAATCAAAATTTTTAGATAACTATTTTGTTCAGCGTAGTTGATTTCTAGATCGAAAATATATTTTTGAAGAGGACACTCCCCCAAAACCCTCAGGGCCAGGGTTTAAAGTTATGCTCTGGGAGCATATAAGGTTTTTATAGAAGGCGTTGTCGTAGAAACTTCAAAATAGGCTCATTCGATTGGAAATTCGAAGGGCTAGTACCCTTTTTAGAGTCAAAAGTGACTGGAGGGCAACTAGCCCCCCCCCCCCCCCCTTTTTACGCCCATCATTCCCCCAAACACATCCAATCAAAATTTTGAGATAGCCATTTTATTCAGCGTAGTTGATTTGCAGATAGAAAATATGTTTTGGAGGAGAACATTCCAACACAACCCTCAGGGCAAGGATTTTAATTCATACCCTGGGGCATATAAGGTTTTTATAGAAGGCGTTGTCCTATACACTTCAAATCAGGCTCATTCAATTGGAAATTCAAGGGGCTAGTGCCCTTTTTAATGGTCGAAAGTGATTAGAGGGCAACTAGCCCCCCCCCAGTGTCCATCATTCCCCCAAACACATCAATCAAAATTTTTAGACAACTATTTTGTTCAGCGTAGTTGATTTCCACATACAAAATATGTTTTTGAGGAGGAAACTCCCCCAAAACCCTCAGGGCAAGGGTTTTAAGTTATGGCCTGGGGGCATATAAGGTTTTTATAGAAGGTGTTGTCATAGAAACTTCAAAACAGGCTCATTCTATTGGAAATTCAAGGGGCTAGTGCCCCTTTTAATACTCGAAAGTAAGGGAAGGGCAACTAGCCCCCCCCCCACAGTTATATATGGTTTTTATTGAAATCTTTGTCGTAGAAACTTGTAAAGGGCCCATTCGATTTGAAAATCAAAGGGCTAGTATCCTTTTTAATAGTCGAAAGTGATTAGTGATAATTTTTGTTGTTATTGTTGTTTAGACCGGGGCACTTCGTATCGAAGGAGTTGTCGTGGGAAATTCGAAAAGGGCTCATTCGATTGAAAATAGAAAGGGCTTATGCCCTTTTTAATTGTCGAAAGTGAATGGAGTGCAATTAATCCCCCTTCCACTCCCACCCTCCCACGCCCACCCTCCCATTCACCCATTATGTTTAAAAACTAAATGTTGCCTTAAGATTAAATCAAAATGCATTGTGATAATGCTAATTCCCAATAAGGCATCTCAGCAGTATCCCAAGAACGACTGAGTGTATTATGTTCAAATTTTCGGAGCTACTTCTGCTCTTAAAATTTAACCAAATCAAAATAGCGTAAATGTATCCCAGCTATCAGCAGAACCCCCTTATTGAATACGACGAGAACACATGTGCTGCCATCTACAATTAAGTCTAACTCTGACAGTTTCGAGAAATTGATTGCGTAATCGAAGGGAGAGAATTTCTGAGAAATTGATTTGTTGGAGTTCGTCCAGGAGAATTGTCTCCAGGGCAAAGTTTATTAATGTCTAATGGATGATGTCAAGGTCAATTTATTTGTTGTTGTTGTTGTTGTTTGGCCAAGTGTAATGACACGAGGGGTGATTTACATAATCGCTAGGGGAATGTATTGGTCTAGGGGAAGTGAATTTCCGAGAACTGGATTTACATAATCGGTGGGGAGAATGTTATGATCCAGGAATGGGAAACATGAAGTACATGCCTCCTTCTAAAATCTCAATCAGAGAGTCGATTACATCTCATTCTAAACCAATCAGAGAGTCGCTTACATATGGTTTCCCCCATTACATCGCAATTCGCCCTTGAGATTTCATATATAACGGACATGCATTGTGATTAAATTATCAAATAGTTCCAAGACACAATGGATATAACCATGAATATTATTGAGGAGCTAGAAGCCTTGGCTACATCGATTTACAATGTGAGTTCTGTTTTAGTACATTTTCATTTTTTATTTTTAAAATAAAATTATTTTCCTTGGTCACCCTCCAGTATATTCAGATAAATCCTCCCCCCTCCCACTCTAATACAAACTCCACCATGCTATCTTTATAGTCGTTAGAAGACTATAAAATATGCACTTTTTAACCATGTAAACCCCAATCCTCCCTTCCCCCTCCCCATGTTTATGACTTTATTTCTTGAAATAGAAATAATTCTGTTTTGAATTCTCCCTTTGACAGGCAACTTCCGTTAACTCTTAGCTATTAAGCCGCCCGCTAATTTGGCATATAAATATTTTCCGCAATGATTTAATTGGCTGTCACCCTTTTAAAAACACATCCGCTTTTCTCAATCCATTACGGGTAATGATTTAACCAAAGGGATGTTCAACAGATCCAAAAGGATTGTTTTTTCCCGTCAAAATAAAACAGTTTCAAGCAAAATGAGATTGCAATAATTAAGCTCATTGGTCCACAACCTGTATGGAAGAATGAAATGCTTTCTAGACAAAATTAATGCTAACAAATATTCTTAGGACATTATGTAAAAAGAGGGAAGGGGCCATGCCTCAATTCTATCGCCATCATTGTAAAGTGAAAAAACAAAACTGTTTCTTCGCGTTAGGCAGTAAGAGGGCCAGGGATTTCTAAGAAAAAGATAGCTTTATTATGTTTAAATTGAATACCATTCACATCTAAGATCGTAAATTTAGGCCTATAAGCTGCTGGGTTAACAATCTTTTAATAAAACAGTTTCAAGCAAAATGAGATTGCAATAATTAAGCTAGGCCAACACAACCTGTATGGAAGAATGAAATGCTTTCTAGACAAAATTAATGCTAACAAATATTTTTTGGACATTATGTAAAAAGGGGGAAGGGGCCATGCCTCAATTCTATCACCATCATTGTAAAGTGAAAAAACAAAACTGTTTCTTCGCGTTATGCAGTAAGATGGCCGGGGATTTATAAGAAAAAGATAGCTTTATTATGTGTAAATTGAATACCATTTACATCTAAGATCGAAAATTTAGGCCTATAAGCTGCTGGGTTAACAATCTTTAATAAAAAAGTTTCAAGCAAAATGAGATTGCAATAATTAAGCTCATGGGTTCACAACCTGTATGGAAGAATGAAATGCTTTCTAGACAAAATTAATGCTAACAAATATTTTAGGACATTATGTAAAAAGGGGGAAGGGGCCATGCCTCAATTCTATCGCCATCATTGTAAAGTGAAAAAACAAAACTGTTTCTTCGCGTTAGGCAGTAAGAGGGCCGGGTATTTCTAAGAAAAAGATAGCTTTATTATGTGTAAATTGAATACCATTTACATCTAAGATCGTGAATTTAGGCCTATAAGCTGCTGGGTTAACAATCTTTTAATAAAACAGTTTCAAGCAAAATGAGATTGCAATAATTAAGCTAGGCCAACACAACCTGTATGGAAGAATGAAATGCTTTCTAGACAAAATTAATGCTAACAAATACTTTTAGGACATTATGTAAAAAGGGGGAAGGGGCCATGCCTCAATTCGATCGCCATCATTGTAAAGTGAAAAAAAAAAAAACTGTTTCTTCGCGTTATGCAGTAAGAGGGCCGGGAATTTCTAAGAAAAAAGATACCTTTATTAAGTGTAAATTGAATACCATTTACATCTAAGATCGTAAATTTAGGCCTATAAGCTGCTGGGTTAACAATCTTTTAATAAAAACAGTTTCAAGCAAAATGAGATTGCATTAATTAAGCTAGGCCAACGCAACCTGTATGGAAGAATGAAAATGCTTTCTAGACAAAATTAATGCTAACAAATACTTTTAGGACATTATGTAAAAAGGGGGAAGGGGCCATGCCTCAATTCGATCGCCATCATTGTAAAGTGAAAAAACAAAACTGTTTCTTCGCGTTATGCAGTAAGATGGCCGGGATTTATAAGAAAAAGATAGCTTTATTATGTGTAAATTGAATACCATTTACATCTAAGATCGAAATTTAGGCCTATAAGCTGCTGGGATAAACAATTTTAATAAAAAGTTTCAAGCAAAATGATATTGCAATAATTAAGCTCATGGGTTCACAACCTGTATGGAAGAATGAAATGCTTTCTAGACAAAATTAATGCTAACAAATATTTTTAGGACATTATGTAAAAAGGGGGAAGGGGCCATGCCTCAATTCTATCGCCATCATTGTAAAGTGAAAAAACAAAACTGTTTTTCTTCGCGTTAGGCAGTAAGAGGGCCGGGTATTTCTAAGAAAAAGATAGCTTTATTATGTGTAAATTGAATACCATTTACATCTAAGATCGTGAATTTAGGCCTATAAGCTGCTGGGTTAACAATCTTTTAATAAAACAGTTTCAAGCAAAATGAGATTGCAATAATTAAGCTAGGCCAACACAACCTGTATGGAAGAATGAAATGCTTTCTAGACAAAATTAATGCTAACAAATACTTTTAGGACATTATGTAAAAAGGGGAAGGGGCCATGCCTCAATTCGATCGCCATCATTGTAAAGTGAAAAAACAAAACTGTTTCTTCGCGTTATGCAGTAAGAGGGCCGGGAATTTCTAAGAAAAAGATACCTTTATTAAGTGTAAATTGAATACCATTTACATCTAAGATCGTAAATTTTAGGCCTATAAGCTGCTGGGTTAACAATCTTTTAATAAAACAGTTTCAAGCAAAATGAGATTGTATTAATTAAGCTAGGCCAACGCAACCTGTATGGAAGAATGAAATGCTTTCTAGACAAAATTAATGCTAACAAATATTTTTAGGACATTATGTAAAAAGGGGGAAGGGGCCATACCTCAATTCTATCTTCATCATTGTTAAAGTGAAAAAACAAAAAACTGTTTCTTCGCGTTAGGCAGTAAGAGGGCCGGGGATTTCTAAGAAAAAGGACAGCTTTTTTATGTGTAAATTGAATACCATTTACATCTAAGATCTTAAATTTAAGGGACGGAGAACAGTTTTTTGGTCAACAACTCAACATTAACTTTTTTCCGCTGTTATATTTATAATATATTTTTCGTTGTGCAAAGCAATAGTTTTTAAGTGTAGATGTAATGTTACCCAACCTCATTAAGTGAAAATGATTTATTCTAAGAAAGTGATCTGTATTTGTTAGAGTTTCAGAAACATTACATATTTATTTAATTTAAGCCCTTTTTTTCAGATATAATAATGTTTGGTGTGATTGACACAGAATATGTTGGTCTGAAATATTCCTCAACTGGCATTATTTTCAAAGCAGCTTTCTTACTCCTAGACAATCAATGACGTGAAATTCATAACTATAAATGGAACGACAGATACAATATGTATAAGTACGAGAAAAACAGACGGAGTCCAACACTAAATTTTATAAATCGAAACGGCTTTTACGTTAAAACCATAAGACCACGTAATGAAAATGGCTATGAAATAAAACATGTACAAGAGGAAATTCAGGAAATATGCAGTTTTTTCGGTGTGCAAGCTGTTTATGTTAAGGGAAACGTACCAACTGATAAACTCTTACTAGAAAAATGTGATAAAAACATAGCATTATTCAATTTAGAAGACTTCAAATGTGAAAAATACCTGCATTCAGTACATGACCCGGAAGATGAAGTTAGATATTTCACTCAATGGATACTGGAAAAGATGCCTGACATGGAAACTGCATCAGATATCCAAAGACCTAAACTCTTGTTCTTCCTCATATCAAATGGATTAAGCTTTTTTATTAATATGTCATTATGTATTTTTTCAAAATGTTTTTAAATATGTTTAAGCAATAAATATCTTAAGCCTCAGCCGTTTTTATTCTTTAGAATACTTCATCGCCATGAAAATTATACTTTCAGATTCAACATGCCACAGGGAACATACTTTCAAGTTCAGCATGTTGGAGAACCTAAATAGTCACCACTATAAAGGTAAGTTAACCCTAACAGGTTAAAGAATTTTTTCTGAAATCACACTTTCAGATTCGTCATGTCAGGGAACACACTTTCAGATTCAGCATGTCTGGGAACACACTTTCAGGTTCAGCACGTTAGAGAACCCTAAATGATAAGTTAACTCTAAAAGATTAAAGAATTTCTCTGAAATCACACTTTCAGATTGAGCATGTCAGGGAACACACGGGTGAAACTCTGTGGTCGTTATAATATACAAGTTCCATTTGAACAATGTTTTCTTAAGGTCCCCTAGCCCAACCCCAAAGGACCCCGACACCCCTACCCCAACCCCAAAGGGCCCCCCTACCCCAACCCCAAAGGGCCCCCTACCCCAACCCAAAGGGCCCCCCGGGCCCCAAAGGTCCCTCAGCTCCCCCAAAAGCCCCCCGACACCCCTAAGGGCCCCCACCTATTTTTTAATACTTTTTATGTGCACTTGAGACATAGAAGGGCCCCCAGATTTCAAAAGGCTTTATTATATCTTTTCAGAACAATTTTTCTTTTCTTAATGTCCCTCTTAAACCCCATTTTACAAGTTGAAGTACCCATCCTTCTCACCCACAACTTTACTTTACAGCTTTTTGAATGCCCCAACACCAAGCAATACTTTTCAAAAGGCATTGCAGTACAATTTATTTTCTTAATGTCCATCCTAAACCCATTTTACAAGTTGTAGTATCCCATCCTTTTCACCCACAACTTTACTATACAGCTTTTTGAATGCTCCAACACCAGGCAATACATTTCAAAGGCATTTCAGAACAAGTTCTTTTCTTAATGTCCTCCTAAACCTATTTTACAAGTTGAAGTACCCATCCTTTTCAGCCACAACTTTACTTTACAGCTTTTTGGATACCTCAACACGAAGCAATACCTTTCAAAAGGCATTTCAGAACAAGCTATTTTCTTAATGTCCCTCCTAAACCCATTTTA
The DNA here is from genome assembly GCA_027921565.1 of Artemia sinica. NCBI lineage: Eukaryota > Metazoa > Arthropoda > Branchiopoda > Anostraca > Artemiidae > Artemia > Artemia sinica. The sequence continues at coordinate 45,797,232 of CM051268.1, read as the reverse complement.
CAAGTTGAAGCATCCATCCTTTTCACCCACAACTTTACTTTACAGCTTTTTGGATACCTCAACACCAAGCAATACTTTTCAAAAGGCATTTCAGAGCAAGTTCTTCTCATAACGTCCCTCCTAAACCCATTTTACAAGTTGAAGCATCCATCCTTTTCACCCACAACTTTACATTACAGCTTTTTTAGATACCTCAACACCAAGCAATACCTTTCAAAAGGCATTTCAGAGCAAGTTCCTTTCTTAATGTCCCTCCTAAACCCATTTTACAAGTTGAAGCATCCATTCTTTTCACCCACAACTTTACTTTACAGCTTTTTGGATACCTCAACACCAAGCAATACTTTTCAAAAGGCATTTCAGAGCAACTTCTTTTCTTAATGTCCCTCCTAAACCCATTTTACAACTTGAAGTATCCATCCTTTTTCACCCACAACTTTACTTTACATCTTTTTGGATACCTCAACACCAAGCAATACTTTTCAAAAGGCATTTCAGAGCAAGTTCCTTTCTTAATTCCCTCCTAAACCCATTTTACAACTTGAAGCAGCATTCCTTTTCACCTACAACTTTACTTTACAGCTTTTTGGATACCTCAACACCAAGCAATACTTTTCAAAAGGTATTTCAGAGCAGGTTCTTTTCATAATGTCCCTCCTAAACCAAATTTACAAGTTGAAGCATCCATCCTTTTCACCCACAACTTTACTTTACAGCTTTTTGGATACCTCAACACCAAGCAATACCTTTCAAAAGGTATTTCAGAGCAACTTCTTTTCTTAATGTCCCTCCTAAACCCATTTTACAAGTTGAAGTACCCATCCTTTTCACCCACAACTTTACTTTACAGCTTTTGGATACCTCAACACCAAGCAATACCATTCAAAAGGCATTTCAGAGCAACTTCTTTTCTTAATGCCCCTTCTAAACCGTTTTTACAACTAGAAGCATCCATCCATTTCATCCACAACTTTACTTTACAGCTTTTTGGATATCTCACTACCAAGCAATACTTTTCAAAAGGCATTTCAGAGCAACTTCTTTTCATAATGTCCCTCCTAAACCAATTTTACAACTTGAAGCATCCATACTTTTCACCCACAACTTTACTTTACAGCTTTTTGGATACCTCAACACCAAGCAATACTTTTCAAAAGGCTTTTCAGAGCAACTTCTTTTCTTAATGTCCCTTCTAAACCAATTTTACAAGTTGAAGTACCCATCCTTTTCACCCACAACTTTACTTTACAGTTTTTGGATACATCAACACCAAGCAATACCTTTCAAAAGACATTTCAGAGCAACTTCTTTTCTTAATGTCCCTTCTAAACCATTTTTACAACTTGAAGCATCCATCCATTTCACCCACAACTTTACTTTACAGCTTTTTGGATATCTCAACACCAAGCAATACTTTTCAAAAGGCATTTCAGAGCAAGTTCTTTTCTTAATGTCCCTCCTAAACCCATTTTACAACTTTAAGTACCCATCCTTTTCACCCACAACTTTACTTTACAGCTTTTAGGATACCTCAACACCAAGCAATACTTTTCAAAAGGCATTTCAGAGCAACTTCTTTTCATAATGTCCCTCCTAAACCAATTTTACAACTTGAAGCATCCATCCTTTTCACCCACAACTTTACTTTGCAGCTTTTTGGATACCTCAACACCAAGCAATACTTTTCAAAAGGCATTTCAGAGCAACTTCTTTTCTTAATGTCCCTTCTAAACCAATTTTACAAGTTGAAGTATCCATTTTTTCATCCACAACTTTAATTTACAAGCTTTTTGGATACCTCAACACCAAGCAATACCTTTCAAAAGGCATTTCAGAGCAACTTCTTTCTTAATGTCCCTTCTAAACCATTTTAACAACTTGAAGCATCCATCCTTTTCACCCACAACTTTACTTTACAGCTTTTTGGATATCTCAAATCCAAACAATAATTTTCAAAAGCATTTCAGAGCAAGTTCTTTTCTTAATGTCCCTCCTAAACCCATTTTACAACTTGAAGTACCCATCCTTTTCACCCACAACTTTACTTTACAGCTTTTTGGATATGTCCTCTAAAGTGGATTCTGATGTTTGTAACGCTCTACGTCTTAGCGCTTTAGAAATATTTAAAAAAGCTTCTAAAGTAAAATTTTGGAAATTTTGAGTTTGGGGGAAGGAGGATTTCAAAAACATCTTCCCATGGCATAAATTGTCCTCTAAAGTCGATTCTGATATTTGTAGCGCTCTATCTATTTGTGCTTTAGAAAATTTAAGCCGGTAAAAGTTGGGGTGGCGTGCGCCACTATGAAATTTATACATAAAGCCGGTAAAAGTTGGGAGGTTAGGTTAGGTTAGACAAGATTAGTAACTTACATTAGGTTAAGTGGCGTAACGCCACTATGAAATTTATACATAAAAGCCGGTAAAAGTTGGGGTGGCGCGCGCGCCACTATGAAATTTATACATAAAGCCAGTAAAAGTTGGGAAGGTTAGGTTAGGTAGATTAGGTTAGGTTAGGTCAGGCTAGATTAGGTTAGGTTAAGTGGCGCTTATTTAAGGTTAGGCTAGATTAAGTTAGGTTAGATTAGGTTAGGTTAGGTTAGCCTACTTAGGCTAACCTAACCTAATCTAACCTAACTTAATCTAGCCTAACCTACCTGAAATACCTTTCAGGTTTCAAAAGAACCTGCTCTGAAATACCTTTTGAAAAGTATTGCTTGGTATTGAGATATCCAAAAGCTGTAAAGTAAAGTTGTGGGTAAAATGGATGGATGCTTCAAATTGTAAAAATGGTTTATAAGGGACATTAAGAAAAGAAGTTGCTCTGAAATGCCTTTTGAAAGGTATTGCTTGGTGTTGAGGTGTCCAAAAAGCTGTAAAGTAAAGTTGTGGGTGAAAACGATGGGTACTTCCACTTGTAAAATGGGTTTAGGAGGGACATTAAGAAAAGAATTTGCTCTGAAATACCTTTTGAAAGGTATTTCTTGGTGTTGAGGTATCCAAAAAGCTGTAAAGTAAAGTTGTGGGTGAAAAGGATGGATGCTTCAACTTGTAAAATTGGTTTTGGAGGGGTATTATGAAAAGAACTTGCTCTGAAATGCCTATTGAAAAGTATTGCTTGGTGTTGAGGTATCCAAAAAGCTGTAAAGTAAAGTTGTGGGTGAAAAGGATGGATACTTCAAGTTGTAAAATGGGTTTAGGAGGGACATTAAGAAAAGAAGTTGCTCTGAAATGCCTTTTGAAAAGTATCGCTTGGTGTTGAGGTATCCAAAAAGCTGTAAAGTAAAGTTGTGGGTGAAAAGGATGTATGCTTCAACTTGTAAAATGGGTTTAGGAGGGACATTATGAGAAGAACTTACTCTGAAATGCCTTTTGAAAAGTATTGCTTGGTGTTGAGGTATCCAAAAAGCTGTAAAGTAAAGTTGTGGGTAAAAAGGATGGATGCTTCAACTTGTAAAATGGGTTTAGGAGGGACATTAAGAAAAGAAGTTGTTCTGAAATGCCTTTTGAAAGGTATTGCTTGGTGTTGAGGTATCCAAAAAAATGTAAAGTAAAGTTGTGGGTGAAAAGGATGGGTACTTCAACTTCTAAAATAGGTTTAGGAGGGGCATTAAGAAAGGAACTTGTTCTGAAATGCCTTTGAAATGTATTGCTTGGAGCTGGAGCATTAAAAAAGCTGTATAGTAAAGTTGTGGGTGAAAAGGATGGGATACTACAACTTGTAAAATGGGTTTAGGAGGGACATTAAGAAAATAACTTGTACTGAAATGCCTTACTGAAATGCCTTTTGAAAAGTATTTCTTGGTGTTGGGGCATTCAAAAAGCTGTAAAGTAAAGTTGTGGGGAGAGAAGGCTGGGTACTTCAACTTGTAAAATGGAGTTTAAGAGGGACATTAAGAAAAGAAATTGTTCTGAAAAGATATAATAAAGCCTTTTGAAATGTGGGGGCCCTTCTATGTCTCAAGTGCACATAAAAAGTATTAAAAAATGGGTGGGGGCCCTTTGGGGTGTCGGGGGGCCTTTGAGGGCGCCGAGGGACCTTTGGGGCCCGGGGGGGGACCTTTGGGTTGGGATAGGGGGGCCCTTTGGGGTTGGGGTAGGGGTGTTGGGGTCCTTTGGGGTTGGGCTAGGGGACCTCAAAACATTGTTCAAATGGAACTTGTATATTATAACGACCACAGAGTTTCACCCGTGTGTTCCCTGACATGCTGAATCTGAAAGTGTGATTTCAGAGAAATTCTTTAATCTTTTAGAGTTAACTTACCCTTTAGGGTTCTCTAACGTGCTGAACCTGAAAGTGTGTTCCCAGACATGCTGAATCTGAAAGTGTGTTCCTGACATGACGAATCTGAAAGTGTGATTTCAGAAAAATTCTTTAACCTTTAGGATTAACTTACCTTTATAGTGGTGACTATTCAGGGTTCTCCAACATGCTGAACTTGAAAGTGTGTTCCCTGGCATGTTGAATCTGAAAGTATAATTTTCATGGCGATGAAGTATTTTAAAGAATAAAAACGGCTGAGGCTGAAGATATTTATTGCTTAAACATATTTAAAAACATTTGAAAAAATACATAATGACATATTAAAAAAAAGCTTAATCCATTTGATATGAGGAAGAACAAGAGTTTAGGTCTTGGATATCTGATGCAGTTTTCCAATGTCAGGCATCTTTTCCGGTATCCATTGAGTGAAATATCTAACTTCATCTTCCGGGTCATGTACTGAATGCAGGTATTTTCACATTTGAAGTCTTCTAAATTGAATAATGCTATGTTTTATCACATTTTTCTAGTAAGAGTTTATCAGTTGGTACGTTTCGCTTAACATAAACAGCTTGCGCACCGAAAAAACTGCATATTTCCTGAATTTCCTCTTGTACATATTTTATTTCATAGCCATTTTCATTACGTGGTCTTATGGTTTTAACATAAAAGCCGTTTCGATTTATAAAATTTAGTGTTGGACTCCGTCTGTTTTTGTCGTACTTATACATATTGTATCTGACATTCCATTTATAGCTATGAATTTCACGTCGTTGATTGTCTAGGAGTAAGAAAGCTGCTTCGAAAATAATGCCAGTTGAGGAATATTTCAGACCAATATATTCTGTGTCAATCACACCAAATATTATTATATCTGAAAAAAAAGGGCTTAAATTAAATAAATATGTAATGTTTCTGAAACTCTAACAAATACAGCTCACTTTCTTAGAATAAATCATTTTCACTTAATGAGGTTGGGTAACATTAAATATACACTTAAAACTATTGCTTTGCACAACGAAAAATAAATTATAAATATAACAGCGGAAAAAAAGTTAATGTTGAGTTGTTGACCAAAAAACTGTCATCCATCCCTTAAATTCACGATCTTAGATGTAAATGGTATTCAATTTACACATAATAAAGCTATCTTTTTCTTAGAAATCCCCGCCCTCTTACTGCCTAACGCAAAGAAACAGTTTTGTTTTTTCACTTTACAATGATGGTGATAGAATTGAGGCATGGCCCCTTCCCCCTTTCTTTATAATGTCCTAAAATTATTTGTTAGCATTAATTTTGTCTAGAAAGCATTTCATTCTTCCATACAGGTTGTGTTGGCCTAGCTTAATTATTGCAATCTCATTTTGCTTGAAACTGTTTTATTAAAAGATTGTTAACCCAGCAGCTTATAGGCCTAAATTTACGATCTTAGATGTAAATGGTATTCAATTTACACATAATAAAGCTATCTTTTTCTTAGAAATCCCCGGCCCTCTTACTGTCCTAACGCGAAGAAACAGTTTTGTTTTTTCACTTTACAATGATGGCGATGGAATTGAGGCATGGCCCCTTCCCCATTTTTACATAATGTCCTAAAAATATTTGTTGGCATTAATTTTGTCTAGAAAGCATTTCATTCTTCCATACAGGTTGTGAACCCATGAGCTTAATTATTGCAATCTCATTTTGCTTGAAACTGTTTTATTAAAAGATTGTTAACCCAGCAGCTTATAGGCCTAAATTTACGATCTTAGATGTAAATGGTATTCAATTTACACATAATAAAGCTATCTTTTTCTTAGAAATCCCCGGCCCTCTTACTGTCTAATGCGAAGAAACAGTTTTGTTTTTCACTTTACAATGATGGCGATGGAATTGAGGCATGGCCCTTCCCCATTTTTACATAATGTCCTAAAAATATTTGTTGGCATTAATTTGTCTAGAAAGCATTTCATTCTTCCATACAGGTTGTGAACCCATGAGCTTAATTATTGCAATCTCATTTTGCTTGAAACTGTTTTATTAAAGATTGTTAACCCAGCAGCTTATAGGCCTAAATTTACGATCTTAGATGTAAATGGTATTCAATTTACACATAATAAAGCTATCTTTTTCTTAGAAATCCCCGGCCCTCTTACTGCATAACGCGAAGAAACAGTTTTGTTTTTTCACTTTTACAATGATGGTGATAGAATTGAGGCATGGCCCCTTCCCCTTATTACATAATGTCCTAAAAATATTTGTTAGCATTAATTTGTCTAGAAAGCATTTCATTCTTCCATACAGGTTGTGTTGGCCTAGCTTAATTATTGCAATCTCATTTTGCTTGAAACTGTTTTATTAAAAGATTGTTAACCCAGCAGCTTATAGGCTAAATTTACGATCTTAGATGTAAATGGTATTCAATTTACACATAATAAAGCTATCTTTTTCTTAGGAATCCCCGGCCCTCTTACTGCATAACGCGAAGAAACAGTTTTGTTTTTTCACTTTACAATGATGGTGATAGAATTGAGGCATGGCCCCCTTCCTCCTTTTTACATAATGTCCTAAAAATATTTGTTAGCATTAATCTTGTCTAGAAAGCATTTCATTCTTCCATACAGTTTGTGTTGGCCTAGCTTAATTATTGCAATCTCATTTTGCTTGAAACTGTTTTATTAAAAGATTGTTAACCCAGCAGCTTATAGGCCTAAATTTACGATCTTAGATGTAGATGGTATTCAATTTACACATAATAAAGCTATCTTTTTCTTAGAAATCCCCGGCCCTCTTACTGCCTAACACGAAGAAACAGTTTTGTTTTTTCACTTTACAATGATGGCGATAGAATTGAGGCATGACCCCTTCCCCCTTTTTACATAATGTCCTAAAAATATTTGTTAGCATTAATTTTGTCTAGAAAGCATTTCATTCTTCCATACAGGTTGTGAACCCATGAGCGTAATTATTGCAATCTCATTTTGCTTGAAACTGTTTTATTTTGACGGGAAAAAACAATCCTTTTGGATCTGTTGAACATCCCTTTGGTTAAATCTTTACTCGTAATGGATTGAGAAAAGCGGATGTGTTTTAAAAAGGGTGACAGCCAATTAAATCATTGCGGAAAATATCTTTATGCCAAATTATCAGGCGGCTTAATAGCTAAGAGTTAACGGAAGTTGCCTGTCAAAGGGAGAATTCAAAACAGAATTATTTCTATTGCAAGAATTAAAGTCATAAACATAGGGAGGGGGAGGGGGAAGGGAGGATTGGGGTTTACATGGTTAAAAAGAGCACATTTTATAGTCTTCTAACGACTATAAAGATAGCATGGTGGAGTTTGTATTAGAGTGGGAGGGGGGGATTTACCTGAATATACTGGAGGGTGACCAAGGAAAATAAATTTTATTTTGAAAATAAAAAATGAAAATGTACTAAAACAGAACTCACATTGTAAATCGATGTAGCCAAGGCTTCTAGCTCATCAATAATATTCATTGTTATATCCATTGTGTCTTGGAACTATATGATAATTTAATCACAATGCATGTCCGTTATATATGAAATCTCAAGGGCAAATTCCGATATAATGGGGGAAACCATATGTAATCGACTCTCTGATTGGTTTAGAATGAGATGTAATCGACTCTCTGATTGGTTTAGAAGGAGGCATGTACTTCCTGTTTCCCATTCCTGGATCATAACATTCTCCCCACCGATTATGTAAATCAAGTTCTCGGAAATTCACTTCCCCTAAGACCAATACATTCCCCTATCGATTATGTAAATCAACCCTTGTGTCATTACAATTGGCCAAACAACAACAACAACAACAACAACAAATAAATCGACCTTGACATCATCCATTAGACATTAATAAACTTCGCCCTAGAGACAATTCTCCTGGACGATATCCAACAAATCACTTCTCATAAATATTCTCCCCTTCGATTACGCAATCAATTTCTCGGAAACTGTCAGAGTTAGACTTAATTGTAGATAGCAGCACATGTGTTCTCGTCGTATTCAATAAGGGGGTCTACTGCTATCAAAGAAAGTAAACAGATTTTTTTGCGAATGGTATCAAGTTTTCCATTTCAGGTCAACTAGAGGAGGTATAAAACTAAATTAAACAGTACTATTTGTGTCCAGATTTTTAAAAGGTTGTATGTTGTTAAAAATTGCTGAAAATTTTTCTCCAGTATACAAATAGCAGGCCAAATTATAAATTCTTAAAAAATGAAAAGATTTAAAGTATTATTTTCTTTTTCCCAGAAAAGACTATGTCAATATAAAACGAACAGAAATTAATTAAAAAAACTTTTTCTACAAAATAAGTTTTTCAAAGAAAAGTAAAGAACTTCATTAAACAAAAAATGAACAAAAATAAAATAAAACAATCTACCAAGCGTGGAACTACCACAAATCAGCATCGATAAATAAATGAAACACAAAACGAACAGATTACAATAAATAACCGAGTAAAACTCAAAACGAGCAAAAATTAACATAAGTTGGGTGCAAAACCCCAATACCTTCCCAAGGCCAGGACAAAATTTGGACTATACTAAAAAAATACAAATGAATGTGCATTGTCAGTTTAATATACATATATTGATATTTAGTTATCAAAATGGTAATACTATTTGATTTATTAAAGTTATAAAAGTAAAATGTTGAGCGAATATAAAAGACATTATATGCATCCAAGTTATACAATAGAATTATCTAGAATACCTTAGGAACGAGTAATGTTATTAGCTTGAAACTTTCAGGGCTACTATTACTACTACTACTACTGCGGCAGCAAATGAAATTGGTTGTGACTACGACAGTGACTACTTCTGATTACGACAACTTGCGACTATGACTTTGATTGCTTGCAACTAGTACTACATTTACTTGTGACTACTTTCAGACAATATTAGGAGATGTTAAACAAAATCAAAACACGCTATGTGCATGCTAATTGTCAAAAGGGTGTATCAGCATTATCTCAGAAACAGCTGAGTATATCATTTTAAAACCTTTAGGTTATGTTGAACAGTATTTGAACCTTCAGAAAATGCTGAAAGGGATGTTAAACTAAATTAAAAGATACTATGTACGCCCAGGAGTAGTGGGGGCATTTCAGGTTCTACGACGCTCATAGCAGATTAACAGAGGATTTCTACTACACCCTGTTTCTACGACAGCCCTGTTCCGTCTCAACAGCAGCCCTGGTAAGACTCCAACAACATGTCCTGGCAAGATTCCCTGGTTCCAAGTGACGCAATATTTGCATATGATTAGTCGGAGTGTGTTACGTCTAATACAAAAGTACCAATAATAAGAGTTACTAGTCCATGTGCAATACACTCACCGGTTCTATTAAAGGAAAGACAGGTAGCGAAACATCCTCGCACTTTAAATAGGTCCATAGGAGAATAGCATGGGATTTTATACTCAAAGATAGGAAAAATAGCACAGGATTTCCGTGACATACCCCTTGTGTTCCAACATTTCCCCTAGCAACAACCACTTCTCTCGATTTGTAGCCATTTTTGGCACATTGTTTTTCCATCCTCCCTCTAAAAATAGAAGCCACAATATAGGAGTCTAGACGTCTATTCTGTACTTTCCTTGTCCCAGGACCAGAAGACCCATGCAAAGTCCTTGTATCCCGGATAAGCTATAAATAGCCTAGGAAAGGACACTTCTATATCAGTCTCGTTCAGATTTTTGAAGGTGATAGAACTCTCTTAGAAAAATAACGGATAATTCTCAGAGATACCACAAGGCGTTTCTCTTTTCTCTAGTATTTCTAAAACCCCCCTCCTCCAAGCCCCATCCCCCCTCCAACACAATATCTTGTTTATAATCATTTTGCAGCTCAGGTTATCCCCTATTTACCGTGTAGTAGTCACAATCCTCCTCCGCCTCATTTACAGCTCAGATTCTCCCTTATTTACCGTGCAGTAGTCACAATGCTCCGAGAGACGTTCCTTTAAACTTTGGCTTGCGATTCGTCAAATTTGACTCGTGTCTCTTATTTTGTATGAAACATCCTCACACTTTAAATAGGTCCATAGGAAAAGAGCATGGGATTTTATACTCAAAGATAGGAAAAAAAGCACAGGATTTCCGTGACATACCCCTGGTGTTCCAATATTTCTCCTAGCAACAACCACTTCTCTCGATTTGTAGCCATTTTTAGCAAATTGTTTTTCCATCTTCCCTTTAAAAATAGAAGCCACAATATAGGAGTCTAGACGTCTATTCTGTACTTTCCTTGTCCCAGGAACTCTAAAAATAGAAGACCCATGCAAAGCCCTTGTGTCCTGGATAAGTTATAAATAGCCGAGGAAAGGACACTTCTACATCAGTCTCGTTCAGATTTTTGAAGGTGATAGAACTCTCTAAGAAAAATAATGGATAATTCTCAGAGATACCACAAGGTGAGTCTCTTTTCTCTAGTATTTCAAAACCCCCCTCCTCCAAGCCCCATCCCCCCTCCAACACACTATCTTGTTTATAATCATTTTACAGCTCAGATTATCCCCTATTTACCGTGTAGTAGTCACAATCCTCCTCCGCCTCATTTTACAGCTCAGATTATCCCCTATTTACTGTGTAGTAGTCAAAATCCTCCTCCAGAATCACCTCCTCCAAGTCATAAAAACTCCAACCTCTATCAGAGATTGAATTAATTTACAGCTCAGATTTATCACAAAATCATTCAATGATAGTTCATCTTTTCAAAAGAAATTATTCTTTTTGGTAGTACATTATTAAAGAAAAAGCAGAGAATTTCCCCCACATCGAGAGACGTTCCTTTAAACTTTGGCATGTGATTCGTCAAATTTGACTCCTGTCTCTTATGTTATGAAAAAAAAAAAATGTGTGAAAAAGCCCAATATGGAAAGGAGCTTTGTAAACAATTAATTAATCTTGCATAGAAGGGTTGCCTTGATGCCAATTAATAAACCTTACGAGGAATGATCCATTTTAAATCAATTTTTGTCACTAATTCTAGTTTTTATGTCTCGCAAGACGCGAATTAAATCATCTATTCCTCGTAAATTCTACTTTTTGCTTTTCTTAGGGAGATGCGATGGGGCAACAGACACCTATCCTAGAAACCTATTATTCACTGCCTATTAAAGTCGAATTTATTCTTTTTCTCTAATACATTTAAACGGTCTCGTGTAAAAACATTTCTAGATTTACTATTGTCCATTACTACTACTACTACTAACAACTCATCACAGCACCAAGCCGCCTGAGGCCAACACAGCTACGCACGCTCCTCCTCCACCCCAATCTAGTCAAAGCCTCCCTTTTTACACCCGCCAACGAAGCTCCCATTTCCTTTAAATCTTTCTTTATGACGTCCTCCCACCCCAGACGGGGGTGACCTGTTTTCCGTTTAGCCCTAGATGGTTGGCCGAAAAGAACAATCTTCGGCAATCTGTCATCGTTCATCCACATAACATGCCCTAACCACCTCAACCTGTCTTTTATTATAGACCTAGAAAGCAGTATTGAACCACATTTTTCGTATAGCCTATTGTTTGAAATACGGTCAGTCAGCCGGGTACCCAGAACAATCCTTAAGCAATTTCTCTGGAAAACATCTAGCAAATCTTCATCCGCTTTTCGGAGCGTCCATGCTTCAGAGCCATATTTGACCACTGTCATCACTGTAGCTTCTAATATTCTAATCTTGGTTTGCAGACTTATCTTCCTATTCTTCCAGACTTTTTTTAACTGTGAAAAAACACCCTGAGCCTTGGCTATTCTATTTTAACATCTTCGCTGCTCCCACCATCTTTACTAATAATACTACCAAGGTAAGTGAAGCTGCCACCTGATCAATCTTTTCATTACCCAACGTCACCTTTTCATCTTCACTTATTCCTAGCCTTAGTGATTTAGTCTTCCTAACATTAATTTTCAAACCAATACTAGCACCCTGAACTCGCAAAACCTCTAAAACTTCATTCATTTTGCTCACACTTTCATCTAGGATGCTTAAATCATCAGCATAATCCAAGTCCAGGAGACTTTTTCCTCCCCATTTGATTCCGTGGTCTCCCATTGCCTTTCCTGTGCTCCTTAAAACAAAGTCCATCAAAATAATCCATATACAGGGGGATAGAACACAACCCTACTTGACTCCTGATTTAATACAAAACCAGCTGCTAACATCATTTCCTACCTTAACCGCAGCAGTGTTATTCTCGTACATAGCACTAATCACTTTAATGTATTTGTCTGGTATACCATACAAGGATAAAACCTTTACTAAAGCTACTCTATCAACAGAATCGAACTCTTGCTCATAATGTATAAAACTGAGGATCAAAGGTGTTTGAAAACTTAGGCACTTCTCAATTATTAGCCTAAGAGTGAAAATTTGGTCAAAACATCCTCTACCTTTTCTAAAACCGCACTGCTCTTCTCTTAAAACTTTGTCTACGGCATCTCTCAGTCTAAAAAGTATCATATTACTAAGCAATTTGCTACCTACAGAGACCAGACTAATGCCTCGATAATTACCACACTCACTTTTATCACCTTTCTTATAAAGTGGCTTAATTAAGGTTTTCCTAAAATCGTTAGGTACTTCCCCTTTTTCAAAAATCGTATTCATAATCTTCAATAACTTATTTCTAACCTCAGCGCCACCATATTTAAGAAACTCATTTACCACCCTATCAGCACCTGGAGCCTTATTATTCTTTAATCCTTTTAGTACTGTTGCTAATTACTCCTCACAAAACAAATCTTCCTTCACATCCAAGGTATCACAAACTTTCCCATTTTCCTCTATATTTTTTCCTGCAACTCTATCTCGGTTAAGCAAGTCTCAAAATGTTCGGCCCATCTCGCTTTAGGTATTTCCTTATCGCCAATTGCCACCCCATTCCTATCTTTAACTGGTACAAGTCCGGATGGACTACTACCTCTCAATTTGTTAACGTGCCAGTACAATATTTTACTATTATGCCGTCTAGCTGCATCTTCTAAATCCTCGGCAATTTTATCCATGGCCTCCACTTCACACCTCCTTAGTTCATATTTCAATGCTTTCTCCACTTTCTTTACATTTCTTTTGTTTTCATGCGATCTATCACTCAGATAATTCTTGTACAAGTCCTTTCTCCTTTCTATTAAACATAAAGCTTTTTCACTAATATTCTTAGCTGCAGTTCTAGCTTTCTTCCCTAATACACCTTCAGCAACTTCACAAATTATTTTTCTAAAATTATTCAACCATCTTCCACATTATCAAATTTTAAACTCTCAAGTTTAGTATTGAACTGTTCCTGGAAAGTTTCTCTCAAATTCTCATCCTGGAGTCTACTAACATCATAACTTCCCGGGAGGTAATTACCTTTCCGATATTTCAGCTTTAAATTAGCCCTTGACACTACTAGATGGTGATCTTTACTTTTAACATCAATAACAGCACTCCTATATACCCTAGTATCTTGTATTGATCCTGCCAGTCTTCGGTTTACTATAACATAATCAATAAGGTTGGCTGTCTTACCATCACGTGAATACCATGTTAGCTTATGAGCCATTTTATGACCAAAAACCGTATTGGTTATAACTAGATTGTTATACCTACAAAATTGCAAAAGTCTGTATCCATTACTGTTTTCTTTTCCTAAACCAAATTTACCTAAGCTGGGATACCATCTATCCTTATTTCTACCACCTGGGCGTTAAAATCTCCCAGTTTTAACATCATATTTATACCTGGGACCTTGTCTATTTGCTCATGTAACTGTAAGTAAAATTCATCTGAGTCACTAGTATCTCCATCAGTCGGTTCTACAGGGGCGTATACTACTATGACTGATACCCTGAACTTTCTAGTCATAAAATGAGCAATTAGTATTCTATTATTAATACCTTCCCAGCCTAAACAAGACTTAGCAGCTTCCTTATTCATCATGAGCCCTACTCCCTGTCTATGTACCCCATCCTTCCTGCCTGAGTAAACAAATTCTATATCACTTACTTTTATGCTTCCTACCCCTGGGATATGAGTTTCTGAAACTCCTAATAAATCCAGTTCGAATCGTCTGAATTCGTCAGTCAAAATGTCGATACGATAGTCATTTTTTAATTTCGTAACATTCCAAATTCCAATTTTCATGTTCTTTAAATCCATTGAAATTATTTTTGCCTCAGGAAAAGCAATGATCCCGGATACCAGTGCAGGACGGGGATCACATATCTTCTCAAGTCTACACCGAAGTGCTTAAGCCGGCTTAGAACCGGACAGCAAGAAGTCCCTGGGACCTCCATGTATGGAGGCTTTGTGCAATCCTGGGCCCATCTTGGTCACAACATGGTTTTCAGCACTTGGTGATGCTCTTCTATCAACAAGAGTCGAAATCCTGCACAGACAATCTCAAGCCTATTACCTCCGACTCATGATATATTCATGCCTACAAATATTATGCTACTACAGGGAGGCAACCCCTAATAGATAATTAGCTAGGAAGAGGTTTTTCGGCCCAAAGACGCCCATAAAAACATACCAATCCCAGAAGAATTGTCCATTAGTCAGAATCCCGTGCGAATGCTGTGTCATTTACTAGGCTATAATTTCCTCAGGGCGCCATTCCTCAAGTGGGAATAGAGTTGACCGCAAGGTCCCCAGTCTTGCAGGTACCCCGAAAACGTCGAGGCAGCCCTTTGCAGAGGCCGTTGTCCATAGATCTGGATCTTACGCCCTGCCACAGTTGTCCTCCTATAGAGGATTCTCCCGCGATGGTGTTCTGCATCACCATCCAATTTAACCCATTACTGGGAGAAGGTTTGCAACTCATGGAACTTTTGGACAAACCAGTGGGCCCTTTTGAGTGTACATTTAAGGGCCCTTCTTCCTCCTCCGCCTGTATTTATGACACCGGGCGAGGGTGCCCCAGATTCTATTATGGACCCCCAGGGACAAGGTCCCCCCTTGGTCGGTGCCTCCTATGGAGGTACCCTACACATCTGTAGAGCGTTCCCCTATCGCCACCTGGGGACACGCTAAATTGCCTGGGGGAGGCCAGATAAACGGATCACTTTTGTTTTGCAAAGGCCATAACAAAGTGAAATATTTAACCTACTACTTATAAATATACATAACTCACTGACTAGGCCTATATAAGTTATATACAGAAATATATAACTCAGTGACATATTTAACCTACTACTTATATAAAATATGTGTAACTCACTGACTAGGCCTATATAAGTTATATACAGAAATATATAACTCAGTGACATATTTAGCCTACTACTTATAAATATGTGTAACCTCACTGACTAGGCCTGTATAAGTTAAATACAGAAATATATAACTCAGTGACATATTTAGCCTACTACTTATAAATATGTGTAACTCACTGACTAGGCCTGTATAAGTTATATACAGAAATATATAACTCAGTGACATATTTAGCCTACTACTTACAATATGTGTAACTCACTGACTAGGCCTATATAAGTTATATACAGAAATATATAACTCAGTGACATATTTAGCCTACTACTTATAAATATGTGTAACTCACTGACTAGGCCTGTATAAGTTATATACAGAAATATATAACTCAGTGACATATTTAGCCTACTACTTATAAATATGTGTAACTCACTGACTAGGCCTATCTAGGTTATATACAGAAATATAACTGAGCGACATATTTAACCTACTATTTATACATATGTGTAACTCACTGACTAGGCCTATATAAGCTGTATACAGAAATATATAACTCATTGACATATTTAGCCTACTACTTATAAATATGTGTAACTCACTGACTAGGCCTGTATAAGTTATATACAGAAATATATAACTCAGTGACATATTTAGCCTACTACTTATAAATATGTGTAACTCACTGACTAGGCCTATCTAAGTTATATACAGAAATATATAACTGAGTGACATATTTAACCTACTACTTAGAAATATGTGTAACTCACTGACTAGGCCTATATAAGTTATATACAGAAATATATAACTCAGTGACATATTTAGCCTACTACTTATAATCAACAAATCTATATCAACAAAGAAGAAATCTAAAGAAAATACAATATAGAATAGTTGCAGGATACACGGCACGCGGCTCGCTCCTAAGCCCGACGCAGGTGCAGACAATACATTATACTACCTCCACCTCAGCCTATATTCACATCCCAACGTTCAAGCAGGTGGGCTACAAACATACTTCCAGAAAAGCAGAGACGGGCCTACTCCGGATGAAGTATGACTCCAGCCAAAAGCACCCCCAACGTCCCGGAAAACAGTTGCACTGGGAGAGTCAAACCCCAGGAACCAACTACCCTAATTACGCCCTGGAAAGGCACCCCCTAGCCCCCACTTTAAGGTCACCACCGTATTACTCGTCCGAAGATTCAGACGAGTCCGGCTTCAAAGAAGTTGGTCCCACAATGCCCGATGCACCCAGAAGGCCCAGACTCACGACCGAAAAAAAGAATACTCACTCCAAATACCAAATCCAAAATACATTGCCTAGCACAGAGTGGATGGGAAGCCAATTGAAGCTCAGGAAACTACGAAAACACCCTGCTGCCAAACAAAGAATCAGTCAGGCCAAGAGAAAACTAATCAAAAATTAGTAAAGTCTCCCATTATAGGGAGAATATTTACCCCTAGACGAATAATAATATATTTTAAAAGCTGGAGGGGGTTTTTGGGCAACGGTAGATGTTTTATAACAACAAACTATGGTTTCTAGAAAGGAGCTCAATTTCCAATAAATTTGTTTTTTCTTTTCTATAGCATATTTATCAAAAATTCCGGCTTAAGTACTTTTAACTTTTCTTGGGGGGAATGAGACAGGGTGGTTATTTTGAGGTTGGGATTTTATAGCCAATTAAATGGTCTTAATTTAGAAATCTTTGCTTTTATAGTCTCATAGACAAATAATACCTTAAGAGGGTTTCTAACAATGAGAAAACATCATTCTTAGGCAGTGAGGGTCTATCAGCACCCTAAACGATTAATACCTTAAGAGGGTTTCTAGACAAAATTATTATTTCCAATAAATTTAGTTTTTCTTCTCCTTCTTCTGTAAAAGGGAGCGCTATTTCATTTAATTTATACGAAATCATGTTATCTTCTATAAATTCCTCACCCTTCCCTCTCCAAGCAACAGGGCAAGGGGTAATGCAGTGACACCTGTACAACAGCTAGAGATGGCTGAGGCATCCAGGACTGCACCCTCTGCGAAAGCTGTGAGGCCTATGCAACCCCCTGTCCATCGAGCTGTCACACAAGGCACTGCCCCGCATACCAGGAAATTAAAAAGAGAGTTTGCGGCTGCTTAAACAATGGCGAGCCCCGCTCTACATCAAGTCACTGCCCCATCTGACCAAGGTCAAGTCGCAGCCCTCTATCATGTTTTACCTGAACCCTCTTCACAAGTCCCCCGTCAAACGTCGGCAGAAATTGAAGAAGTAAGTAAAGTAAGCTAATGTATATTCAATCAATTCTTTTCACGATTTTTCTCAACCTAAGTTTTTAGCCTACTACAAGCATTTTTTTGCTGTTTTTACTTGCCGAAGAAACCGCTTCTTAGACATTAAAAGTATACTTCTCCGGCTTTTTACCCTATCATAAAATTCCTTTCAGTGCCAACTATTTATTTCTGGATTAATAGTTTTAGACTTTTCGCTAGAATATTGAAGCTTCAGGTTATATACCAACCCCCTCCCCTTAGTTTTAAAGACTCCTATCACTCAAATGAAATACATAAAAATAAGGCATTCTTTTCATTCTTTTTTCACAACCTTCTAAAGTAAGCTAATGAATATTCAATCGATTCTTTTCACTATTTTCTTCAACCTAAGTTCTTAGCCTACGATAGGCATTTTTTCGCCATCTTTTATTTGTCGAAGAAACCGCTCCTTAGACATTAAATGTATACTTTTCCAGCTTTTACCCTATCATAAAATTCCTTTAAGTGCCAACTCTTTAGTTCTGGATCAATAGTTTTGACTGTTCACTAGAATATTGAGGCTACAGGTTATATGCCAGCCCCATCCCCTTAGTTTTAAAGACCTCCCTCGCACCCAAGAGATATAAAAATAGGACTTTTTTTCAACCTAATTTTTTAGTCTACTACTGGAGAGCATTCATCTTGCCTATTCAAGCTTAGCTGGCTTTTCACTCTAATAAAAGGTATTTTTTACCTGCAAAGAAACCACTATTTTCTAAATTCTTTTAAGCTAATAAGTGCTTAATCTCTAGTTTTTATCAATTTTTCCTGGGGGAACCATCTGCACCCAACAGTTCTAATGGTCCCTTCCCATGTTAGTTCCATCTGTCCCTTCAAACCTAAGCGGAAAATTTTTTTTCTAGACCGATTTCGAGATTGACCGGTTCTTGGCCAAATTCTCTGGGGAACGAGCTGCACTAGAAGATGCTAATGATGAAATGCTGGCAAGGGCTGAAGACTTTCTCGCCAAATGGCTAAAAACACTTCCACCCTCGATGAGTTTTTCATGACCTTTTTAAAAAACATTATACATCCAAGGTGATTTGCTTCATTTATACCAGTAGTATAGTCCTATTGATGCCTCTGCATATGGTCAGTAGTAACGGGGGCTACAGTATCGAGGGCCAGGGTACCCTTCTATGGCTCATAATAAACTGATGCATTCCAACAAGCAGTATAGTGTCTACGACTTCTATACTCATTCTTAAATATTCTCTTTTTCATAGATCAAAGTGATCCAGTGCGCAAATATGTTCTTATTATTCTTCTAGGCTCACATACCATCGTCTCAGGAAAACATATTGACGAAACCTTCACAATTTCGCGACAATTTGATGGAAAGTGAATGTGAACGGGTTCCAAGTGTGGGGGTGAGTTTGATTAGTATAGAGTCCTCCAAAAGTGACTATGACACTATAGTGAGGGATCTCGG
Organism: Artemia sinica; assembly: GCA_027921565.1. NCBI lineage: Eukaryota > Metazoa > Arthropoda > Branchiopoda > Anostraca > Artemiidae > Artemia > Artemia sinica. Next base: position 45,778,034 of record CM051268.1, on the reverse strand, counting down.
CCTCAAAAGTGACTTTTTGTACCGTGTTTTAGATCAATTACCACCTAGAGAGGTCGAGAGGGCAATAAGAGTGCCCAAACCGTTACAGTGAGAGTGATATTGATGGGAATCAAATTGGGGTTCGCTCACCCCCAGTATTACCAAATTGTATTTTGCGGATACCGCTTTGCGCAACATTCATGTTTAAAGGGCTGAGGTTGAGGATCCATTCAACTCCTATACAAGTGGTAGTATCCATATGGATCCTGTTGACCTAGCGCACTCCTATGTCAGCAAGATTCGGGCACTTCTCAAGAACCATATGTGGGAGGCGGGGGCAGGGACAGCATTAAAGCATCCATCACACTTAATATATTTTTTTAATGCAAGTACGGGTGATTTGCGAGGAGTGTCATCTGCAAACAAAGGTGTACACACTTCATTTGGGCTTGCAAAATTTTGAGGATGTTTTTCCAGATTGGGTGGGTGAAATATTTAATAGGATGGAGGGGTACAATGAAAATGGTAGTGGGCCGGTGGTTTTATTTATTGAAAAGTTAAAAGTTAATATTACAAAATTATAAAAAATAATTGATTTCAAGAGGCAGGAGGGGGAAAAGGGGTGTAAAATACAATACAAATTTGAGGTGGTGTAAAGGCATACAGTATTTTCGTTTCGATACAGACTTAGAGTGTTTCAAATATTCAGTCCTTGTCGTGGGTTATAAAACCCGGAGAGATGACACTAGCAAGACATATTTTGACGGTTTAGCAGTTAATAGGGTGGAGAGGGAGCAGAATTCCCTAAAGTAGATTTTAATTGTTTTAAAGAGCAATATCCCATAACACTAAAGGGAATAGATATTTTTGAGAGGGTCAATGAACATTTAAAAATTAAGGCTATAGTTTTACAATTTGATGAAGAAAACGAAAAGAAGGGGTTAGTAATAAAAAAAGGGTAATGTATTCCGTAAGGTCTCTGTATGGCTTCTGTACGAGTCTGCCAAAGATCCTGATTCAATTGGGCATTTCTTTTCCATCCCCAACATTAGCAGGCTTTTAAGTGAGGGTAATAGTCAAAAAACACTCTATTACTGTCCAATGTGTCTCTCAGCTTTCCTTATTGAATTAAAATTTAAAAATCACTTGAAAACACTGCAAGCGTCATGGGTACCAGTCCGTGGAGACGGTTTTGGGAGACAATGCCACCATGTGGTTCAAAAATTTTCCGAACACGCTCCTGCAGAGCAGCAATTTGACATTAGACGTTGGGGCTGCACTCAGAGATGTTTACGATCCATCAAATTTGAATCGTGCTAAAGAAAATGAAGCCATTGCAGCATCTTTTTCCCAAGCGCAAAGAGACTCTAGTAATACCATGCAATTGGCAATATTGGTTGAGAAATTGGGTTGGGAAGATTGTGTTACCACAGCCTTGGTTGTCCTTATTAAAACAGCAAAAAAGCAATTTCAAGGATGTGCAACACACGCATTATCCAATGAATCTAACCCCAGAAGCCGAGTTGGCTATTAAAAATCAAGATAATTGCTGGGTTTGTAAGAAGAAAATTGTTGTGTGGGATGCTAAAGTCCCAGACCGTTACCATTTGTGGTATGACATATCATTGAGAGGGAGTAACTTTCGGGGGGTTGGGCATAAATCGTATAATGTAGATGTTAAGAAACAATACTTCCTACAGGTTTATATGCACAATTCCAACTACGATTTGAAATTCACATAACCAGCGTTGGCCCGATTGCAAAAAGGTGAAGCTTTAGATGGAGCATGGGTAGATGGTTCTTTTTCATATTAAATCATACCTAAATCATCTAAAAAGCTGCTAGTCATAGAATTCAAATGGAAAACAATTATTAATGGCAATACGCGCTTCAATAAAATTCATTCCTTAGATTCCTAAAGCGTCTTCCCCAAATCTTTAAGTCAACTCATTCAAGTACAGGAAAGCGATGATTTTTGTAGTTTCGCCGTCCTCAAACAGTACTTTACAGATGAGAAGCTGTATGATTTATTAACGTGTAAAGGCATATACCCATACGAGTACTACAGCTCCGCACAGAAGGTAAGAGGAAAAACTACCATCGCCATCGCCAATGTCTCACCTTTATTTGCCGTGTGGGAATTACCAATGGCTTTACAATCCTTCGAATCCAGATTTCCCGAATATTCACACTGTTGAGAAGAATATATAACAAGGATGGTTTTTGAAGTTCATGGAGAAATACCTCTGGAACGTCATGACTAGGTAAAGGATTTTGTTTTCCCGTGCATAAATAGACTGGTGCCTAGGGACTCTTTGAGTCCCTATATTTTATCGTTGGTAGAGGATGGGGGTTTGCACTGGAAACCTTCAAAACAAAAGCTTATTGCCAACATTAAAACGAAATGGAATATTATTGTACCCCACGTTCTTTTGCGGTGGATACTCACCAACGGTTTCAATGTCACAAAGATTCATAGAGCCCTCCAGTTCAATCAAAAGCCATACATGAGGCTGATTGTTGACACTTTCGTCAACAAACAGTCTGAAGCGAAAAACAAAGGTCATTTTTAATTCGGCCTTTGGTAAAATATACGAGAGTGTGCGCAACAGGAGTCGTTTTGACGTTGTAACCGACCCAAAAGAATATGCCTAAAACTCATGAAGTTTCATTGCATTCTTTTGATTAAATCAAAAAGAATGTAATAAAACTCATATTGGAGTTCTATTACAATCTGTATAAGCTCCGATGGCTGGGGAAGGGACAAGTTCAAGTGTATTATGGAGACACTGATTCACTCTTGTTGAAAGTTAAAACAGAGAATCTGTTAGGTTATTGACGGTTTAGCTGAATCTATTGAAGAATGGTCTCAGCAGATATTACAATTATACACGGTCCGGTCAAATCAGGAAAAAATTTCTGTAACTGTTGTGTTCCATAATATTTTTCATCAGAGTAAATGTATTAGAGCACTTGGTTTGAATTGTACTTACTATATCATCTATAAAGTTTCAAGTTCGTGATTCAAGTTCTCTTATAACTCTAAAGAAACAAATCCATCCTGGCGAACCCAAATTTTTACTTTCGGCATACAACCAAGCTATTGAAGTCTTCGTGATATGAAAGATGATGAGATTCTTGGTAATTTTACGATTATTAAATACAAAAAGTTGGAAATAGTGGATTGTACAAAATTGAAAAGGTATTAAAGAGTCGAACTCACAAGGGTAAGTGACAGCTGCTTGTTCGCTGGCTAAGATACAACTCAAATTTTGATTCGTGGATACCCGCTGAAGAAGTTCATAATGTTTAATTATTTTTATGTGACATTCATGTCCAATTTTTCCGATCCTCTCTATGACGATGTGAATAAAACGAGCGATTTTTGGACAAAATTTTCCCCCTGCCATTAAATTTGAGTATGAAGTTGCTCCTGTAGATTGCATTCTCAAAAATACATATGATATAAAAATTAGACTACATTATTGGCCACTCGTTAACGATCAACAGATTGAAAAGATAAATTCATATGAATATCCATTAGTCACATATCATGCCAAGGAGTTTGGGAGTATGAATGATTTGTGTTTTTTCTATCAATAGAAGAATTTCCGCTCGTAAAAATGGTGGCTTTCAATTCAACTATTCAATGTAAGAGAGCTTAATATACATTAGTTCACCCATTGAGAATAAAAAGGTTATTCTCATCGATAATCTAAGAGATGTTTCTTGATTTTAAACGTAATAAAATCAATTATATAAGTGCTGGAAGCGCTATTGGCATGAATCGTGTCATTTTCGCAGAGTATCCACCCGCCTTTCCCTCGAACACTTGTATATTTCTTTATGCATCCTTAGTTGAGATATCAAGAGTCGGTAATAGCAACGTTCCTCTCCTACGTGTTCGTGAACGAGAAACCTCTATTGAACATATTCATCACTACAATATAAAGCACCTTCAATACATTCCAGTCAAGACTTCGTATTTGGAGCTCTGTCAGTTAACATTAAGAAGTGAATTGGGCGATCCTTTAACAATAACAAAAGGTTTGGCTGTGATTACATGTTATTCTTGACCAATTCAGTGAGATGGCTAATAGAGCTCGTTTTTTATGTTCTGATATTGATTGCTATGTTGCTACTCTTGGACAACAACAGTTTGGTCATGGAATGGACTATTATAGGGGTCGTTCGCCAATTTTCGGTTACGGTCTCGGCCATTGGTTTCCTAAGCTGTTTCGCTTTGAGCTACCCCTGGCTACAAATATATTACACCTTTAGCCGCGGATTTCGCGTCCTCTACACTACATGATTGGGGCTCTGGAAAGGATTTTCAAGAAAATGTTTCACAAAATCTCAGGTCCAGAGCGCGATCCCTTGGCGAGCAACTGAAACCACAACAAATCAGAAAAGGTTTAAAAAGGGTGCGAAAGACCTCATCACTCATCAGTTTCAACCCAGCCCGGAAGCGTAAAGCATCAAAAAAGAAATTAAAAAGATCGAAAAAGGATTTCTTTTCCTAGAAAATTGCTTATCTACCACATAAGGAAGCTCATCCTTCAGTTAACTCATTTTTAAATCTTTTCAACGTAGAAAATGTAGATGTCAGTGTAAAACACAGATACTATGAAAAATTTATCCGCAACAACCACTCTCTGAAAATGTCCATTTTGAAATTTATTCCAGTGAAGATTATTTCATAGATTGACTTCAACATTTATAGATTTACATGTTATTGTTAAAAAATCAAACAATTAAAAACCAAGTGCTGCTGAGGGGTTATTCTTTGAAAATTGTGTATTACACGATTTATTTGGACAAATAAGTGTCCACATAAATGGAACATTGATCGCACCAGCAAAACTTCAAACTTTGCAAGTTATATACAATTCATGTTTATGACTCCAATGTATTATAAGCTCTTCAGAGGTATGGGTATTGGATATGAATATAGAACGGACACTGACACTACCAATGTACTTAGAGATACGACAACTAAGGATTTGTATTTAGTTGGTAAACTAAATCACGAGATATTCAATATACCTCAATGGTTGCCTCCAATGTTAAGATCGATATAAAACTACAACTTGCACCGTGCAATTTTATTTTGCGAAAATTACTTGGTATTGCACTTGATGTAACAGTCTCTCTCATGTCGGCAATACTTCATGTACAAAAACAGCAAGTTACGAGTTCTATTACCTAGGAAATTGGAAAATTAAGAGCCTCTGGAAATAATGTTAAATTGCTCGTTCCTCATACGATCACAAATCAACGCCATATTGATATGGGTACGCTTACCTACACTAATTCATCATTTATCAATGGTGAAATTCCATGGAAATTGGCATTGAATTTTGTAAAAGCGCGAGTGCCGTTGGATCAATGTCAAGTTCCCCACATAAATTTGAACTGTTTGAACTCTCATCTGTTGTATGTAAAATAAATGGAATTCCTCTGTACAATTTATCCTTTGATAAATCCTAAAGGACCCAATATGAATCGAAAATGCAATCCCTAGATTGAGATTCATAATTATTCAAAACTAGTATAACCGAAGAAATGTTTGCGAAAACTCATGGTATCATTGCATTGGATTTGTCCGGTACTCAAGATATGAGTGTTATCCGGAGGTGGTAACGTAAGTTTAGGATGTACTTTTGCCAAGCCATTGGAGTAAAGTATTGCATGAGTCTCTCTAAATCAATTTGAAACTTATTGAGCAATTACCCCTGATGATAGTGACCTATTAGACTTGGCACCAAGAGCGCGTAGCAATTAATCAATTTATTCAATTTGGATCCTTACATGTTCAAATACAAATCCTATTACATACCTTTGGATTTCATGGAGCATATTCAACATGTTGAAAACACCCTTAATATTGTTAATAGCAGCCCATGAACTGTAAAGACGGGGCATTGGTTATGCATCTTTCAAACAAAAAGAATATAGAATGTTTGATCCTTTTGGCCTGTCGTATACAATCTACACGCCTCGCATTAAAAATTTGCTTCAGCAGAGTGGAAAAACTTATTATTGAAAATCAGAAGCGGATACAAAATTTATCAACTAAAATCTGTGGTTTTCATGCACTATTATATTTTCTTTTCCTATGTCGCGGCATACTTACAGTCAATTCCTCGAGATTTATGGTGACAATTGTCGATTGAACGACTTTCTAGTTGAATATGCTCTTTCCTACCTATGCAATAACAATTTCGGTGCCCTAAGTGTGAAATTCTTTAAAAATGTATGTAAATTTGTTGATTAATAAAATTTGTATACAAAACACTGTGCCCTTTATATTTCTTCTTCTACGTATAGGTGATCATCAGAAACGATAAGTAGCAGCAGCTCTTCAGGATTCAACTTGTATTCATCTTGGCATGCAAAGTGAGGGTCACATTTTTTACAATAAAATTTAACTTCGTTTTTTATTAAATCTCTTTGTATAGTCAATAATAACATTCTGATTCATATTATAATATTCACGTGTGTCAATTTACTTATTTGAAGCAATGTCACATACAAAATCCTCATAAGAAGAATCACTTTCGGCAACAGCCAAATAAAAGTCTGTAGGTTTATAATGAAAGTAGCCGGAATCTTCACAGCGATGTAAAAAAAACAGACTCTTTTATTATTTCAACAATTGAAGTCTAGACCTGATTCTTCTTCCCAAAACAATTTAAAACTGTGACGATACCAGTCTCTAAAAAAAACTGAACTCACGTTTAGGGTTTTCTGCAATCATTCCAGGGTAAGTATTTTCCCTTTGATCACATTTATCACAGTAACAATTGGAGCATAAGAATCCTCTAATAGGAGAGTCACAAATCTCTTCAAGACAGGAATTACAGTCTTTAATTTTGTACCGCAAATCCTTTATGCAATTTACATGGATTTCATAATCTATAGTTTTCATTATAGCCATCTGCAAAAGTACAATTCTCACAGGATGACCAACTGCCCAATGTATACAAGCATAATGGACATGTTTTAAACATTTTTCGATGTTGACTGTCTCACTTCCAAAAAGAAACTGACTGACAATCAATTAAATGTCCTCTAGGAGAAGTGACGTCACAAAATGATAGTCTGAGTAGTTAATAAAAGCAAAACCACAATATCATTTTGTTTTGTCTCAATTAATATATCTATAAATTGAGTGAAAGCAGCTGGACCACGACGACATCGTTTCATGCAATAGTTCAAAGATGGGGAATCAGTTCCCATTATATCGTTAAACATTTTTCGAGAAAAACATTTTTCTTTTGAAGAGATAATTCTTGAAAATCATCGTGTGAAATTAACCACGTTTCCAATTTTACTAGATTAAGTAAGATTTTCTGATCCTCAAATCCAACCATTTTAACACTTTCACTACCAATTCTAGACTAAAAAGAATTTCGTTAGTAAAAAACTGTTTTTTATAGATTGTTTTCTTCAATATATTTCGCTTACAAATTTAATTCGTCTTTTAGTCTCTGTATATGCACTGTATTCACCTTAGCCGCAAAGCATAATTGTTCTTCCAAATTTAATTTGCTTAATGATATAAACATATCCTGCATACATCTTGTCCCATTTTAGGGTTAGGTTAGTTGTAACCCCTTATGATTTTCACTGCTACTTTAGGCACTCTAGGTTCCAGCTCGCTAACACTTTCAATATCCAATAATGTTTAAGCATCCATTTTGATGTTGACACACTGAACTCTTTTTTAATACTGAAGAAATATTGGAACACCTGGGGGTGTCATGGGAATTCTGCCAGCTAGAAACAGGGCTGCGCTTGAAACCCTATGTTAATTTCCTAGGAATGCGCTCGCAATCCTGCCAATACTAAAACAAAATTGGAATTCCGGGAATTTTGCCAGGGCATGTCGTCAGAAATCTCGCCCGGGCTGTCCTGTTGTAACAGGGCGTCATGGAAATCGCATGTTAATCTGCTGTTGGCCTCATTGAGTCTGAAACCCCCTCACTACTCCTAGGTTATTAAAAGGGTATGTGCAATATTTGAGGAGCTGCTAAAGGTAAGCTAATTCAATCAAAATTTACTATTTGTATCTCCTATCAGAAGGGTGTATCTGATACATACCAGGACCTATAAAAAACATCTAGATAAAAATGTCAGATAATGTCGAGGGGGGACGTTGAAATTAATCAAAATCCACTAATTAGAACTATTAAATTAGAATCGGATATTTTAATTCTTACGTTAAAGGCATAAAATACTGGAGAAATATTCATCATATTAGAAAAAAAAACAAAGACTGGCAATCAAAAACGAACCGAAATTAATAAAAAAAAACTTCCCGAAAAATAAGCTATTGAACGAAATGTAAAGAGCCATATTAAGCCTAAGACCAGCAGAAATAATGCCTATGATAATTCGAACTCAAAATGACCAGAAATTAAAATAAGCCGTCAACGAAAATATAGACATAACACGTACTAATATAGATGAATAAATAAATCTTAAAACGAGTAAAAATTAAATTTGATGTTCAACTCAAACCTAAAACGAATAAAATTACAGCAAACTGGAGTTGGGCTACTGCCCTTTTCCCCCATTCCTAGCAAGAAAAGTCTAAAATTTGTTGTGTCTTTTGCGCTTTACTGAGAACTAAAATATATTACAAATATTTTCTTTTATATTTACAACATTGAAAAAAAAATTACACTGAAAATTAAAGTTTGAATTGCCTAGTTTCCATGAATTAATATAATTATATATTAAATATTCAATTTATTTTCATTAGTTCTTTCCAGTCACCTTCATATTTATTTGTCGTTGATGTAATAAAAAACAAAAGAATAGTGTTCAAGATACATATAGTTGCACCAAACGTAGCAAGATGTTTTTATCTTACAAAATGGCTATGGAATGACCTTTCACCAAGAATCCTAATGATTCTGTACCATATTCTTATCAGCCTGTTTTTTTCATGTTTGTGTGGACTATCTCAGGCATCTTTTGCTGCGGACTATTTTTTGTGTGTCAACATTTTAAAAGAGTTTGGATTTTATAACATAAAGTTGCTCATCTTTTAGGAGATTATATGATGTTGCTTTACTAAACTAAAAATGTTAAATGTTTATAAGTTAAAAGATTATCAACTAGCTAGTCTTGCTTACTAATGTTTGCATCGTTTTTCCCCGGACGGCATTTGGGAAACTTTTAGGCCTAACTCTGTTTATCATTGCTATAAAACTAGGAATTCTTTAGGAATAGTGTCTGAGGCTCGGACTTCTCAATGAGCACCTTTTATCCGCGTTTTATTTTTACCATAAGTATAAAAGGTAAAATTTTTACAATAAGTATAAAAACCTCTCCCGGATGGTACAAAACTAGCAGATAATTTTCGTAAGTTTAAACAAGTTTTAGCAAGTTTACGAGTAAGTTTAAACGCTACCTTCTGAGAATTTGTTAGTGATTTAGATTAAAAAAAATACATTTATTTATTCATTTATTTTTATTATTTTTGTTATTTTCGTTCTATTTTTTAGTTTTGATTTATAGGTAAAGTATGAATATTTAATAGCAGTCGGTCACAATGATGGAAACAACCAATCATATACAACCCAATGGGTTTTCTCGATGATTGTTGAAAGATGCTGAAAGATTTATTTTTGCTATCAAATTTGTTTGTCTCTCTCGTCTTTCAGAAACGCAATTTTTGAAGATTTTTCTTTGAATTGTTACAAAACTAATAAAGGTTTTAGGACAGTACCCCATTTTCTTCAGTGTTGCAACATTGAACCGTGGAAATAAATGAGCACAATTAATTAGCTAAATTTGACAACGCTTTTTGTTCGTAAAATTAAAACTGTAAAAACCTGTTGAAACCCAAAAACAATTACAGCTTCAAAAGAAAAAGTACACCTTCTGAAGTTGTTTGGTACCATATAGGCTACTTTTGGCTTTTTTTTTTTTTTTTTTTTTTTTTTTTTTTTTTTTTTTTTTTTTTTTTTTTTTTTTTTTTTTTTTTGCTGTTTTTCACCTATTGTTTTAATTTCGTTTCCGTTACTACCAAAAAACTTATAACCGCATGTGAAGGCATTTTTCATCACAAATTAGAAGCTTGATTTTTTTTTTTTTTTTTTTTGTTATTGCGTTGTTGTGTAAGTCTCCGCTTAACGAGTTAAAGAAATGAGATTTAATTTGCACTGCCCTTTGTACTTTAAAATAAAATCATTAACCGAAGTTTAAATATTACACTTTGTTAATATAGTTCATTTAATGTAATTATTGATAATTTTCATCAATTTTGTCATTGCACCTAAATTAAAACCGATTGCTTAGTTTGTTGGTTACATTGAATAGCTTTTTATTCGTGATCGTAAATTCTGAGGTTCATCAAGAAGAACATCTGAAATGCTAAGGAACTGCTTTCGAAGCAACATCCCCTGACTTTCGTTTCATTATGCTTTTTTAGTCCAATGCTGGAGCTTGCTGAGCTCTAATACTCTAGGAGATACCACGAAGTTTCACCGTTTTATCATCTAAAGACAAGGAGACAGGAAAAAGCTGTTCAGCTTTATTCAATGGAAATGAAATAGCTGTCACATTTAATTTTACGTTTGGGAACTCTCTAGTATCCTACCAAGTTTGAAGGAAAGAATTCCCATGCTCTGTAAAGGGAAATATTCGTGGAAATCTGCGTCCTAATGGCACAAGAGCGCCAGTCACAAATGTAGAATGGAAAGCAAAGTTTACTTATGAGACCATCTAGTGAAAGCTATCATAAACATTGACTTAAAAAGCAAATTATTTGAAAATTGGCCACACTTATATTGTCCTAATCAGATTATCTCAATTAACTGGTATAAGTAACTACAAATTATGATTCCGCAACGTATTCAAAATATAAGGCTGTTGAATTATAAAATACAGAAAATAGTAAAATCATACGTTGTTTTCAAACCATGAAAGTAATAATCTGAATTTGGTATTAAAAAAAAATCCACTTGTGACCTGCATTAACACTCTTGGTTTATCTATTGCTCGCCATTTTGTGAAAAGTACTTTGGCAGCTTTTGCTGTCCGCAAAATGAATGGAAAGCAACAAATATCACCCTTTAAGTACGTTGAACATTAAAACGAAAACTAAATTTTTGAATTGGTTAAGTCGAAACTTACTCAACAACATACATTTTAAAAAATAAGAACAAATTGGAAATTTAATTTTTCATGAAAAGGACCTCGATATGCAATTTTTTGGAATTTTGACAGTTGACGGCGCCAAATTCGTAAAAAATAGACATTTGAATGAAAATCAGTCAAAAATATGCTTAAAACATATGGAACCAAAAATCTTAAGAAGGCATAGCTTTCTTTTGAATGTGTAGTTATCTTTGGGAATCAACTGATTTTTGATGCAAGAACTTTTATCGACAAAAAGTGTTGTCCAATTTAACTAATTAGTTAAACTTATTTATTTTCCCTGTTCAGCGCGGCAACACTGACAAAACAGTGATAATATCCTAGAATCTTCATAATTTTGAAAACAGCAAAAATAGAAAATGGCTTAGAAAATAACGACTGTCATATGAGAAAATAGGGATTTTTAGGTTCAAACAGACCTAAGATGGTTCCAGAGGGGGACATTTGTTTTGTCTCCGGAACTTTAAGAAAGGAGCTTTAAGAAGGAATGCTGCAAGTAATTGAAAACATCGAGTTAGGTTGTCAGTTTTTTTACAATCTTCTATGTAATTCTGAAGTATTTCGAAGAAGATGCAAAGAAAACTCAAGCTAAAGACGATTAGAGTATTTCGATAGATTTATTTAACAATAAATTTAGATAACAAATCATCTGTTTCATTGCATAACAACAACAACATCAAATATCCTCCATGCAAGGACCTTTGGCCAGGAATGCAGGGAATAGTGGATGATGTAACAGAAAAGCTTCAAGAAAGAAATTTTATCAGACTTAATGTCTTCAATCCTTTTATTAAGACTACTATGACTGACTAGAAATTTACACCACAATTTCAACCTTCAATATTTTGGAGACAAAGAGATAGGGGAAAAGCTACTCTGTTATTATGTTACTTATTGATAAAGAAGCTTTTAACTTTTCAACTTTAATGGTCTATTAGGAAACTTTCCGGTATAAAAGGTCAGAAAATATTTTACTGATTTAAATGAGAGATAACAAATTTTCTCCCTACCCCCCTAATGTTCAAAAAATATATGCTGAATCAGTTATTAGGGGTGATTGGGCTAAAATTCATTTCAACACAAATGATTATTATATTTGTAAAGAGTAAAAAAAGGCATCAATTGGTTATTCACTTTAGTTGTAACTCAATAATATGTTGATTTGGTACATATTTAATGGATTTTCTATTGTTGTAAAGTAAACCATTAAATCATTTGGAGAAAAAATCAATTGGAGTACTACAGGGATTGGGTGCAATAAATTTTGCAAACATAAATGAATTTTATATTTGGATTTTTTTCTGATTCAAAAGTATGCTCTATCTATTTCTTAGGTATCTTCCTACCAGTTAACCTAGAAATTTTCCCTATAGGCTTTTTAGAAGATACCATCAGACCGGTCACTAGCCTAGAGCATACTTGCATGTTTCACACATTTTTATACCTCTGAACAGTTTAATGCTCAACAAAAAAGGATTTTTTGATTGGGGCTGACAATTTTCAACACTCAGTATATCGTGGCATTTTTTTTCCTCTTCCATGACTTTCTGCTCGTTGATGAAAACCTATATTTCTGTAAGTTGAGTTGTACAGTGATGAAAATATGATATAGTTTATATTTTTTCTTTTTTCTGAAGTTTTACTGTTTTTTTTTTGGAAATAGCCGTGTTTTGTTTTTTTTTAGGGTCACTGTCCCAATATATCTATCTATATATAACTCTCTGATAATCAAAGTATATATATAAAATAATATAAACAGTATATAATCTTAAACATGTAGAAATATATATTTCTTATATACACCTCCTCCATATCATATATATACTGAAGTTTAAACTGTTACTTCTCTATAGCATATATATATATATATATATATATATATATATATATATATATATATATATATATATATATATATATATATTATATATATATATATATATATATATATATATATATATATATAATATATATATGTAGGTTCTTGGAATTGTTTCCGATTGCCGTTTAAAACATTTAAAGGAATATTTAATTGCTTAAAAATAGATCTAAATAAGCTAAGAATATGAATTCAGGAGACAAGTGGAAATTATTTATGTCTTTTTCTATTTATTTGCTTTTTTATATTTATTTATTTTTTTTAGCAAAATCCAGATTACTACCTTTATGGTTTGAAAACGACGTATCATTATACCGTTTCTGTATTTTATAACTCAATAATTTTTTTAATGAATAATATTTTAAAAACATTTCAGAATAGTGGTTTAGAGTTACAAATGGCAGTTTATAGGGATAAGTTGATTAGGATAGTGGAAGCGGGGTCAAATTTCAAATAATTTGCTTTTTCGGTCAAAGTTCGTGATAGCTTTCACTGGGTGGTTTCATAAGTCAGCTTTTACTTTCCATTTCATATTCACGACAAGCGATTCTTGGCGTTTTAAGACACAGCTTTTCGCGATATTTCCGTAGGTGAGGCATTTGTATAGTTTTTCCTTTATACTAGATAGGAAACTAGAGTTTCCAAACGGAGAATTAAATGTGACAAACTATTTCATTTCTATTGAATAAAGCTGAAAATTTTTTCCTGTCGTTTTGTCTTCAGATGATTAAAACGTTGAAAAACTTCTTGGTCTTTCTCGGAGTATTAGAGCTCGGCAAGTTCCAGCAATTAGACTAAAAAATTGTAATGAAATGGCAGGCGGGGATTTTACTTCCAAAGCAGTTCTTTACCGTTCCAAGTGTTCTTCTGCAAAATGTTGCATCAGATTTTATATTAAAGAATAAAAACCTATTTTATGTAACTAAAACCCTAGGAAATCGGCTTTAATTTATGTGTACTTACAAAACTAAAAAATTACCTTGTGGAATATATTATTGTAGTAAATTGTAACATTTGAATTCTGGCCGATAGTTTTATTTCAAAACACAAAGGACAGTTAAATGCAAACTGCTCGTTTAAACTGCTTAAGTGAAGAATAAGGATTTCAATTTTTAATGAAAAAGCCCTTCTTATGCAGCAAGGATCATAGAGCTAAGGCTGGGGATGCACTGACGAAACTTGAGCTTTTCCATGGGTATTTTTCTCACCCCGCCCCTGTAATGAATGCAAACTGCAATTCTTTGAGGGGAGGGGGTGCAAGTGCCCCAAAAAAGCCTCTTAGATTCGACTTTTATATAAAGATTTATAAACTTTCTTGGGTGTAGTTGGGTTGCTGGGTGAAAGAACAGCTTCAATTTAATAACCCTTACTTTTAAAAAAGCCTCTTGTAGTTTCTTTGGTAATGAATATTGTTTTGATTAATTAATAGCTTCATAAGTTGGCCGATATTTTTGAAGTTTTTTTGATTTCAAACATATCATTAATTTTTTTAAAGACCCATAATTATGCAAAGCAAGTAGATTTATAAACCTTTGGGCCCTTCTTAGTGGGACGTCTGTTCTTTACATATAACATATACAATTTTTGATTTTTGGTGTGGGGACTTAGTTAAATACTTCCTCGTAGTTCTCAACTTTGGATGCCTAGCTGGGTAAAACTTAAAGCTTTTGATAAAAAAAAGTTTTGATCCATAGTTTTTGTACTCTTTTTGGTAGTGGGACGCCAAATAGATTTATAAAAACTTTGGGGCGCCAAATTAAATAAAAAGAAACGTGGGTGAAAAATTAGCAAGACCAAAAGCTAAAAAAGATATGGCACCGAACAGCTTCAGAAAGGTATAACCCTTCTTTTAAAGGTGTAGTTATCTTTGGGAATCGTAAAATTGTTAATGTTTAAATTTCTACGAACGAGAAGCACTGTAAAATTTAATTAATTAATTATGCTTCAGAAGTTGTTGCCATCCTTTGAAGATGTAGTTATCTTTGAGAATCAACATATCATTAATCTTTTTTAAATGGACCATAATTAGCAAGGAGAAGGGAGATATGTATGATGTTACCATTTGGGCTTTAATTTATCATACAAAGCGCAATAGCGCTGCCTAAGTAAAGAGCGATGTGGGTACAATGTGGCCTTTACGGTAGATACCCCCCCCCGAGTCTGGAAGCAAGTGCTGTCAGTTATGCCCAGGGGCAATATGGCAATATTGTATCAATATTATGCAATATGTATCAAATATTGTACTATAACAATTTTCTATCTACAACCGATACAATTTTGATACAATATAACAATCGATAACAATATAACAATCGATACAATTTTGAACGCTGTGAGTGTGGGAGCTTATAGTTAAATAAATTCCTATGTAACATCTCAACTTTGGATGCCAGCTGAGGCAGAAAAAAGTTAATCATGTCTGGTTTCTACTGTAAGATCAAGATAAAAAACTGTTCACTCCATAGTATTTTGGCTCTCTTTTGGCGAAAAATTTGGACGAGTCAACCTATAATGACAGAAAGTGCCACTTCGCTGTTGTGTACACTCTCTTTTTTTTAAATCCCCCTTTCCGATAGCAAAGAACATTTGTTCAATACGACTACCCATGGAAAACAACAACAAACAAATAAGCAGGCGTAAGTAGAAAGACATATTTATATACGGTACGAGATTTAATGTCCTTGGTAAAAATTTGGTACGAGATTTAATGTGCTTGGTAAAAGTGTGATTTCTAGGCCAATCAGAGGCCTACACAATCCGTGGACCAACAAGATTTTCTAAGTGCAACAAATACAGAGGGGAATGATTATGGCTTCACTTAGGGGGAGAGATGAAGCATTTAGATCGTAGTGTATATGTGATATGTAATTTTAAATTCCTTAGGCTTAGAGATAAATTCTGGAATTATTATTATTTCGAAGCCTTTATAACGCAAATTGGCTCTTGAATTCACATCTTGAATAACCTAGATTTAAGACGTTTCGAAGTGCAACAGATACAGAGGGGAATGATTATGGCTTCACTTAGGGGGAGACATGAAGCATTTAGATTGTAGTGTATATGTGATATGTAATTTAAAATTCTTTAGGCTTAGAGATAAATTCTGGAATTATCATTATTTCGAAGCCTTTATAACGCAACTTGGCATTAATGTTGGTAAGTCTGAGAGGATGGTAAGTTTAAAATGTTTCTGTGCAGAGTTGCCAGAACACAAGCTTTACTTCCCGATTGTGTTCTGTATATTACACAAGAACCATTTAAGTAGTGTTGTCAATATAAAAAAGTTAATCATTTATTTTTTAACATTATAATTTTATTTCAACTTTTTTTTACATGTCTTAGAATGAACAAGTGCACAACTTAGAATTAGTGAGATGGTTATTGATTTGAACATCAAGGACCGCTGCCACCAATGACCCTAGCCACCAAGGACCTCAACCTCCAAGGTCCCCTTTCTCCAACCTCTAAGGGTCCCCTCCCCCCAACTTTTTTTGGGCCCATCCTCCCATTTTTTTTTACTTTTTGAAGTTTATTTCTTTAACATGATAATTTTATTTCAACTTTTTATTTACATGTCTTAGAATGAAAAGTACACAATATGGGATTCGTGAGACGATTATGGATTTGAACATCAAGGACAGAAACCACCAATGACCCTAGCCACCAAGGACCTCAACTTCCAAGGTCCCCTCTCTCCAAACTCCAAGGGGCATCCTCCCCCCAACTTTTTGGGGGCCCATCCCGCAATTTTTACACTTTTTGAAGTTTATTTTTTTAACATGATAATTTTGTTTCAACCTTTTTTTACATGTCTTAGAATGAAAAAAGTACACAATATGGGATTAGTGAGACGATTATGGATTTGACCTCAACCTCCAAGGTCCCCTTTCTCCAACCTCCAAAGGGTCCCCTCCCCCCAACTTTTTGATGCTCATCCCCCAATTTTATACTTTTTAAAGTTTATTTTTTTTTTAACATGATAATTTGATTTCAACTTTTTTTTACATGTCTTAAAATGAAAAAGTACAAAATTGGGATTAGTGAGACGAATATGGATTTGAAACATCAAGGACCGCAACCATCAATGACCCTAGCTACCAAGGACCTCAACCTCCAAGGTCCCCTCTCTCCAACGGTCCCCTCTCTCCAACCTCCAAGGGTCCCCCAGCTTTTTGGGACCCATCCCCCCATTTTTATACTTTTTGAAGTCTATTTTTATTAACATGATAATTTTATTTCAACTTTTTTTACATGTCTTAGAATGAACAAGTACACAATATGGGATTAGTGAGACGATTATGGATTTGAATATCAAGGACCGCAACCACCAATGACCCTAGCCACCAAGGACCTCAATCTCCAAGATCCCCTTTCTCCAACCTCCAAGGCCCCCCCCCAACTTTTTGGTGCCCATCCCCCCATTTTTATACTTTTTGAAGTTTATTATTTTTAACATGATAATTTTATTTCAACTTCTTTTTTACATGTCTTTGAATGAACAAGTGCACAATATGGGATTAGTCAGATTATTATGGATTTGAACATCAAGGACCGCAGCCACCAATGACCCTAGCTACCAAGGACCTCAAGCTCCTAGGTATCCTCTCTCCACTCTCCAAGGGGTCCCCTCCCCCCAATTTTTTGGGGCCCATCCCCCCCATTTTTCATGCTTTTTTGAAGTTTAGTTTTTTAACATGATAATTTTATTTCAACGTTTTTTACATGTCTTAGAATGACATAAAACATACTTAAATCATAAGAAATTCACATTTAAGCTAGATTCCATAACGTTTGTAGATGTGTGTGGTCTGAAACCTATGATTTGGGTTGCTGGGTTTACTATTTTGCACTTTTCTGACATAGGTTTTCATAGCCTATCGTAGGTGTGTGATGCCTGAAATCTATGATTTGGGATGTTTGGTTTACTATTTTAGACTTTTCTTAGCTAGGTTTCTTAACATTTCGTATATGTGTGTTGTATGAAAATCATGATTTGGGATGTCTAGTTTGCTATTTTTTGACCTTTCTGAGCTAGATTTCCTAACCTGTCGTAGGTGTATGACCGGTTTTATAATATTTGATTTTCTGAACAAGTTGGGTTTTAATTTTCAGAAATAAGAACATTCAACGTTTAAAATACATCTGATTTTATTAATAATAGTTGCTTTCTTTTAATAATTGGCCATATTTTGCATATTTTTCATAAAGTTGGGTTTTTTATAAGAACATCCATGTTTAAAATACATCTGATTTTATTAATAATATTTGATTTCTTTTAATAATTGGATACATTTTTGCATATTTTTTAAATAAAGTTGGGTTTTAGTTTCCAGAAATATGAACATCCCAGTTTAAAATACATCTGATTTTATTAATAACATTTTCTTAGCTAGGTTTCTGAACCTTTCGTAGATGTGTGTTGCATGTAACTCATGATTTGGGATTTCTAGTTTGCTATTTTGGACCTATATGAGCTATTTTCCCAACCTTTCGTAGGTGTATGTCTGGTTTTATTAATAATATTTAATTTCTTTTAATAATTGGGATACATCTTTGTATGTATATTTTTTTTATAAAGTTGGGTTTTATAAGAACATCTATTTTTAAAATACATCTGATTTTATTAATAATATTTTATTTATTTGAATAATTGGATACATTTTTGCATATTTTTTTTTAATAAAGTGGATTTTAGTTTTCAGAAATATGAACATCCCAGTTTAAAATACATCTGATTTTATTAATAACATTTTCTTAGCTAGGTTTCTTAACCTCTCGTAAATAGGTGGTTGGATGTAAATCATGATTTGGGATGTCTAGTTTGCTATTTTGGACCTTTCTGAGCTAGATTTCCTAACCTTTCGTAGATGTATGACTGGTTTTATTAATAACATTTGATTTTCTAATCAAGTTGGGTTTTAATTTTCAGAAATAAGAAAACATCCAATGTTTAAAATACATCTGATTTTATTACTAATATTTGATTTCTTTTAATAATTGGCTACATTATTGCATATTTTTTAAAATAAAGTTGGGTTTTAGTTTTCAGGAATATGAACATCCCAGTTTAAAATACATCTGATATTATTAATAACATTTTCTTAGCTAGGTTTCTGAACCTTTCGTAGATGTGTGTTGCATGTAACTCATGATTTGGGTTTCCTAGTCTGCTATTTTGGACTTTTCTGAGCTAGATTTCCTAACCTTTCATAGGTATATGTCTGGTTTTATTAATAATATTTGATTTTCTAATATAGTTGGGTTTAATTTTCAGAAATAAGAAAATCCATGTTTAGAATACATCTGATTTTATTAATAATATTTGATTTCTTTTAATAATTGGGTACATTTTTGCATATTTTTTTTTAAATAAAGTTGGGTTTTAGTTTTCAGAAATATGACATCCAGTTTAAAATACATCTGATTTTATTAATAACATTTTCTTAGCTAGGTTTCTTAACCTTTCGTAGATGGGTGTTGCATGAAACTCATGATTTGGGATGTCTATTTTGCTATTTTGGACTTTTCTGAGCTGGATTTCCTAACCTTTCGGAGGTTTATGTCTGGTTATATTAATAATATTTTATTTTCTAATCAAGTTGGGTTTTGATTTTCAGAAATAAGAAAATCCATGTTTAAAAAGACATCTGATTTTATTAATAATTAAATAAAAAAACAATTTTTTTAAACAGAAAGTAAGGAACGACGTTTAAAACTTAAAACGAACAGAAATTATTCCGTATATGAAAGAGGCTGTCCCCTCCTCAACGCCTCGCTCTTTACGCTAAAGATTTTAATTGTTTAAAAA
Organism: Artemia sinica; assembly: GCA_027921565.1. NCBI lineage: Eukaryota > Metazoa > Arthropoda > Branchiopoda > Anostraca > Artemiidae > Artemia > Artemia sinica. The sequence continues at coordinate 45,758,193 of CM051268.1, read as the reverse complement.
AATAGAGTTGTGAGAAAGTCAAACGTTAGCGTAAAGAGTGAGGCGTTGAGAAGGGGACAGCCCCTTTCATATACGGAATAATTTCTGTTCGTTTTAACTTTTAACGTCGTTCCTTACTTTCAGTTAAAAAAAACTTGTTTTTCTTATTTAATTTTTGAACGCTTTTGAATTAATGCAGGTTTTGATTTTAGCTCACCGTACATGAATAATTACAACAAAGTTTTTATATTGATTTTACTTTTATTTGGTTAAATGGCTATCTCGAAAGTTGTTTCATTTTATTTACGAACGTTTTTATTAGTAATAAATATTCGTAACTTACGAATTAACTTACGTAACGAACTTCTATATTCATATTTTTTATACGTATATTAGGGGGTTAGCCCCCTAGTCAATATCTTGCTCTTTAAGCTAAAGTTCGAATTTTGTTCCAATTCTTTAAAAATGACCCCTTAATCACATAGACCGTTAATTAGAATAAATAGCTCTTATGAAAGTACTAAAAAATGTTTGGCTTAAAGAGCGAGGTATTGACTAGCGGGTGAACCCAATCATATACGTAAAATTTGCTGCTCGTTTTAAGTTTTGATGTTGCTCCTTACTTTCAGTTGAAAAACTTGTTTTTTTATTTTAATTTCTGATCTTTTTTTAAATAATGCTGGAAAATTCGGCACCCCCTTCATAGCAATGTCCCTTCCCCTATGAAAACTTCCTTCATGGAGAGATCCTCCCACATAAACCCCCTGACCCACCCCCTCCCCCCCGATTTCCACAGTCCCAATTCCCTCCAAATTCCACATTTTTGTAGATAGGTGCTTGAAACCTCTACAGTAAGGTTCTCTAATACGCTGAATATGATGGTGTGATTTTCATTAAGGTTCTATAATTTTTAGGGGGTTTTCCCCCCTTTTTTCTAAAATCAGCCAAATTTCCTCAGGCGTGTAACTTTGATTGGTTAGACTTAATTTGATGAAACTTATATATTTGAAATCAACATTAAAATCTGATTCTTTTGATGTATCTATTGGTATCAAAATCCGTTTTTTAGAGTTTCGGTTACTATTGAGCTGGTCGCTCCTTACGTACAGTGCGTTACCACGAAATGTTTGATATTTTATTTCTTTTAATAGTTGGGTACATTTTTGCATATTATTTATAAAGTTGGGTTTTAGTTTTCAGAAATAAGAACATCAATGTTTAAAATACGTCTGATATTATTAATAATGTTTGATTTCCTTTATTGGTTTTAGTTTTCAGAAATAAAAACATAACTGTTTAAAATACATCTGATTATATTAATAATATTTGATTTTTTCTAATAAAATTGGGTTTTAGTTTATGAAATGCGAAAATCCACGTTTAAAATACATCTGATTTTCTTAATAATAATATTTGATTTTTAACAAAGTTGGGTTTTAATTTCAAGAAATAAGAATACTCACGTTTAAAATACATTGGGATTTATTAATAATACTTGATTTTTGAATAAAGCTGGATTTTAGTTTTCAGAAATAAGAACACCACGTTTAAAATACATATGATTTTATTAATAATATTTGATTTTTATTAAAGTTGAATTTAGTTTTCAGAAATATGATTACGAACTAAGAGAAGACAATAGCTACAGCACCAAGAGAGAACATGAAGAAGTATTTTATTGAACAGAACCAAAATGACGAAAGTTTTTCAATGACATTAATAATGCATAATAATGTATGCAACATATTTTTTATGTTAATATTCTACATGCGATTATTTATGTAAAAAATATTTTATGCATTACTTTTAGGGTATGATTAAACATAAAAAGTTTAGAATATCTATTAAAAAGTTGGAGATGTAAGAAAAGGAATTTTCAGAAATAGATACTACTATTAACTCTTTCATGTATAGACCAAGTTGAAAAATTGTTTTAGGAGGATAATAAGAAAGGAACGGGTATATGAATTTTTAAGGTTAATTTAGACTAGATTACGTGGGCGCAAGTAACCTAGTCAAAATGAACCTTAATTAACCTTTTCAACTTGGACTATACATGAAAGGGTTAGTAGTAGTATCTATATTTCTGAAAATTCCTTTTCTTACATCTCTAACTTTTTAATAGATATTCTAAACGTTCAATCAAGCTCAGAAAAGTCCAAAATAGCAAACTAGACATCCCAAACATGAGTTTCATGCAACATCCATCTACGAAATGTTAAGAGACCTAGCTAAGAAAATTTTATTAATAAAATCAGATGTATTTTAAAATGGGATGTTCATCTTTCTGAAAACTAAAACCCAACTTTATTAAAAAAAAAATATGCAAAAATGTACCCAATTGTTTAAAGAAATCAAATATTATTAATAAAATCCGATGTATTTTAAACATGGATGTTCCTATATCTGAAAATTAAAACCCAACTGCATTAGAAAATCAAAGTGTTAGGAAATATAGCTCAGAAAATGTTATTAATAAAACCAGATGTACTTTAAACTGGGATGTTCATATTTCTGAAAACTAAAAACCCAACTTTATTTTTAAAAAATGCAAAAATGTACCCAATTATTAAAGTAAATCAAATATTATTAATAAAATCAGATGTATTTTAAACATTTATGTTCTTATTTCTGAAAATTAAATCCCAATTTGATTAGAAACCCAAATATTATTAATAATAAACCAGACATACACCAGAGAATGGTTAGGAAATCTAGCTCAGAAAAGTCCAAAATATCAAAACTAGACATCCCAAATCATGAGTTTCATGCAAAACCCATCTATGAAAGGTTAAAAAACCTAGCTAAGAAAATGTTTATAATAAAATCAGATGTATTTTAAACTGGGATGTTCATATTTTTGAAAACTAAAACCCAACTTTATTAAAAAAAATATGCAAAATGTACCCCATTATTAAAAGAAATCAAATGTTATTAATAGAATCAGGTGTATTTTAAACATGGATGTTCTTATTTCTGAAAATTAAGACCCAACTCGATTAGAACATCAAATATTATTAATAAAATCAGATGTATTTTAAACATGGATGTTCTTATTTCTGAAAATTAAAATCCTACTTTATTAGAAAATCAAATCATAGGCAGCGCGCTAGCGGTGCCGAAGTAAAGAACGATTTGGCCACAATGTATTTTTTTCCCAGATAGAAAATATGTTTTGGAGGAGGACACTCCCCCACAACCCTGGGGGAAAGGGTTTTAAGTTATGCCCCAGGGGCATATAGGGTTTTTATAGAAGGAGTTGTCGTAGAAACTTTAAAAAAGGCTCATTCGATTGGAAATTCAAAGGGCTAGTGCCCGTTTTAATAGTCGAAAGTGATTGGAGGGTAACTAACCGCCCCCCCCCCCGCGCCCATCATTCCCCCTAACTCATCCAATCAAAATTTTGAGATAGCCATTTTGTCCAGCGTAGTTGATTTCCAGATAGAAAATATGTTTTTGAGGAGGACACTTTCCTACAACCCTCGGGGCAAGGGTTTTAAGTTAGGCCCAGGGGGTATATAAGGTTTTATAGAAGGCGTTGTCGTAGAAGCTTCAAAACAGGTTCATTCAATTGGAAATTCAAAGGGCTAGTACCCTTTTTAACAGTCGAAAGTGATTGGAGGGCAACTAGCCCCCTCCCCCATGCCCATCATTCCCCCAGACACATCCAATCAAAATTTTGAGATAGAAATTTTGTTCAGCTCAGTTGATTTCTAGATAGAAAATTTTTTTCGAGGAGGACACTCCCCCACAAGCCTCAGGGCAAGGGTTTTAAGTTATGGCCTGGGGGCATATAAGGTTTTTATAGAAGGCGTTGTCGTAGAAACTTCAAAACAGGCTCATTCGATGGAAATTCAAAAGGCTAGTGCCCTTTTTAATAGTCGAAAGTGATTGGAGGGCAACAAGCCCCTCCCACACACCATCATTCCCACAAAACACATCCGATAAAAATTTGAGATAGCCATTTTGTTCAAGGTAGTTGATTTTCAGATAGAAAACATATTTTTAAGGAGGACACTCACCCACATACCCCCAGGGCAAGGATTATAAGTTATACCCTGGGGGCATTTAAGGTTTTTATTGAAATCTTTGTCGTAGAAACTTGAAAAATGGCTCATTCTATTTGAAATTCAAAGGACTAGTACCATTTTTAATAGTCAAAAGTGATTTGAGGGCAACTAACCCCTCTCTCTTGCCCACCTTTTCCCAAAACACATCCAATCAAAATTTTTAGATAGCCATTTTATTCAACTTAGTTAAAAAGTTTGGAAATTAGGTCTTTAAGGATCACAGCCCCTCTCCCCACAGCCCTCGGAGAAGGGGTTGTAAGTTATGCCCAGGGGGCATATAAAGTTTTTATTGAAAGTGTTGTCGTAGAAACTTCAAAAGGGCTCATTCAATTGGAAATTGAAAGGGCTTGTGCCTTTTTTAATTTAGTTCCTTTTTTAGTTTTTTAAAGTGATTGGATAGCGACTAACGCCCCTCTCACGCCCACCATTTACCAAAACATATCCAATCAAAATTTTGATATATCCATTTTGTTCAAAGTAGTTAATTTTGAAATTAGGTCTTTTAGGATGACAACCTCCTCAGAGCCTCATTGCAAGGGTTGTAAGTTATGGCCTGGGGCATATAAGGCTTATATAGAAAGTTGTTGTATATGATTTATAGAATAGATTTTAGTCTTCCCCAAATCCAAGTTTTATATGTTTAAAAACGAAGTGTTGACTTAAGATTAAATCAAAATGCACTGTGATAATGCTAAATCCCAATAAGGCATCTCAGCAGTATCCCAAGAACGACTGAGGGTATTATGTCCAAACGTTCGGGCTACTTCTGCTCTTAAAATTTAACCAAATCCAAATAGCTTAAGTGTATCCAAGCTATCAAAGAAAGTAAACAGATTTTTTTGCGAATGGTATCAAGTTTTCCATTACAGGTCAACTAGAGGAGTTATGAAACTAAATTAAACAGTACTATTTGTGTGTCAGATTTTTAAAAGGGAGTATGCTGTTAAAAATTGCTGAAATTTTTTCTCTAGCATATAAATAGCAGGCCAAACTATAAATCCTTATAAAACGAAAAGATTTAAAGTATTATTTTCTTTTTCTCTGAAGAGACTATGTCAATATAAAACGAACAGAAATTAATTAAGAAAACTTTTTCCACAAAATAAGTTTTTCAAAGAAAAGTAAAGAATTCCATTAAACAAAAAATGAGCGAAACTAAAATCAAATAATCTACCAAGCGTGAAACTGACACAAATCAGCATTGATAAATAAATGAAACCCAAAACGAACAAAAATTACAATAATTAATCGAGTCAAACTCAAAACGAACAGAAATTAACATAATTTGGGCGCAAAACCCCTATTCTTTCCCAAGGCCAGAACAAAATTTGCGCTTTACTGAAAAAATATAAATGTTTTTACTTTTATAACTTTAATAAATCAAATAATATAACATTTTGATTACTAAATATCAGTACATGTATATTAAACTGACAATGCAAATTCATTCGTATTTTTTCAGTAAAGTGCAAATATTGTTCTGGCCTTGGGAAGGCATAGGGGTTTTGCGCCAAAATTAAATTATGTTTTACGCCAAATTTCTGCTCGTTTTGAGTTTGACTCGGTTAATTAGTGTAATTTCTGTTCGTTTTGGGTTTTCCTTTATTTATCGATGCTGATTTGTGGCAGTTTCACGCTTATTAGATTACTTGATGTTAGTTTTGCTCATTTTTTGTTTAATGGAGTTCTTTACTTTTCTTTGAAAAACTTATTTTGTGGAAAAAGTTTTTTTAATTAATATTATTAATAAAACCATACATACACCTACGAAAGGTTAAGAAACCTAGCTAAGAAAATGTTATTAATAAAATCAGATGTATTTTAAACTAGTATATTCATATTTCTGAAAACTAAAACCCAACTTTATTAAAAAAAATATGTAAAAATGTACCCTAATTATTAAACGAAATCAAATATTGATTTCGAATAAAATCAGATGTATTTTAAACATTGATGTTCTTATTTCTGAAAATTAAAACCCAACTTGATTCAAAAATCAAATATTATTGATAAAACCAGACATACACCTACGAAAGGTTAAGAAATCTAGCTAAGAAAATTTTATTAATAAAATCAGATGTATTTTAAACTGGGACGTTCATATTTCTTAAAACTAAAACCCAACTTTATTAAAAAATATGCGAAAATGTACCCAATTATTAAAATAAATCAAATATTATTAATAAAATCAGATGTATTTTAAACATGGGTGTTCTTATTTCTGAAAATGAAAACCCAACTTGATTAGAAAATCAAATATTATTAATTTAACCAGACATACACCTACGAAAGGTTAGGAAATCTAGCTCAGAAAAGTCCAAAGTATCAAACTAGACATCCCAAATCATGAGTTTCATGCAACACCCATCTACGAAAGGTTAAGAAACCTAGCTAAGATAAAGTTATTAATTAAATTAAATGTATTTTAAACTGGATGTTCATATTTCTGAAAACTAAAACCCAACTTTATTAAAAAATATGCATAAATGTACCCAATTATTAAAAAAATTTTATATTATTAATAAAATTATATGTATTTTAAACATGGATGTTCTTAGGCCTATTTCTGAAAATTAAAACCCAACTTGATTAAAAAATCAAATAATATTAATAAAACCAGACATAAACCTACGAAAGGTTAGAAAATCTAACTCAAAAAATGCTATTGATAAAGTCACATGTATTTTAAACTGGGATGTTCATATTTCTGAAAACTAAAACCTAACTTTATTAAACAAAATATGCAAAAATGTACCCAATTATTAAAAGAAATCAAATATTATTAATAAAATCACATGTATTTTTAACATGGATGTTCTTATTTCTGATAATTAAAACTCAACTTGATTAGAAAATCAAATATTTTAATATAACCAGACATACACCTACAAAAGGTTAGAAAATCCATCTCAGAAAAGTCCAAAATAGCAAACTAGACATCCCAAATCATGAGTTTCATGCAACACCCACCTACGAAAGGTTAAGAAACCTAGCTAAGAAAATGTTATAAATAAAATCAGATGTATTTTAAACTGGGATGTTCATATTTCTGAAAACTAAAACCCGACTTTATTAAAAAAAATACGCAAAAATGTACCCAATTATTAAAAGAAATTAAATATTAGTAATAAAATCAGATGTATTTTAAACATGGATGTCTTTATTTCTGAAAATTAAAACCAAACTTTATTAGAAAACTAAATATTATTAATAAAACCAGACATAAACCTATGAAAGGTTAGGAAATCTTGCTCAGAAAAGTCCAAAATAGCAAACTAGACAACCCAGATCATGAGTAACATGCAACACACATCTACGAAAGGCTCAGAAACATAGGTAAGAAAATGTTATTAATAAAATCAGATGTATTTTAAACTGGGATGTTCATAATTCTGAAAACTAAAACCCAACTTTATTATAAAATATGCAAAAATGTATCCAATTATTAAAAGAAATCAAATATTATTAATAAAACCAGATGTATTTTAAACATGGATGTTCTTATAAAAACCCAACTTTATAAAAAAAATGTATCCCAATTATTAAAAGAAATCAATATTTTTAATAAAATCAGATGTATTTTAAACATTGGATGTTCTTATTTCTGAAAATCAAAACCCAACTTGATTCGAAAATATATATTATGAATAAAGCCAGACATGCACCTACGAAAGGTTAGGAAATCTAGCTCAGAAAGGTCAAAAATAGCAAACTAGACATCCAAAATCATGAGTTACATCCAACACACATCCTACGAAAGGTTCAGAAACCTATCTAAGAAAATGTTATTAATAAAATCAGATGTATTTTAAACTGGGATGTTCATATTTCTAAGAACTATAACCCCACTGTATTTTTAAAAAAATATGCAAAAATGTATCCAATTATTAAAAGACATCAAATATTGTTAAAAAAATCAGATGTATTTTAAACATGGATGTTCTTATAAAACCCAACTTTATAAAAAAAAAATATGCAAAAATGTACCCAATTATTAAAAGGAATCAAATATTATTAATAAAATCAGATGTATTTTAAACATTGGATGTTCTTATTTCTGAAAATTAAAACCCAACTTGATAAGAAAATCAAAAATTATTAAGGAAACCAGTCATACACCTACGAAAAGTTATGAGATCTAGCTCAGAACGATCCAAAATAGCAAACTAGACATCCCAAATCATGAGTTTCATACAACAAACATCTAAGAAAGGTTAAGAAACCTAGCTAAGAAAAGTCTAAAATAGTAAACCAAACATCCCAAATCATAGATTTCAGACATCACACCCCTACAACAGGCTAAGAAACCTATGTCAAAAAGTGTGTGAATAGTAAACCCAGCACCAGAAATCATAGGTTTCAGACAACACACATCTACAAACGTTACGAAATCTAGCTTAAATGTGAATTTTTTATGCTTTTAGTACGTTTTATGTCATTCTAAGACATGTAAAAAAAGTTGAAATAAAATTATCATGTTAAAAAAATAAACTTCAAAAAGTATAAAAAATGGGGGGGATGCACCCCAAAAAGTTGGGGGGGAGGGGACCCCTTGGAGATTCGGAGAGAGGAGACCTTGGAGGTTGAGGTCCTTGGTGGCTAGGGTCATTGTTTGTTGTGTTCCTTGATGTTCAAACCCATAATCGTCTGACTAATCCCATATTGTGTACTTGTTCATTCTAAGACATGTAAAAAAAGTGGAAATAAAATTATCATGTTAAAAAAATAAACTTCAAAAAGTATAAAAATGGGGGGATGGGCCTAAAAAAGTCGAGGGGAAGGTGCCCCTTGGAGTTTTGAAAGAGGGACCTTTGAGGTTGAGATCCTTGGTGGCTAGGGTCATTGGTGGTAGCGGTCCTTGATGTTCAAATCCATCATTGACTCACTAATCCCATATTGTGTACTTGTTCATTCTAGGACATGTAAAAAAAAGTTGCTTTTAGTATGTTTTATGTCATTCTAAGACATGTAAAAAAAACAGTTGAAATAAAATTATCATGTTAGAAAAAATAAACTTCAAAAAGCACAAAAATGGAGAGGATGGGCCCCAAAAAGCTGGGGGGAGGGGAACCCTTAGAGGTTTGGAGAAAGGAGACCTTGGAGGTGGAGATCCTTGGTGGCTAGGGTCATCGGTGGTTGCGGTCCTTGCTGTTCAGATCCAAAATCGTCTCACTAATCCCATATTGTGTACTTGTTCATTCTAAGACATGTAAAAAAAAAGTTGAAATAAAATTATCATGTTAGAAAAATAAATGATTAACTTTTTTATATTGACAACACTGCTTAAATGGTACTTGTGTAATATACAGAACACAATCGGGAAGTAAAACTAGGTTAATTCTCAATGTCATCTTGACGCCAATGGCTCTATTACTTTCAGCTTTTTAGCTTACTCCATTGCAAAAAACAACATTTTATATTGTCCACATCCTATATTGTGTACATGTCTATTATAGTGACCACAGAGTTTCACCCCAAATAATTCCCCTAAAATGTCGATTAATCTCAGAAGTTTCCTTTTGTTTGGCAACTGTGCACAGAAACATTTTAAAACTTACCATCCTCTCAGATTTACCAAAATTTATGCCAAGTAGCGTTATAAAGGCTTCGAAGTAATAATAATTCCAGAATTTATCTCTAAGCCTAAAGAATTTTAAATTACATATCACATATACACTACAATATAAATGCTTCATCTCTCCCCCTAAGTGAAGCCATAATCATTCCCCTCTATATCTGTTGCACTTAGAAACCTCTTAAATCTAGGTTATTAAGAGGTGAATTCAAGAGCCAAGTTGCTTTATAAAGGCTTTGAAATAATAATAATTCCAGAATTTATCTCTAAGCCTAAAGAATTTTAAATTACATATCACATATACACTACAATCTAAATGCTTCATCTCTCCCCCTAAGTGAAGCCATAATTGTTCCCCTCTGTATCTGTTGCACTTAGAAAATCTTGTTCGTCCACGGATTGTAGGCCTCTGATTGGCCTAGAAATAACACTTTTACCAAGGACATTAAATCTCGTACCAAGTTCTTACCAAGGACATTAAATCTCGTACCGTATGTAAATATGGCTTTCTACTGACGTACTTACCCATCCTTCTTGAAATTAAATAAAAAAAAAACAAGTTTTTTTAACTGAAAGTAAGGAGCGCCATTAAAACTTAAAACGAAAAGAAATTATTCCGTATATGAAAGGGACTGTCCCCTCCTCAACGACTCGCTCTTTACGCTAAATTGTTTTATTGTTTTAAAAAATAAAGTTGTGTGACAGAGTCAAACTTTAGCGTCAAGAGCGAGGCGTTGAGGAGGGGACAGCCCCTTTCATATGCGGAAATAATTTCTGTTCGTTTTAAAAATTTTATGTCGCTTCTTACTTTCAGTTAAAAAAAAACTTGTTTTTTTTATTTAATTTCCGAACTTTTCTTTTTAATGCAGCTTCAATTTTGGCTCACCGTAAATGAATAATTAAACGAAATTTGCATAGTAATTTTACTTTTTTAGGCTAAATGGCTTTCTCAAAATTTTGTTCTGACGTAGCTTACGAATTAACTTACGTAACGAACTTCTATATTCGTGTGTTTTTATTACGTATATTCGTGAGTTTGCCCCCTAGTCAATACCTCACTCTTTACGCTAAAGTTCAAATTTTGTTCGAATTACAAACCCCCTGAATCACAAACCCCTGAATCACAAAGGCCGGTTAATTAGAATAGATAGCTCTTTTGAAAGTACTAAAAAAAAATTTAGTGAAAAGGGCGAGGTGTTGACTAGCGGGCGACGACCCAATCATATACGTAATAATTTCTGTTTGTTTTAAGTTTTAATGTTACTCCTTACTTTCACTTGAAAAAACTTTTTTTTTATTTAATTTCAGATCATTTTTAAATAATCCCGGGAAATTCGGCTCCCCTTTCATAGACGTGTCCCTTCCCCCAAGGAAATATTCTCCCCCGTAACACCTTCCTCCGACCCCCCCCCCCCCCCCTTCAGAAAAAATACCTTCTGAAACGTCTTTATACTTCCCATTATCTAATACTATATGTAAACAATTGGCAAAGTTCATAACTTGCAGCCCTTCCCCCGGGAACTGTGGGGGATTAAGTCATTCTCAAAAAGATATTTATTAAATTTTCGACTATGCTGAACAAAATGGATATCTCGGAATTTTGATTCGGTGACTTCGGGGAAGAAATAAGCGTGGGAGAGGGCCAAGTTGCCCTCCAATTTTTTTTGATCACCTAAAAAGGGCACTAGAACTTTTATTTTCGTTCAAATGCAGCCCTCTTACGATATTCTAGGACGACGTGATTGATACGATCACCCCTGGGGAATAATAAAAAAAAAAAAAATAAACACGCATCCCTGATCTTTCTTCTGACAAAAAAAAATACAAAATTCTACATTTTTGCAGATAGGAGCTTGAAACGTCTACAGTAGGGTTATCTGATACGCTGAATCCGATGGTGTGATTTTCATTAAAGTCTTATGAGTTTAAGGGGGTGTTTCCCCCTTTTTTCAAAAATAAGACAAATATTCTCATATTCGCAGGTAACTTTTGACGGGTAAGATTAAACCTAATGAAACTTATATATTTGAAATGAGCATAAAAATCTGATTCTATTGATGTATCTATGGGTATCAAAATTCCGTTTTTTAGAGTTTCGGTTATCATTGAACCGGGTCGCTCCTTACTTACAGTTCGTTACCACGAACTATTTGAAAAGAAACATAAAAACCTTGCATCCGTGAACATAGTGGCTTGAAACCTCTGCAGTAAGATGTTCTGATACAATGAATTTGATAGTAAAATCGTTTTCAAGACCATTTGCCTCTTTGAGTGTTTTTCTATCCCAATTGGTGAAGTTTTATCAGGCTCATATCTTTGAAAGGTAACGAATCTTCATGACTTTGACACGTTTGGATTTGTCTTCAAAAGCCAGTTAATTTGATTTATGCATTGTTACCAAAATGTCTTTTTTCTAGAGTCTCAATTACTATTAGAAGGAAGCGCTCTTAGCTACAATCCATTTGGACAAAAATAATTAGCCATCTGGAAAAAAGTTCTGTTCGAACAAATATGTGATTTCGTAGCATTCTATCACATTAGAATGAAACTAGTTAAACGCTTTTTAGGAAAGGAAGCTAGAGCTGCGTCAAATATTCAAAAGATAGTAGCATGTAATTGAATTTGCCCTCTCTTCCAAAACATTTTGAGATGACGGCGGTAAGATCAAAATTTTTAGGAGATAGGAAAGAAGAAGTTCAAGAAAGGAAATTGAAAAATGACCAATCGATCTTTTCTTTCCTTTTCCCTTTCCTTTTTTAAGACTACTAGGACGGCAAAGGTCTAGACGCAGGGGCGTATGACGAAATGCATCGGAAATATATAATCTAAGCTACAAATTTACATATTAGCGGAGCTGGTGTTAAAGTATAGCGGAGCTACAGTCAAAATGAATTAGCTGCAGTTATTCTGCTTATTATGAAGGGAGAATTGTTTTCTTAACATCTTTCTTTCTTAATAATTCCCATTCGAGACCTATACTACTAAGAATTACTAGAGATTTAGCAAATCAAACGAGTTTTTTGGAATCCGATTCGATCAACGATAGTTATAATTCATTTGCTTTTATGGTATATCGGAATCTTAGTATTAGTAAAATATAATTTTAAATGAGCGTGAAGTTATCCATGAGTGGTGAATGTCTTTCCCATTTGTGCTTTGGTGTGCTACATAAAATGGAGGCCCCTGTCAAATTAACTGGACGGTAGTCCTTGTGGACAGTTTTTTTTGTAATTAATGAAACTAGCACTTTTTAACTTTTAATGGAAGCAGTAAGGAACTCCATGATAATTTAGAGTTAACACCTTTAGTTTCCATTTATTTAGTTTTCCATTTATAATTAATTTCTCCTGTTTTTAATTGCTTATTTACTATCCTTATTTTTAAGTATTACAATCCGTAAGATTCTTCATTTATAAACACATTTTTTTTCTGTTTAGCATTATAGCAACTCCTATAATGGGCTGAAAATTACATACTTTTTAATTTGTTCGTGTTTTCTAGTCAATTAATTACTAACACAGTTTGAACAATTACTGCTTCTTTTATTTTCTCCCATTCGTCAACTCCAGGAGATGTCCATCAGTAACCACAAAGCAAACAACAAGCCGGGTCGTTATGTAACAATATATGAATAACTTCTTGCTTTTTTAGGGAAATGTGGTTACTACTTACAAAGCAAACCAGCAAAACAATGGGGGCTGAATATGATTATGCCTTAAGACATCTTTACCAAAATCTACCAGAGCGGAAAAAGCTCTTATTTACTATAGAAAAGGCAAACCGAATTGAGATAAGCCCTTCGCAAGCTACACTGTGAAGGAAGTAAGCAGTCTCTTAGCTACTAGCAAGAAGAGCAGTAGGATGGACGCAATTGATTCTGAGTACACATAATTTATTCATGGTTCTGTTTGTTGGTCAACTTGTTTGTTGTTTCTTGGATGTAGACAGAAGTTTACATCATTGCCAGATAAGAAAGGTACTATTTGGTACTTTAAAAGTACCTCTTTCAAGGTCAATCAGGGAACTTGGAAATACTGCGGGGAAAACGCACATGCGCACTGAATACTAACGGGACAATGTTATTGATCTACGAAGGGGACAAGATCAGACTAGATTTCTGGGAAATTGATTTGCATAATCGACGGGGAATTCTACTGTAACATGAGGGGATTCCATTTTAAATATGGCTTCTCTGGACTTTAGTGTCAGAGATAAATTAATAATCCTTCGAAGCCTTAATAGTGTAAATAGGAACACCTTAGATATATTTTCAGAAATTCAAACGAGATCAAGACAGATTGAATATATTTAACGTGGGAAATGGTTTCCTGGGAATTTTAAATGTGACAGCGCAGGGGCACCAAAAAAAAGGAACATTCTGAAATTACGTTTAGGGAATTATTTGGGCGAAACAGATTAATCGACATTTTTGGGATTTTTTGGGTGTAACAGTTTGAGACATTTTAGAGGATGATTTGGGGTAAAACTCTGTGGTCGTTATAATACACAAGTTCCATTTGAACAGTGTTGTATGGTCCACTACCCAAACCCCCAAGGAACCCCCCCCCCCCTTTTTTTACACTTTTTTTGCGCGCTTGAGACACAGATGAGCCCCCAAAGGGTCCCCAAACTTTTTTGCCCCCTCCCTCCCCCATCTTTTAAATACTTTTTTTGGCGCACTTGAGACACAGAAGGGCGCCTCCAATTTTTGGGCCCCCTCCCCCCATTTTTTTACTTTTTTTTTTAATTTTTTATTTTTTAACATGGTATTTTTTCAACTTTTTTTTACATCTCTTAGAATGACCTTTAGGAGTTATTCTTCTCCTAATGTAAATTTCGACTAACAACATGACTTTTTTTATATTCTCGTTTATTTGATTGAAACTGTTTAATAATAATAAAAATGAGGGTACTATTTTCCTCCACTAGGTATAGTTTCGGAGAGCTGTTACGGAAGTTTGATATAGGCGAATCAAATATTATTGAGATATCTTTAGCGAAGAAATATATATTTTAGAGAATACAGCTCAGAGGTCTAAGGCAGCATGTTGAGCTTTTTTATGGCATTTAAAGCATCTTTATAATAGATACATGTCAGTAATATTTAAGATAATTCTTTGCATATATTTTAATTTTTTATTTTTGTTGCAAGTAGTCGTTTTTTTTTTTAATTTATTTTATTAAGATATCTGAAACATCTTTAAAATAGATACATGTAAGTAATGTTTAAGATAATTCTTCGCATATATTTTTATTTATTTATTTTTGTTACAAGTAGTCGTTTTTTAATTTAATATTTATTTTCACAAGAAAATAGCTCGTCTTTAACACAAAACTAGGCCATGGCTACTTGAAACTGTCTATAAATATCATCTTTTTTTAGTCCAATTGCGTAGATAATAAAGAAACATTTGACATTTTTTTTTTTATTTTATGTGGTTTCGCAAGAAAATACCTCGTCTCTAACAAACTTACCAATAGCTAATCGAAACTGTCTATAAATATCTTCATTTTTAGTCCAATTACGTAGCTTATAAAGAAACATTTAACATTTTTTCTGATTTTGTGTAGTTTCGCAAGAAAATAGCTCGTTTTAACAAACTTAGCCATAGCTAATTGAAACTGTGCATAAATTCTTCATTTTAGTCCAATTGTGTAGCTAATAAAGGAACATTTAACATTTTTTCTGATTTTGTGTGGTTTCGCAAGGAAATAGCTCGTCTTTAACAAACTTAGCCATAGCTAATTGAAACAGTGTATAATTTCTTCATTTTTTAGTCCGATTGCGTAGCTAATAAAGAAACAAACTTTCCAAATATTGGATGCATGGGAGCTTTCATATATTCTACAATTGACTTTAAGGGAATGCACTGTTTATGTAATTTTAATAACCCGCAAAACATTGGGTCATGAGCTACCCCAGGGATGCATTTTAGGTTACTTTTTTCTCAAAATGGCATGAATTATGCTAGCGGCTGTACTCGTTCACTTTAAGCCTTTTTTTCATATTCTTTTTTTATTTTAGTGACTCAACTTCCAAAGGACGTTTGAGGTGATGTTTTATTTTTATGGATGTAAGGATTTTTATTGTTCACCATACAAGCGGGCTATCATTCCAAGCAGACAAAGGCCAATTGATGTTTAAACGGCACAGTATCGTAACAAGTTATTTGCACCTTCGATTTTTCAATTGGATTTTTGATAGGTGTTCACAGTGACCTATTTTTGGGCATTATTTATGGTATCATCCTGAGAAAATGCATATCACGATGATTTAAGATGCATACTGGACACAAAATTTCTTCTGATGGCTGGATTCCATCTCCCTGCTCAAGAACCTGAAGTACCCCTCCCTCCACTAAGGTACCACCCCGAGCGCAGGCTGGCATCGAGGGAGTATCCAATCCACCGTACGGTTTATCTCAACCCTGTCGCAACCCAGGACACATTTTTCAGCAAAAATACCAAAAGTTCAAAGGGGAAAATTCTTGTTCCCACCCATCCCGCACGATGTGGGGGAGTTTTGTCAGTGTCATCTCATTTTCAGGGACGGAATCCGATCGTCCAACGCGATTCAGGGGAATTTGCTCACTGTTGAATCATTCCGAGGAGACGGAATCCGGGCTTCGGCTAGATGATACAAGAGGCTAAAAATGGTATCGCTCGAAATAATTTAAAAGTAATAACATATAGAAAATTATCTTTGAGTTTCTACAGCAACACTCTAACGTCAGAGCATCCCTGCGTGAGAAGAGTAGATGTCCAAACCGATAAAAAAGTATACTTATGGTCCAGAGCGGAATGGCACTATGACACTGTTTTCACACTAGCACCAGCTCTCCAAACATCACCCACCCCCCTTTGAAAACAGAGAACCCCCCTTTTTTTACTATTGTTAGATACTCTAAGCATTTCACCTCACAATGTTACACTATAAATACTCTAAGATATCCCCTCTCATCATCCCATCTCTGCCATCACCACATCCCCCGAACCACAAATTTCTCTTAGAAATAATATTTTTCGTCAGTGATAACACGTTTTCTGTTCGAACTAGCAAGTTTTTTGCCAAAGATACCAAAATTTTTTTCTTAGAAGTAACAATTTTTTGATTGCGATAAAAACTTTTCAGTCTGAAGTAGCAGTTTTGCTTAACACTAACAAACCTTCTCATCAAAGTAACAATATTCTTCTTTAATACTACCAAAACGTTTACTTAACACACACAATTTTTCTCTTAGAAATAATATTTTTCATCAGTGATAACACGTTTTCTGTTCGAACTAGCAAGTTTTCTGCCAAAGATACCAAATTTTTTCTTAGAAGTATCAAATTTTTTGATTGTGATAACAACTTTTCTATCAGAAGTAGCAAGTTTTGCTTAAGACTAACAAATTTTCTGATCAAAGTAGCAACATTACTAGGTTACACGCGCTTGCGTAACCTAGTCTATATTAACCTTAAAAATGAATCTTTCATGATAACCTTAGCTAATTGAACCTAACTTAAACGTAGAGAAACCTAACTTTGAAAGAAAACTTGTTAAAAACCTGTTACTTCTAAGAGAAATTTGATAGTGTTAAGTGAAAGTTTATTAGTATTAGAAGAAAAGGTTGTTACTTCGATGCGGAGATTTGTTAGTGTTAGGGATAGTTTTCTACTTCTGACAGAAAATTAATATCATGAACGAAAAAATTGTTAATTCCAAAAAAATTTGGTATTTTTGACTTAAAACTTGTTACTTCTAACAGATAACTTGTAATTATAACGAAATTTCTACTTCTAAGAAAAAAATTGGTATCTTTGAGAGAAAACTTGCAAATTCAAGCAGAAAACGTGTTATCACTGATAAAAAAATGTGACTTCCAAGAGAAATTTGGGTGTGTTAAGTAAAAGTTTGTTAGTATTAAGGAAAAAAGTTGTTACTTCGAAGAGAAAATTTGTTATCTTTGACGGAAACTTGGTGCGGATAAAGAAATTCGTTACTTCTAAAAAAAATTTGTTATCTTTGCAGGACAACCTGCTAGTCCTAGCAGAAATCGTGTTACCAGTGACGAAAAATTTTTACTTTTAAGAATTTTTTTTTATCTTTGATGGAAAAGTTGGTGCTATTAGAAAAATTTGTTGCTGTTAAGAAAAAACCTGTTACTAGATAATTCTAGTAACAGATAATTCTAGATATTTCTAGTAACATTTTCTAAGATAATTTGAAAGTGTTAAGTAAAAGTTTGTTAGTATTAAGAAAAAATGCTGTTACTTCGATGAGAAAATTTGTTAGTGCTAAGGAAAAATTGCTTACTTATGACATAAAAGATGTTATCACAAACGAAAAATTGTTACTTCTAAGAAAAAATTTTGGTATATTTGACAGAAAACTTGCTAGTTCAATTAACTTGCTAGTTCAACTTGCTAGTTCATTAAGCAAAAAAGTTAATGCTTCGAACAGAAAATCTGGTAGTGTTAAGTAAAATTTTGGTAGTATTAAAGAAGAATGTTGTTACTTTGATGAGAAAATTTGCTTGTGTTAAGGAAAACTTGCTAGTTCTGGCAGAAAAGATGTTATCACAAACGAAAAAAAATTATTACTTCTAAGAAAAATTTGCTATCTTTGCTGGACATC
>CM051268.1:45447449-45734949 GCA_027921565.1 Artemia sinica | reverse complement strand
TGATATGAAATATACTTAAACACAAAAAAACTCTTAAGATTTTTTCGAAATACGAAATGAAGATGATATAGATATGTAAGTTGTGATTTTTACTGCTAGAAAATAATATTTGTACTAACACTTTTCTTTTTTTTATGACATAGATTTTTTTTGACTTAGAAAATTATTCAACTTTTTTTTTCTTCGATTTTGTAATAGTATTGCTTAGTATTGGGGTATACATAAAGTCGAAATTAATAAATTGGTATATATTTTAAGCAATGATATGACACCCCTATTAGAAAATGATACAATAAAGCCTGTTGAAAGCCTGTTGAAGCCTGAAGAAAGATGAAATTAATAAAGTCAAATATATTTTAAGTGAAGATATGACACCTATGAGGAAAATGATACAATGCACCTTTTCAAAGGTGTTTTTTTAGTAATTGGGATATGCATAACGTCGAAATTAATAAAGTCACATATATTTTAAGCGATAATCTGACAGCCATATGAGGTAAATTATACAATAAAGCCTTTAAAAAAGTATTGTTTAGTATTGGAATATACATAAAGAAAGATGAAACTATATAAAGTCATATATATTTTTAAGCGAAGATATGAAACCCCTAAAAGGAAAGTAATGAAACAAAGCCTGGTTGAAAAGTATACTTTAGTATCGGGGTATGCATAAAGTAGAAATTAATAAAGTCATATAGATTTTAAGCGATGATACGACAGCCTTACGATGGAAATGATGCAATAAAACCTTTCGAAAAGTAATGCTTAGTATTGGGATAAGCATAAAGTCAAAATTAATAAATTCGTATATATTTTAACTTATGATATGACACTCCTATGAAGAAAATGAAAAGTATTGCTTAGTATTTAGAGTATGCTTAAAGTCGAAATTAATAAACTTATATATATTTTAATCTGTGTTATGACAGCCCTGTGAGAAAATGATACAGTAAAGCCTTTTGAAAAAAGTATTGTATAGTATTGGGGTATACACAAAGTCTAAATTAATAAAGTCGTATGTATTTTAAGTGATGATTCGACAGCCATATGAAGAAAGTGATACAATAAAGCCTTTTAAAGAGTACTTTTTAGTATTGGGATATCCATAAAGTCGAAATTAATAAGGTGTGTATATTTGGAGCAATGATACGACCACCCTATGAGGGAAATGATACACTCAAAAGCCTTTTGAAAAGCATTGCTTAGTATTGGGGCATCCATAAAGTCAAAATTATAAAGTCCAATATATATTTTAAGCGATGATATGACAGCCCTGTAAGGCAAATGATGGAATTTTATGGAGCTCCGTGAAACATGTTTTTTTATTGTTTTTAATGCGGCTGTCCCAGTCATACTCTGTGGCTTGTTATACTAGGGCGCCAATAAACTAGGCAACCACCTAGTTTATTTTACGTTTCGAATCAGTATTTTCTGTATATTGGAAGGATAAACGCTTGCATCTTATTAAAAAAATGAAGGTGAAATATTCAAAGAAAATGTGCGCACTTAATAAAGTCATTGTTGCGTTGAAGGCTGACAAACACGAATATTTAAACTATGAAACAAGCAATAGTGGGGATCTTATTGGAAATATGTGCGTGCATTGTCAATACAGTGACAGATTAAATTTCTTTGGAGTATCGAAAAAATTTGACATTGTGATAGTGGATATGTGAAGTATCATTTCCAGAGATGATTATGCTGAAAGAGAATGCAAACGTAAAACTAATTGCTGATGCTTGAGGGTCAACTTCTTGCTCATAGTTCTGCTAATATGTTACCTTTTGATAGATCCTATTGCCATCTTTCTGATATTAGTATTCAATCTAGCAAAGAGAGAAGAAAGACCTACTGTTGCACTAATGTCATAAACCAAATCTTGTCCACACATGCAGAACTGATATCTGTGTAAAAATATCCCATATGGTAATAGACAATGAAATTGAAAGCAGAATAAAAAGGGCATTGGCATACAATATAACAACGGGAGCATAAAAATGAATTGATGGAAAATAAAGCGCATGTGAACATTTTTACTACCATTGATCATGTACCAACAGACACAGTCAATTGACCCAATAATACCAATGATGAAATGTGCGATGCGGTTGTAGCTGAAATCATGTTAAAACCTTTCGTTTATGACCCGAAAATGGAATAACTGCCAATGTCAAGACAAAAAATATAATGAAACTATATTAAGGAATGGATTCAAAGCATTCATTTTTATTTTTATAATAATAAACTAAATGTCGTTATGTTCACTAGAAATATTTTATGCATTAATTTAGTATGTTCCACCACTATTTTAGGGTACGATAGCAAGTCAAACAATTATAATGTTTATTAAAAAGTCGGAAGCGTAAGAAAAGGAATTTTCAAAGACATAAATATTACTAGCAGGCTGATAGGGGGTATATTAGAAACTGTAGTAGGTTAACAAAGCTTTTGCCAAAGCCTGAGAGAGATGAGCTGGATTTATTTTTTCTCAAAAATTCCCACAGACAAGCCAACACCCAAACAAACACACAGGCATAGAGGGTAAGAGAGACAAAAACACATAAAAAACACAGATCCACACATAAAAAAAGACAAAGACAGGCACTGGGAACAAGCAAACACCCACCCAAACACAGAGAGTGAGAGAGACACAAAACCACATACAAACACATAGTTTCAGACATAAAAAAATACAAAGACAGAAACTGGGACAAGCAAACACTCGTCCAGACACACAGGCACAGAGAATGAGATAAACAAAACACATACAAGCACACACATTCAGACATGCCAAACAGACAAAGACAGGCACTGAGACAAGAAAACACCCACCCAAACACACAGGTACAGATATTGAGAGAGACAAAAATACATAAAACACACGGATTGAGCTATACAAACAGACAAAGACAGACACTGGGACAAGCAAAAAAACCCGTCCATACAGACAGGTACAGAGAGCGAAAGAGACAAAGACATATACAAAACACAAAGATTCAACATAGACAGACACGAGGGGACAAGCAAAAAAACCTGCCCAGACAAACAGGCACAGGAGTGAGAGAGACGAAATATATATTACAAGCACACAGATTTAGATATACAAACAGAAAAAGACGAACATTCAGACAAGCAAAACACCCACCCAATCACACAGGCGCAGAGAGTGAGAGATACAAAAACACATACAAACACACAGATTCAGACATACAAACAGACAAGGACAGACACTGGGAAAGCAAACACCCGCCCAGATACACAGTCACAGTGAGTGAGAGAGACAAAAAAACACATACAAACACGCAAATTCAGACATACAAACACACAAGGACAGACACTGGGACAAGCAAACATCCGCCCAAGACACACAGCCACAAAGAGTGAGAGAGACAAAAACAGATACAAACAAACAGATTGAGATATATAAAACAGACAAAGACAGGCACTAGGACAAGCAAAAACCCGTCCCTGACACACAGGTATAGAGAGTGATAGAGACAAAGATATATACAAACACAAAGACTCAGCTATAGACAGACACGAAGCGGATAAACAAAAACCCGCCCAGACAAACAGGCACAGAGAGTGAGAGAGACGAAAATATATACAAGCACACATATTTAGATATACAAACAGAAAAAGACGAACATTCGGACAAGCAAACACCCGCCCAAACACACAGGCGCAGAGAGTGAGAGAGACAAAAACACATGCAAACACACAGATTCAGACATACAAACAGACAAGGACAGACACTGGAAAAAGCAAACACCCGCCTAAACACACACAGTCACAGCGAGTGAGAGAGACAAAAAAAACACATACAAAACACGCAAATTCAGACATACAAACGACAGACACTGGGACATAGCATTCCCGCCCAGACCACACAGCCACAATATGAGAGAGACAAAAAACAGATACAACGCACAGATTGACAGACAAAGACAGGCACTAGGACAAGCAAAAAGACGTCCTGACACACAGGTATAGAGAGTGATAGAGACAAAGATATATAAAAACACAAAGACTCAGCCATAGACAGACACGAAGGGATAAACAAAAACCCGCCCAGACAAACAGGCACAGAGAGTGAGAGAGACGAAAATATATACAAGCACACATATTTAGATATACAAACAGAAAAAGACGAACATTCGGACAAGCAAACACACCCGCCCAAAACACACAGGCGCAGAGAGTGAGAGAGACAAAAACACATACAAACACACAGAATCAGACATACAACAGACAAGGACAGACACTGGGAAAAGCAAACACCCGCCCAGACACAAAGTCACAGCGAGTGAGAGAGACAAAAAAACACATACAAACACGCAAATTCAGACATACAAACACACAAAGGCAGACACTGGGAAAGCAAACATCCGCCCAGACACACAGCCACAAAGAGTGAGAGAGACACAAATATATACAAACACACAGATTCAGACATACAAACAGACAAAGAGAGAAATAAATACAAGCAAAACACCCACCCAGACACACAGGCACAGAGAGTCAGAGAGACAAAAAACACATACAAACACACGATTTAACCAACACACAAACAGACAAAGACAGACAGACACATGGACAAGCAAACACCCGCCCGAGACACACAGGCACTGAGAGTGAGAAAGACAAAAAACATATATAAACTCAGACATTCAGATATGCAAACAGACAAAGACAAACATTGGAAAGGCAAGCAAACCTCCACCCAGACAAACCAGGCAACAGGCAGAGAGAGTGAGAGAGACAAAAACCACATACAAACAAATAGATTCAGACATAAAAACAGGACAAAAGATATACACCGGGACAAGCAGAAACCACCCGGACACACAAATGCACAGCAATAGAGAAAGAGAGACAAAAGCACATACAAGCGCACAGATTCATTCATACAAAACGACAAAGACAGACACTGGGAAAACCAAAGACCTGCCCAGACACACAGGCACAGAGAGAGACAAGAACACATCCAAACACACAGATTCGACATGCAAAAGGACAAAGACAGACACTGGAACAAGCAAACACCGGCCCAGACACACAGGCACAGAGAGTGAGAGATGCAAACATACATACAAATACACAGATTCAGAGACCTACAAACAGACAAAGAGAGACACTGGGACAACATCCGCCCAGACACACAGACATAGAGAGTGAGAGAGACAAAAAACACATACAAACACATAGATTCAGACTTACAACCGGACAAACACAGGCACTGAGACAACTTGGCGTAAAAGGCTTTATTTTATCATTTTCCTCATAGACCTGTCGCATCATCGCTTTAAAAATATATATGACTTTATTAATTTTGACTTTATGCATACCCCAATACTAAACAATACTTTTCAATAGACTTTATTGTAGCATTTTGCTCATAGGGGTGTGATATCTTCGCTTAAAATATTTATGATTTATTAACTCCGACTTTATGTATACCCCGATGCTAAAGATTACTCATCAAAAGGCTTTTTTTGTATATTTTCCTCATAGGGCTGCCACGTGATCACTGGAAATACATATGACTTTATTAATTTCAAGTTTATGCATACCCACATACTAAACAATACTTTTCAAAAGGCTTTATTGTGTCATTTTTCTTCATAATGATGTCCTATATTTGCTTAAAATATATATGACTATATTAATTTTATCTTTATGTATACTCCAATACTAAATAACTCCAATACTGAAATACACCGCAATAACTGAGCAATACTATTAAAAAAAAGCGAAGTAAAAAATAAAGTTGTAAAATTTCTAAGTAAAAAAAATCTAAGTAAAAAAAAGAAAAGTGTTACTACAAGTATTATTTTTTCTAATAGTAAAAAAATCACGATTAACATCTCTATATTATTAATTTCATTTCGTGTTTCAAAAATAACACAAGTAATTTTAAAAAACATGAAGAAAAGTTGAAATTCCTAAGTAAACAAAAATTAAAGTTAAATGAAAAATTAAAAAAAATTAAACTTCAAAAAAAAAAAGACTACAAAAAATGGGGGTGGCAAAATTATTTATTTCTTTTTTTTTTGGGGGGGGGCATTGCGGCTCTTTGAGGTTGGACAAGGAAAACCAAGGGCTATAGTATCATTGCCTAAAATATATGTGACTTTATTAGTTACAGCTGTGTGCATACTTCAATACTAAGCAATATCTTCAAAATACAAAATATTTATTCATATAATTGTCATGACTTAAATATTAAGTATTATAGTAACTGAACATTGCTTTTATTCAAGGGAGATCGAATATTTGCTATTCGTGTCATGACAGGAGTATTTATGTAAAGGATATGTTGGCTTGTACCTGTCGCTATGTAGGTCAATGACCCAGATAAGGGTGTGTCATCTGTGTTGTAGAATTAATTATGTACGCCCCGGAGTATTGGAGTCCCCACTACTTATTATATATATATATATATATATATATATATATATATATATATATATATATATATATATATATATATATATATATATATATATATAATATATATATATATATAATATATATATATATATATATATATATATATATATATATATATATATATATATATATATATATATATATATATATATATATATATATATATATATATATATATATATATATATATATATATATATATATATATATATATATATATATATATATATATATATATATATATATATATATATTTCATACATTTTTGATATTTCAGGCCCTCTCCCCTCCCACTGTGGATGGCTGATGTGCAATTACGAACCTATCTACATTCGCGGCATTACCGTTTCTAATAGCTGGAAAGTACAAATATTGATTTTCGATGATTTTAAATCGATTCGTTATCTCAGAATTTTCAGTCGATGACTTTTTTTGACACAACTTTTGGCCAAATTCTTCGTCACAGGAAATACCACTTTACTGTTGCACAATAATTTGTTGGTACTTAGAAAAGTTTAGTAGAGCTTTCAATTTTCTTTCTAATGAACCTTCTCCCAAAATTTAGGACCATTGGGTCGATAGAATCAGCCCTGGGAAAAAGACAATTAAACACGCATCCGTGATTATCCTTCTCGAGAAAATACAAAATTTTACACTTTTGCAGACAGGGCCTTGAAACCTCTACAATATACTTCTCTGATATGCTTAATTCGATGTCTCATCAAAATGATTCACCTTCTAGGAGGTAAATTTCAGGCACGTTACTTCAAACTTAATGGATTTCGTGAATTTGCAATCGACATATTTTTTTTTCGATTTTTTTAGCGGCAATTCCTTTCAGGTATATATTGTTTAAAAAAAAAATCCTTTTTAAGATTTTCGGTTACTATTAGTATGAGTCGCCCCTTGCTTACAGTTCATTACCACGAACTGTTAGAAACAAAAAGAAACGAACTGTTAGAAACGAAACTTACTCCAAAATTTAAGCAATATTTTTATTATCCTCGCTATGTTGACGGAAGGGATAACCACTTAATCCCTATTGCCCAGCTATTTAGTCATCCAAAAGTGGAAAACCTAAATGACCTGGTGTTTTCGTTCCTAACGAGCAAACTCTGATGATGCCATTAGAAATAAACTTTGCAAGAGCTAATAGTAGACTACTCTGGGAAAGACAACGAATTAATCCCTTTAATATTTTGAGGACAAAAGATAGGGCTCTAGAAGCCTAATAACTTTATTTTATAATTTTTGTTTTATAATTATGTTATTCTGTTATTTTATGTTATTTTTTCATAATTCTGTTATTTTCATTAATCTATAATTTAATTCTACAATTGTTTTATTCTATAAAACTAGCAACCCCTATGCCTTCTCAGGGCCAGAACATAATGAAATAAATTTTTTAATGTTTTCACTTTTATAACTTTAGTAAATAAAAGATTATTAAGATTTAAGTAATAAATATGAGCATATGTAAATTAAACTGACAATGCACATTCATTTGTAGTTTTTTCAGTAAAGTGCAAATTTTGATCTGGCCTCGAAAAGGCATTGTGGTTGTGAGCCCTAATCATATTAATTTCTGCTCGCTTGGAGTTTGACTCTGCTATTTATTGTAATTTCTGTTCGTTTTGAGGTTTCATTTATTTATTGATGACATTTGGTAGATTATTTGATTCTATTTTTACCCATTTTGGTTGAATGGAGTTAATTACTTTTCCTTAAAAAACTTATTTTGTGGAAAAAGTTTTTTTTTAATTAATGAACATACAGGAGGCTGAGTTTTAGTGCTATATAGCCTATTATTTTAGGGTAAATGTAGAAAGGTAAAGTTATCGAAATTCAGCAATGCTGGTGAACATTTGCTGAGTTGGTAAATGGGTTCGTGTTAATTAGAAATTTTTTTCATCATATTGGATTTTATTCGTTATTGATAAAGCCTGTTTTATCATGCAATGGAAACATTTTGATTAAATAAATTCTAACTCAACTAATTAATAAAAGTTTCAATTTCGTTGAAAAAAAAAAGTGGCCAACATATAATTTAGTTTGTCTTTCTTTCCCAGTTTTGCCAGTAAACCTTAATTCAAAATTAAGTGCCTTGTTTGTTTGTGACGTTAATTAGTTTTTTGTGTGTTGACTATGGAAAGAAATTGATATTCTGATGCAACATCTATAAGAGAAATTATTAAAAAGTTGGGAACCTACTTCAAGGAAGGAAAAGCAAAGAGAAGTTACGTTTTCCCTTTATCTCCCCTTTTTGCAACACTACTAAAATCAGACGAGGACAGACTTGAGTTTACTGGAGTAAACAATCACTTTTGGGGCATTACTTTCTCCAAAATTTTCAAGAAGGTAATTGAGCTACGTGAATGAAACTTTCAACGATTTCCAGAAATTGACATTGGAACTTATTTGAGAAGGTTTCATTTATATAACTCAACTACTTTCTCGGATGTATTAAATTTTTAGAACCTAAATTTTTCTGATAAAAGTTAAGAGCAAAGTTGGAACTTGAAACGAGTAAAATTGTTACTTAGTAGTCGTTCAAAATATGGAAGAAGGAGGCGTGAAGTGGAGGCCAAACTACTGATGATCTAGAAGATGCAGAAGATAAAACTACTGAAGATCTAGTAGATGCTGAAGATAAAACTACTGAAGATCTAGAAGATGCAGCCAAACGACATAATAGTAACACATTGTATTCGTATGTTAGAAGATTAAGAGGGAATGGTCAATTTGAACTTGTCCCAGTTAAACATAGAAGCGGAGGCCGCATCTTCTTTTCTAGATATTTTTTGTTTGCGAATTTATCCCCCGAGAAAAACCCCCGCAAAGAATTTACAAAACATTTCTCTTTTCCAGACATTTCCCGGAGTTTCATCTCAGAAACTCTTCCAGACTACGTATGGCCAAGTTTAACGCGTTTCTAATGCTTTTCTGGGAAAGTTCCTTCTTTACTTACAAGCTTACCTTGGGGAAGGCATTTTCCGGTGTTTACTAGCCGCATGGTACGCATAGGTCTTTTTCCTAAGAAGCGCAGGCACTTTTTTTCTTTTCTTTCCCAGTTTTTTTTTCTACGGGATTATAGGCTGTTTATACGTACAGATATTTTAAAATATTTTTTTTTTTAGATAAACTCTGCCCCCTTGGTTTATTGTTTCTTCAATCCTCTCAGGTTCGGACAATGGGGCACTGAATTACTTGATCACTCGGACAATCGGACATTCAGACACTCGGATGTGCGGACACTCAAAAACTCTTGAAAATTCGGACGTTCAGGCATTTGGACATTTGGCCACTCGGAAACTTGCAAACTCGGACACTCGGTTTTTTTTACATTGAGGGGTAACAGGGGGTGAAGGCATAGGAGGCACAGGGAGGCAAATCGTAACTGCGTATAGTTGGGTAACGTTTGATTCAGTAAATTTTTTTTTGTCTATTTTTCAACCCCTAATTTTATTATTTCTAAGGACGCTATACGGCATTTCAGGGCTAAGGTGTTAGGAATAGACGCTCCTTCATGGTATTTTCTCCGAGTGAAATTTATATGGCAAATTTCTTAGCATTGTCTTTCAAAGGTAAATCCATTACATTGGGAATGCAAACAGCCAATTATCATACCCCATGCACACATTTTAAAGCAGCTTTTCAAACAAAACTCTACCTCCATGGTTTATGTTACGTCAACTCTTCTAAGAGATATATTGTATTATATTTTGTTATTGAAAGTAACAGAGTGGTAAATATCTCCTGGAGAGAATTTTGGACTAGAGCCTTTGTTGTGAATTTTGTAGACACCAAGAACGGACTTGGATTACGGTGCTTCGTCTTAGGGCATTTAGCCTCTGAGGTTTTGACGGTTTTAACGATTATTTTCTGCGTTTTAAGAAATTTTTCCTTCATATTATTATTTATTTCGGATTTGATAAACTTAGATTTTGCTTTTTTCGTCTAAGGGTGCTAACCCTTCTATGGTTCGAGGGATAGGCCATGCTGTCATTTCTCTTTAATATAACATTTTTGTAAACTTGGACACTTATTTCTTTAAAAACTTATCTTGGGCCCTATTTTCTCGGAATTAGAGGATTTTCATGACTTCGTCTTAAAGCCTAATCCTTCTTTTTTTAAGGGTTGGACCGTAATTCTATTTTTTCTTTAATATAAGACTTTTTATATTTTATTATTTTCTCAGATTTAACGGATTCCGAATTTTAATATCACAATGATGTAAAATCTTCAGTTTTATTATTTTTTTCGGGACAAGTCGAGTTCTTTTTTGACATTTCCATACCTACAGGAGCCCTCCATCATGACTTTTGGAGTATGATATTTTTGCAATTCAAAGGCCTGAGCCCTCTACACCAGCAGCGAGCCTTTTCCTCGCTTTATTTCAGGGGATTTTTAAAGATTAGTTTAAAATTTTTAGTTTTAAAAGTTGACTTTCAAAATTTTTTTAACTTTTATATTTTTAAGGTTATTAGTGTTTAACATTTTACTTTTAAGTTTCAGTCTTAAACTTTTAGATTTAAGGTTTAATGTCAAAGTTTCAGGGTTAAAGTATTAATGTTAAAGTTTAATTTTTAAAATAATGTTTTTAAAGTTTTTATGTTAAAATTTTATTTTTCTAGCTTTAAATTTTACACTCCTTTAACACCAAAATGATTAAAAAAAATGTATATTTTGTCATTTTTGAACAACTCATGTCTTTTCTTTAACATTTTCAATGACAGAAAATCCTACAAACATAAGGAAATATCACCAGTTGATTTATTTGCATTAGTTTTATTGATATATGTTAGATAGGCTGTGAAGTAACAATTTTTGTTCGTTTTAAGTTTCAACTTCGCTCTTTACTTCCCTTGGAAAAAACTTATTTTTTTTATTAATCTATGCTCGTTTTTGATTAAAATTTAATTTAGAAAACAACACTGCTATGATCTTTTCTATTTATACGAAATAAATTCTGTTCGCTTTAAGTTTTAATGGTGGTCCTTAGTTTCAGTTGAAAACCTGTTTTTTTTTTAAATAATTTCTAATCACCTGCAATCTAGGAGAGATAATACACCTCAATCCTTAGTAAGGAGCTGAACTAAGAAGCCGTATAAGAATTAAAGGAAAAAAATAAGTTTAGAGTGGGGAAAAGAAATCAAAACAAAGTGTCGTTTCTTCTTGTAAAAAAAAAAGATTTAAGAACAGAAGAAATAGATCTTTAATTCTTTGTTTAAAAAATAAAATTTAGTCACACTTAAGAAAGAAGCTCCAGGCGAGTAGCTTCGACCACAAAAGATTAACTGAATGGACAGGTTTGCATATCGATATATTTGCGGAAAATTTTGCTAGCTCAACAAAAATCTGACTTTAGGCTTAGGAATTTATTTGACCTGTCCCTAATTAAAAAGCCACTGATTACTCAGGAATAAATGGAAATATCCAAAAAGATCATTTCTTGTGTAGGTACGATAAATGGTATTGCAAACAAAGTTTGTTTTCATTTTCAAAAATTTGGGAAGAAATACCTTAATTCTCCTACAGAACTGTTTTTCATTTGTCTTTCTTCCTCTTTGGATGCACAATCCTATGTATGGAGAGAATATTATGGCGGAATTGTCAAGAAAATAATTTGAATAAGTAAGTATAACAATAAGTAATCCTTCTTTTAATATACAACTTTCAGTGGTTCCAGAGCAAAATGCCTACACTTCAGTAGAGTACTAAGTACCATTTTACTGGGACGTATAGGAATTCCTCTGCTATTTGTTGGGACGTATATACACCTTTTCAAAGAGATTGAGTATCCTCTCACATGGTCTTCCATTTTGTTGGGACGTATAGGAATTCCCATGCTATTCAAAGAGACGTATACACCTGTTCAAAGAGAGTGAGTACCCCCCCCCACATGGCCTTATACTTCTTCGAGACGTATAGGAATTACCACGCTATTCTACGACCGCAATAGGATCATGCTATTCTACGACCGCCATAGGACCATGCTATTCCAGGAGCTTATGTTCCTTCCTATGCTATTCTAGGGGTTTATGTTCCTCCCCGTGATTTACTCCTCTCTCTCTCTACCCCACTCAATTTGCTGTTGTTGGTAGCTCAGTTTCATTGTGAAAGTGAGAGTGTCAACACATGAAAAAATGTTCCATACATGTCCGCTATGCATGTACACACACTGGGGCAGTGGTCATCATGTGAGAATTGTACAATGATTGATGAGTATGATGAAAAGTGTAGATTATGCAACCCGTGTAAATTGGATAGAGGATATGCTGTAAAAATTAAAGATTGTAATTCCTGTCTTGAAGAGGTGTGTGACTCTCATCCTAGAGGGCACCTATGCTCCAATTGCCACTATTATAAATGTAATCAGTGGGAGAATACATATCCCGGTATGATTGGAAAGAATCCTAAGCGTGATTTCAGTTTATTGCTACGAGATTGGTATCGTCATGGTTTTAGATTGTTCTGGGAGGAGGAGCCTGGTCAGTGATTCAACTGTTGGAACAACAAAAGAATTTGGTTTCTACGTCATCGTTGTGAAGACAATGACTACTACGAATATAAGCCCATTGATTTTTATTTGGCTGTGACGGAATGTGATTCGCCGCTTGAGGACACTGTTTGTGACATTGTTTCAAATAAGCAAATTGAAACATGTGAATTCTATAGAATGAATGAGAATAGTATCATTGACTATACAAAGAGATATGATAAGAGTAAAGTTACACTCTACTGTAGAAAATGCGACCCTGACATTGCAGCACATCAGGATCAGTATACTGTGAATTCAGATAATCTACCTGCATTAGTTGTTATCAAACAAATACCTAGTAGAAGATGAAATCTAAAGAGTAGAAAAGTCGTTTTTATCATGTAAATACATTATTTTTATTAATAAACTATTTCACATACATATTTAGAACATTTTATTCGTAGGGCACTAAAATCAATATTAAACACGCTTGTAAGTATATTTTCCACTAGAAAGTCGTTCAATCGAGGGTAAGTCAAACGTAGATGTCGAGAAACTGCTTGTAGGTATAGCCACGACATCTGAACATGAAAAAGAGTAGTGCATGAAAGCCACATGTCTTAGTCGTTAAATCCTGTACTCTTCGTGATTTTGAATAATAGTTTTCCCACTGCTTTCAATCAAATTGGTGATGTTTTGAGTGTAGAATTTATACAATAGGCCAAGAGGATCAAAAAATTAAATATTCTTCGCTGTTTGAAAGATGCATAGCCAATGGCCTGTCTTCAAAGTCGATGGACTGCTATTAACAATGATTAGGGTATTGTTAACACTTGGAATTTTTTCAATGAAGTCCGATGGTATGCAATAGGACTTGTACTGGGACATGTATGGATCCAAATTAAATACGTTGATTATTTGGTTTGTGTTCATGGTGCTAGGTCTAGTAGAACACTGCCGTCGGGTGTGATCTCCCAATAGGTTTCAAATTGACTCAATGATATTAGCGTGATACTCTCAATCAAAGCATCGGCAAATGTGCATACTAAACGTACATTCCCTGTTCGTACTATGCTCATATCCTGGGTCCCCGACAGGTCCAAAACAATTAAACCATGATTTTTTTGAAAACATTGAATCGGTTATTCCATTTTCAAATAGTTGGGAGTCATGATCTAGGGATTGCATGGTCAACTCGTACAGAGTTCTATAGGATTTTTTATCAAATGATAGAGTGTACAGTGGAATACCATTCACTTTGCATACAAGGCTAGATAGACCGAAAAAATTAAATCATGGGGGAATTCAGTCCAGGATCCAATGGCACTGCCACTCTTCACAAAGGCCAAAGCCAATTTTGAGGGGATCTCTCCATTGATAAATGATGAATCGGTATAGCTACGAGAGCCGGTGGCAATGTGACGTTGATTGGTGATTGTATGGGGGACAAGATGTTTAATGTTGTTGCCATTGGCTCTTAGCTTTTCCACTGCCAATGCAACAGGGCTCATAACCTGTTGTTTTCGAACGTGGAGAATTGCCGATGTGATAATGACATTTGCATCGGGTGCTGCAGGAAGTGTTTTTCTCAAAATGAAATTCGATGGGGCCAGTTGCAACTTTATGTCAATCTTGACATTGGGGGGTAACCATTGAGATATATTGAATATCTCATGATTTAATTTTCCAACCAGATGATACTCCTAGGTCACTGCAGTAGTCAACTCACCGTCAGTATCAACACCTGATCGATATTAATAGCCCAATGATTGTCCTCTCAACTCCTTCTATGCCTTTGGTGTCATCATCATAAATTTTATGTAGCTTGCATAGTTGGATAAATTATTGCTAGTGCTCACCAATGTTCCATTAATAAATACATTAATTTGTTTGAACAGATTGTGTAGAATACAGTTTTCGTAGGAGAGACCATCGGCAGCAGTTGGAATTGTATTATCTGACTTTTTCTTCACCGCAACATTTAAATCAATAAATGTTGATGACAAATCAATGAAATAGTCTTCATTGGAAAATATTTGAAAGTGTATATTTTCCGAGAGGGGTTGCTGGGGATAAAACTGTTCATAGTAGCCATACTTGACACTGACATCAACATTTTCAGCATTGAACAAATTCAATGAGGAACTGATTGATGGATGTGATTCCTTATGGGGGAGATAAGTCATCTTAAGAGAAGAAATCCTTCTTTGATCTAACAATCTTTTTCTTTTTCTTCTTCTTATTGGTCTTCGTTGTTTTATTTCTCGAAGTCCTTGTTGATGTCATTCGCTTCCCATCTGGGTAGAGACTGATGAGTGAATGACGCGCACGCATCCTTTTCAATCCCTCCCCATTTTGCCGAGATTTTAATTGTTCACCAACGGCTATTGGTGAAGATCTAATATTTTCCTTAACACTCTCCTTGAAATTCTTACCCGACCCCCAGTCCTGTAGTGTTGAGGCAGCAAAATTTGATGCAGCAGGTACAAGATATTTTCTGGCAAGGGGTAGTGCAGAACGAAATAGCCTAGCAAACCAGCTACCAATCGTAGCTAGACATTGTAGTAGTACGCCCCTTGTAGTAGTCCAATCCATTGCCTATTTGACGTGGACTCAGAGCACCAACATAGCAATCGATATCGGGACAGACGAATGGAATTCTTCTATTGTTCATTTTAGGTGTTGGTGACGTCGACAATGGGTCGAAAATGACATGTTATCACTGCTAAGCCTTTTGTTATTGCTAGAGGATCACCCAATTCACTTCTTAGTGTTAACTGACAGAGTTCCAAATACGAAGTGTTTACAAAGACATACTGAAGATGCTTTATATTATAGTGATGAACAAGTTCATGGGTTGTTTTCCGTTCAAGAACACGTAGGAGGGGGGACATTTGAATTACCAACTCTCAATGTTTCCACAAAAGATGCATAGAGAAATATGCAAGAGTCAAAGGCGAAACAAGGTGGATCATCAGCAAAAATAACTTGATCCGCCCCGTAAACGGTGCCAGCATTTTTCCCCAATTGATCATATTCTGTTTAAAGCCAAGAACGTCTCTCAGATTATCATTCAGAATAATTATTTCACTGTCAACAGGTGAGAGAATGTAAATCCTATCGTGTTCCAACGAATAATGAAAATGGAATGTACCATTTCTACGATATGAGATTTTTCTATAGATTGTACGACACAAATCTCTCATATCATCATATTCAATATATTTCAATTTGACATGTGGATATTCGATAGATTTAAGTGGTTCAACCCATTCATAGTCAACAAAGAGTGACCAATCGAATGGTAAAACTTTTATATCATACACACGATCCTTTCTCAGGATGTCATAGGTATTTTTGAGAATACAATCAACAAGAGCCACTTCATACGCGCCGTCAAATTTGATAGCAGGGGAGAGTTTCATCCAAAAATCACTTGTCTTATTCAAGTCGTTGTAGAGAGGATCGGAAACGTTGGACATAAAAGTTACATAGAAATCATTGGCCATGGTCAATATCTTCAACACTGATCCGAAAATCAAAATCAGAGTTGTACACTAGCCACCGAACAAGTAAGTGTTTCTCACCCCTGTGAGTACGAGTCTTTAATATCTTTTCAATTTGATAGATTTCAGTATTATTTTTAACTTTTTGTAGTTCATAGTCATAAAAGCCGCCGAGAATTTCTTCATCTTTGGTATTGCGCAAACGATAAGTTATGGGTTTAGTGTCTAGGATTTTTGCCACTTTAAAAAGTTCTGTGGACCACAGGTAATTACCCTTTTCAAAAACATTAGTTGTTCTATTAATTCGAACAGTACCACCAACATTAAATTTTTTATTCTTGACAATCGTTTCATTGGGATATTGTTTAAGAAAGATGTCAATTGTATCATGATCAGAATGATGAACTTCCCATTGGGGTTGAATTGGACAATGATCGATGAAGTCGTTGATTATAAATCAACATGATTTTATCTAAATCATGAATAAAAGCAGGTGTATTTATCAATGTACAATATCTTGAAATTAAAAGTCGAATAGTTTTATCAATCGTTCTTATCAATAATTATTTCACTGTCAACAGGGGAGAGAATGTAAATCCTATCGTGTTCCAATGAATAATGAAAATGGAATGTACCATTTCTACGATATGAGATTTTTGTATTGATTGTATGACACAAATCTCTCATATCATCATATTCAATATATTTCAATTTGACATGTGGATATTCGCTAGATTTAAGTGCTTCAACCCATTCATAGTCGACAAAGAGTGACCAATCGAATGGTATAACTTTTATATCATACACACGATCCTTTCTCAGGATGTCATAGGTATTTTTGAGAATACAATCAACAAGAGCCACTTCATACGCGCCGTCAAATTTGATAGCAGGGGAGAGTTTCGTCCAAAAATCACTTGTCTTATTCAAGTTGTTGTAGAGAGGATCGGAAACGTTGGACATAAAAGTTACATAGAAATCATTGGGCATTGTCAATATCTGCAACACTGATCCAAAAATCAAAATCAGAGTTGTATCCTAGCCACCGAACAAGTAAGTGTTTCTCACCCCTGTGAGTACGAGTCTTTAATATCTTTTCAATTTATAGATTTCAGTATCATTTTTAACTTTTTGTAGTTCATAGTCATAAAAGCCACCAAGAATTTCTTCATCTTTGGTATCGCGCAAACGATAAGTTATGGGTTTTAGTGTCTAGGATTTTTGCCACTTTAAAAAGTTCTGTGGACCACAGGTAATTACCCTTTTTAAAAACATTAGTTGTTCTATTAATTCGAACAGTACCACCAACATTAAATTTTTTATTCTTGGCAATCGTTTCATTGGAATATTGTTTAAGAAAGATGTCAATTGTATCATGATCAGAATGATGAACTTCCATTGGGGTTGAATTGGACAATGATCGATGAAGTCGTTGATTATAAATCTACATGATTTTATCTAAATCATGAATAAAAGCAGATGTATTTATCAATGTACAATATCTTGAAATTAAAAGTCGAATAGTTCTTATCAATCGTTCTTATCAATAATTATTCACTGTCAACAGGGGAGAATGTAAATCCTATCGTGTTCCAATGAATAATGAAAATGGAATGTACCATTTCTACGATATGAGATTTTTCTATTGATTGTATGACACAAATCTCTCATATCATCATATTCAATATATTTCAATTTGACATGTGGATATTCGCTAGATTTAAGTGCTTCAACCCATTCATAGTCGACAAAGAGTGACCAATCGAATGGTATAACTTTTATATCATACACACGATCCTTTCTCAGGATGTCATAGGTATTTTTGAGAATACAATCAACAAGAGCCACTTCATACGCGCCGTCAAATTTGATAGCAGGGGAGAGTTTCGTCGTCCAAAAATCACTTGTCTTATTCAAGTCGTTGTAGAGAGGATCGGAAACGTTGGACATAAAAGTTACATAGAAATCATTAGGCATTGTCAATATCTGCAACACTGATCCAAAAATCAAAATCAGAGTTGTATCCTAGCCACCGAACAAGTAAGTGTTTCTCACCCCTGTGAGTACGAGTCTTTAATATCTTTTTCAATTTGATAGATTTCAGTATTATTTTTAACTTTTTGTAGTTCATAGTCATAAAAGCCACCAAGAATTTCTTCATCTTTGATATCGCGCAAACGATAAGTTATGGGTTTAGTGTCTAGGATTTTTGCCACTTTAAAAAGTTCTGTGGACCACAGGTAATTACCCTTTTCAAAAACATTAGTTGTTCTATTAATTCGAACAGTACCGCCAACATTAAATTTTTTATTCTTGGCAATCGTTTCATTGGAATATTGTTTAAGAAAGATGTCAATTGTATCATGATCAGAATGATGAACTTCCATTGGGGTTGAATTGGACAATGATCGATGAAGTCGTTGATTATAAATCAACATGATTTTATCTAAATCATGAATAAAAGCAGATGTATTTATCAATGTACAATATCTTGAAATTAAAGGTCGAATAGTTCTTATCAATCGTTCGGCCAATGCAGCCTTTACAGGGCTATGACTATGATAGAGCAGTGTATTATATTTCGCTAGTACTTTTGCAACATGGGGTATAAAAATTCACTACCGCGATCCGTTTGAATTGTTTTATACGAATCCTGTTCGAGAATACTTTCAATGGCCTGATCAACTTCACACACCTCTCTTCGAGCGCAATGGAATGGCATATGCATAGCGACTAAAAACACTGATTGCAAGTAGAATGTACTTGTACGGTGTATTGTGACGTCTTTGAATCTCATCTAGAGTTAGGAGATCTGCTTGCATTATGTGCAATGGGAAAAATGCTTTAGTTTTTCCGATAATGATTAGCACGAAGTCTATGATTTCTATGCAGATTGTAACTTGATTCTTTTTGTAGATAGTCTTGTACACTTTTTAGCCCGTGAACACCAGTGACTTTGGAAAGAGTGGTGGGGGAACTTAAACTCCCCACTTCACCAATATTTTCATTAAACACGTTTCAGAACTTCAACCATTTTTAGAATGTAAACGTGTAGTTTTAACGTCCGCTACCCTTTTGTATACTGGTGGTTAGTGGTGGTGGTGGGTGGTGGTGACGTTGACTTGATACGTCTTCGCTTTTGTCTAGCTATCAATGGTGTGCGGCTGCTCCTCCTTATTGTCAAGTTTCCACTAGGTGTGCTAGTATTTTCAAAAATTGATTTAAAATCTTCTTCTTCTTCTTCATGTTCATATTTTAATGGTGTTGGTGCATGTTCATTTAATTTTTTTAAATTTGCCTATTGCTAATAAGGCTTTTGGGAAAGTTTAATGTATTTAGA
The DNA here is from genome assembly GCA_027921565.1 of Artemia sinica. Lineage (NCBI taxonomy): Eukaryota > Metazoa > Arthropoda > Branchiopoda > Anostraca > Artemiidae > Artemia > Artemia sinica. Next base: position 45,715,169 of record CM051268.1, on the reverse strand, counting down.
AAGTTGTATAGATGAGCGTCAAATGATAATAATCCTTTACGATTTGTAACCATATCATAGATTAAATCAAGTAGATTATAGCTCTTGCCTTGAATTATAATTCCTTTCCCATTGCTATCAACTTGAATATGATCTTGACCACTTTCCAAGAGATAGGTTAGAAGTCGTTTACTTTGTTCACGATATGAGGGGGGCATTAGATTTCCAATTTTCAATACAATTGAATCAATTCCTCCTTCTTTAATTGTGTTCCAGTAGACTCTTGAGGAGATGATTCTTTTTTGGGATCAGCAGCAGCAGCAGTGGGCTTCGACCGATAGGACTTGTGTTTTGTCCACTCGACGAAGTGCATCTTGAAGTAAAAGCAGTTTTTTTTATCATCCTCAATATTTTCATTGTCAAGGAATTTACTCAGATTGTTCTCAAAGTGTTCCACGGGTGAGAGAGCGAGTTCTATTGGAGTCAATTTATAGGTTTTTGCCATTCTCTCTCTAGAGAAAACTGTTTACAAGTCCTGCAATTATTGGCAGTAAAAGTGTGAAAAAGCTACCGCCCGCCTGAAGAAGTCGTTTCCTTTTAAAATTCTTTCCTTTCTTTTTAGAGGCCAATGTACGTACAATGGAACGATGTTGCTTTGCCTGTTGCTTAACTACTTCTGGCACTTGAACATTACCCTCGATCAAATTTAAACAAAGTTCAGATATTAGATTAATGAAAATCATTGTCAATACCGTGTTTGAGTATTGCTTTCCTAAGCGGAGGTTTTGAAGTGCTTAGAACTGAAAACAAATGTCTATTTTCATGTAGTTTTCTTCAATGTCATGATAGCAACTAATAGGTCTTTTTAGTGTTCACGGGGAGATATACTGTAATTTGATTGTCAAAAAAATATCTGTGACTACACGCAAATCCTCGGGTGTATTTTGACTAAGATCCAATAGGATATAGCCGTAGGATTATTAGTTGTCTGATTGTACGCTGAGAGCAGAAATTTAGGGGCGTCTGGATAGATTTGTTTATTGAGAGTTATTAGCGAGCTAGAATCACGAACAACTCTGTAGATGATATAGTAGGTGCAGTTCATTGCAAGTGTTCGCATACATTTGCTCTGATGAAAGAGATTGTGTAGAACCAGAGTAATGGAAATCTGTTCATGGTGAGAGCGAACGGTGAACAATTGCAGCATTTCCTGGGACCATTGTTCAATAGATTCAGCAGCCAGATCGTCAATAATCAGCCAAGAGATTGGTTCAATAATGTTGAAAACATCAAGTCCCTTTATAAATTGTATCTTGCACCAATCCCGCTCTGCCAATTACTTTTATTTTATCGTATGACTCCTGCCAAATACTGTAACAATAGTAGATTTTTTTCGGCTCTTTCCACAAACATTTTATCACAATTTTTAATTATTTAGTTAAGAGTGTTGTTTTGCCCCAACATTGACGGCCCACACAGAAACGATCTGAATGGTGTTTTAAATTGATACATGTTCCCTTCAGCAGTTCACCTGGACAACTAACTGTATACTATAGTTGTATAATTACTAAATAATTTCCCTATTACTACTAGTCCGTTCAAGAATAATAATGAGAACAAAATCAATAAAGAATCATATTTCTTGTATTATAAACAGCACTTTACAGAAAACAAAGAAAAATAAACTTTTTTAATTTATTTATAATAAAAAACATTGTAAAAAAAAATGCACTAGAAAAAGCACTTTAATAAATATACTTTATTTACAAATACAAAATTTAATGAAAAATACACTTAAAATAATATCACTTTTTTAATTTGAATGCAACATGTATATTTACAAAAGCACAAAAAAAATCTGCTCTAATAAAAAAAAAGATAACTTTGGTAGTGGTGGCGCGCCCCCCGCTGGCAGCCGGCCGGGCGTTTTTACTTTTAGCAGTAGAGAATCTGTGTCCCCGTCGCAGACCTCTACTTGCCCCTTCTCCGCCAAGCCACTGTACCCTAGCCACATTGTAGTAGAATTCCAACGTGAGCTTTTTAGAGATCTCCAAGATCGCACTGCCTGCAGCAATATTTTTATTCAGGACAATGCTTTTTTTTTTTCCTATTCAATATGTACAATGTCCGGGCCAATGATTGTGAAGGAATTGTAATTTGGATCAGCAATAATTCGAGCACATTGTTTGGGATCGGTCACGACGTCACAAACGATTCCTATTGCGAACACTCTCGCACATTTTACCAAAAAACCGAATTCAAAATGAGCTTATAAATTTCTTTTGGCTTTTGTCTGCGCTTCAGAACGTTTCTTGACAAAAGTGTCAACAAACATTTTCAGATAGGGCTTTTGACTAAACTGGAGGGCTCTATGAACCTTTGTGACGTTGAAGCCGTTGTTGCACATCCATTTTAAAGCCACATGATGTACAACAATATTTTTTTTTGGCAGAAGGTCAGCAATAAGTTTTTGTTTTGAAGGTGACCAATGCAATCCGTCCACCTCGACTAAACGTCTATTGCGGGGGCTCAAAGAGTCCCTAGTCACAGGTCTATTGATGCATGGGAAAACAAAATCCTTTACTGAATCGTGATGCTCAACTGTATCTCCCGTCAATTTCAAAAAACCATACAACCGGCCGATTCTCCTTTAACACTGTCAATGTTGGGGAAATGGGGAGCTTGAGGGTCATTGAGCCATTTATAGTCATCGCAGGGTAGCGCATAATGGATATGGCCGAGGGATAGAGAGAATTCATATCAAGGAAAACTGCATCCGATTTTGTCCCCGTCTTCTCTCCAGTCGGATCAGTTTCCAAGATACGATCCCCATGAAAAACGTATCCACCCCTCATTGACCTCTCGATAACAGGTGCTGATCGATGTCGGGGATCAGCCCGATTTTTTCCCCGCTAATTTTTAGGATGAGGTCAATTACCAGATGAGGAGATGAAAAATAATATCCTAAATCAAGATTAAATTCCCCATACATTTTGTCCGTTTTTTTTATACATAATGTCTAACAAAGTTAACACATCACTCGACAAATACAGCTTGCAGTATTCAAAACCCATTTTTTTACACCCTCCCTCTGCCCACACTTTTTTAGCAAAACTGTATTCATCAGGGGTGCACCTACGATCGTGTAGACTGTAGTAAAACGATTAGATCGATGGAATAGTTTCCTCTGTGAATCTCGACATGGAAACAGTAATAATCATAAGGATAGAAGCCCTTGACCGTCAATAAATCATATAAATCATTTGGAAATTGTTGCTTGAGAAGGGGGAAAGCGTTGCAGCCGTCATCGTTTTCTGCACTTGAATTAATTCGCTCAATGATTTGGGGAAAAAACTGTAGGAAATCTAAAAAAGCGAATTTTATTCGTGTACTCAATGTCGTCTTCAACATATCTCCTCATAAATTCCAAAACAAGCAACTTTTTCGATGATTTAGGAATGATTTTGTAGGAAAAGCTGTCCATCACCCATGCATCATCCACTGTTCCATTTCTTTGAAGATGTGCCATTGCTGGTAGCACATACTCCAGATCGTAGTTAGAATTATGTATAAAAACCGGAAGAAAGAGCTGCTGTTTAATTTTTAAATTACATGAATTGTGAGCCCACCCCCGCAAGTAACTTTTCCCCGTTGAATTGGGGTCAATAAGATGATTGTGATCCCTGGACTGCGTCTTTTGGGGCAAGAGCACCCCTACAAACCCAACAAAATTGTCCCCTTTTCTAGTGCCAGTTGCTCCTTATCTGATAATGACATTGGGTAGTTGGTGTGACGCAATCGTAAAATTGCACCGTTCGCTGTTTTTTATTAAAGACACCAATAACTTCTCCATGCTACCCTCCTCATCCATAGTAAAAAAAAACTCTTCCAGCTGCATTTTATTATTGGAATCGCGACGGGAATGCGCATAGGAACACGCAACTAGTTTGTTTTCCTTGACTATATTTGGCCTTGATGGGTCTGATACCTCCACCAGTCTTGATTCACAATCCAAACATACTTTATCAACCTGTAGCAGGGAATTTTGGGAAGTTTTTAAATTGTAAAGTATCTTTGCCTTCTGCCGGCATTTCTATTCTTTGATTGCCATGAATTTTGCAATATCTCATGTGATCTGTCAATGTTTGTTCAGATCTAAATGGGGAAAGGCACATAGGGAAATAGTGACGTTCCCCTTTCTGAAAACCTTCGGATAAGAGTCGACTTATTGCCGTAACGGGGAAAAAATGACCATAGGAATTTACATCATTGGGAGGTTCATAAATAACCCAAACCCAATTTTTAACATTATCTACCAACGGTGTCCTAGCTGAATATAAAATCCCTTTTTTATTCGGTTTCTTTCCCCCATTTACAAATTCTGTGTCATACTGGAGAACAACCACCCCCAACCAAAGATTTTAATTTGCTTCTTCAAATATGGTTATTTCTTTTAAGGACACCGGATACTTCCCCTCTAAACAATCAAAATTACTTTAGGGAAATTGTTTCCACCGTTACGTGCAAATCTGTCAATATTTTTTATTGATGAATCATTTTTTAATATTTTATGGGTTGCTGCTAAAATTGTATATTTAAAGCATTGCAGCCCCGTGTCAAATTTGAAACCCTGAACCCCTCCTGTAGCTGAAAAATCTGGGTGGCATTTTATTTGTTACCCCGCCCTCCCTTAAAATAAAGTTTTTTTTTAAATCTACTGAGATTCAGATCCATGTGTTCAATGTATAAAATGTGGACCCACTTCTCCTCTCATTAAATGTGTCCAAAGTTTATATTAATTTATTAACCCAATAGAAAAAAGTTACCCTCAAATTCATTTAGACCAGGGTAAAAAAGTTTGATTGCCAGTTGAAAAATGAAAATAAAAAATGTCCCCAGATGTCCCCTTTTGAAAATAAACTTTTTGATTGACTGATGCTTTAATACCTCCTTGACCCCCCCCCCCCCCCCAATTCCTGAATCTGAATCTCAATAAGTGCTCAAATTCGGTCGATGTAGGTATGAAGAACATTTACAGGGTCTGTTAAAATGACACTCCCGTCAACCAGGTTTTCCTCGGGGGGATTTAAATCTACCCTATGTGTTTGCAAGTGACCTAGAAGCAGATTCCAACAAATAAAATTCACGTAGTACCGGGGACGTGACACTATTTTCATGTCCTGCACTTATTTGCACAGGATCCAATTCACTAATTATAAAGTCATCGTCTAAAATGTCCCCGGAAACATTAGATCCAACAATTTGCATAAGGCTGTCCATTTCTTCAGTTGTAAATTGAAAATCCAGGGGATACTAAATGACGTACCTTCACTAACATCATCCGGCGAGAGGGGGCAATTACCCATGATATTTTGAAGTCCTGGGCCAAGGAAGGCAGTTGTTTTCGTAGCTTCCCCTGAAACTGAAATGAATGGATTGAGTTTTTTTTCTTTGAGGAAAGTTTTTTCACAATAATAGCACACTATTTATTTTTTTTTTCTTAGTCGGATTTGTATTTATCAAACAATTGTTTTTTTCTTACTTGGATTCGTATTTATCAAACAAATGCATAATAAATTACAAATTTTTGCTTATAGCATTATTTATAAAACAAGTGCATAATAAATTACAAATTTTTGCTTATAGCATTATTTATAAAACAGGTGCATAATAAATTACAAATTTTGTTAATAGCACACACGCACATATACACACACACGCACACACGTTCACACACACACACACACACATACGCACACGCACACACACACACACACACACACACACGTACACACACTTACACACATACATACACGCACACACACACAAATACACACACACACACACACACACACACACAACTTACAAAAAAAGAAATTACCCAGGATTATTATTTTTGCTTTTTCTTCTTCTATTTAACAGCAGGCAGGCTTTTCAGTAAAACTATTTAGCCCTTTTCCTTTTGCTTCACTCTGTGGGCTACAGAGCTACTGGCTTGATTGCCCATGGTCGATGTAGGTATGAAGAACATTTACAGGGTCTGTTTAAAATGACACTCCCGTCAACCAGGTTTTCCTCGGGGGGATTAAAATCTACCCTATGTGTTTGCAAGTGACCTAGAGCAGATTCCAACAAATAAAATTCACGTAGTTTCGGGGACGTGACACTATTTTCATGTCCTGCACCTATTTGCACAGGATCCAATTCACTAATTATAAAGTCATCGTCAAAAAATGTCCCCGGAAACATTAGATCCAACAATTTGCATAAGGCTGTCCATTTCTTCAGTTGTAAATTGAAAATCCAGGGGGATACTAAATGACGGACCTTCACTAACATCATCCGGCGAGAGGGGACAATTACCCATGATATTTTGAAGTCCTGGGCCAAGGAAGGCAGTTGTTTTCGTAGCTTCCCCCTGAAACTAAAATGAATGGATTGAGTTTTTTTTCTTTGAGGAAAGTTTTTTCACAAATAATAGCACACTATTTATTTTTTTTTTCTTAGTCGGATTTGTATTTATCAAACAATTGTTTTTTTTCTTACTTGGATTCGTATTTATCAAACAAATGCATAATAAATTACAAATTTTTGCTTATAGCATTATTTATAAAACAAGTGCATAATAAATTACAAGTTTTTGCTTATAGCATTATTTATAAAACAGGTGCATAATAAATTACAAATTTTGTTAATAGCACACACGCACATACCACACACACGCACACACGTTCACACACACACACACACATACGCACACGCACACACACACACACACACGTACACACACACACACACACATACACGCTCACACACACACAAATACACACACACACACAACACACACACACAAACACACACACACACACACAAACACACAACAAAATAGTGAAATCATTACGTCGTTATTGAATTTGCAATATTCATTATACTATCTCAATGAATTATCGAGTAGACAGAAAAAAGCAGCGCATGCACTGCTCTGACACACAAACCCACACACACACACACACACACAAACAGAATAAAATAGTGAAAATCATGACATCTCCTAAAAATAGCCTATTTTCAATGTGTAGTCTGTTATTTTCAAGATTTTCTGGAGCAAATGATAAAATTGGAACCGTTAAGTCTCGCATCTCTTATCGAAGCCTTTATTATGCAAATTAGAATCTGGAATTATGTCTAGCGTGTACAATTCTCAGTCCTTCAAATTGACTTGGGAAAAAGAATCATTAGCGAGAAATAATATTTGAAAACTCACATTTAGATTTTCAGCTTGCATGTTGAGGGCTGTAGGGGCCACATCATTCTCGCCTTGCATTGGTCGTGAAGAGCCCGGCAATGCTTGATAGGGGGTGACCTCACAATCTTGTGCAGCAGTAACGTTATGAGCAATCATCGACTCTCTTTTCAGCTTTCTACCCGGCTGCATAGGGGCTGGCACAGGTAGGTCTTGGGCAGGCAGCACCGGTCTGGAATGGATGTGGGTGGCCTCCCGATGGGCCAGCTATCTCCACTTGTTGCATTGGAGTAACGCCATTAGTCTTAGCACTCTTTAGAGGGTAGAGTAATTGTAGGAATCCTCCTCCTTAAAAAGAAGACAAAATTTAGTATGGAAAAAAACAATTCCCCTTTTTACAGAAGAAAAAATTAGTCTTCACAAAGAATCCCCCTCTCCCCCCCCCCCCCGCTGCATCAAAATCCAATACAATGATTTAAAATATAGATCTAAAAAATAGTCAGCCATAAATATGATATAATTAAAAGCTAACCAAACACTAAACTTCAGTGTTGCGTGTCGGATTGAGCACATTAGTTTTCTTGTCAAAGGATATACCTGTCTGCAAAAAGAATCCCCTCTCCCCCCTTACTTTCCATGCGAAGAAATAGTTCGTTTTTCACCTTACAACGAAGATGTTAGAATTGATACATTGCTCCCCTCCCCCGCCTTATATTTGTATAAAAGCCTCTTAATCATCAAATACACTTGAAAATAGAATATCTCGTCTAATTTGGCCCAAATACAATCTCTATTTGTCAAGGAAACCCTTGCCGCTATCCATAACATGTGGTATTAATAATTTCAGATAATGCGCATGCCAAATCTTGTTTTTAAATCGCTTCTCTTGTAAAAAGGTTAAACACAGGTGGTTTTATTTAGATCGGAAAAAGACAACACATTTTAAATGCACGATGGGAAAGGGACATTTTGAACAAAAGAACTATTTTATAATTAATTAAACTTGTAAACAGAGGGGAGGGAAGATGAGGTTTACATAATAGAAAAAAGAGCCTATTTTACGTTTTCTATCGACTATAATCATCATATTTTAGAGTTTGTATTGTTGGGGGGAGGAGGCTATGCCCCTGAATTTGAATTTACTAGGGGGGTGGCAAAATGATTTTATTTGGAAATAAATTAAGAAATTTAGTAAACTGAACTTACATTGTAAATTGATGTATCCATAGCTTCAATGTCAATAATATTTAATGTATTATCCATGGTATGTTAAATCATTATGAAAATTTAATCGTAAGGTATGAGCATTTTATACAAATCTCAAGGACGAATAAAAAATCACTCCTTTTATTTGTAACCAATCACCAATCAAGTTATCGTATATGGAGTAACCTCCACTCTCTCTCTGATTGGTCCTAAAAAACGGATGTTGCCTCAAAAAACCAGTCTGGTTGAAAAACGTGGAGTTGAAACAAACTTGTGTGGGGAATCCCCGCTCGTACTGCTCGCTTTTTTTGCAATGTGCATGTCAAACTGTAGTGCCTCAGGCGTATTCAAACCTTATACACTATCACGATGAACGAAGTTGCTAGACATGTTTTTTTTTCTTTTTTTTATCACTTTGTTTGGAAAGGTACCAAGGGAACATAAGGCAAGCAAATAGCATGTATTTTCAAAACGTGTTTAATCACTTTATAAGTTTTGCATGCTTTTTGCAATGTGCATGTCAAACTGTGTGAGGGAGTACTGACTCTCTTTGAAAAGGTGTAGAGCATCAAGCAATTAGTATGGAAATTCCTATACGTCCCAGCGAATAACATGGGAATTCCTATACGTCCCAGCAAAATGGAAGACCATGTGAGAGGATACTCACTCTCTTTGAAAAGGTGTATACCTCCCAGCAAATAGCATGGGAATTCCTATACGTCCCAGCAAAATGGTACTTAGTACTCTACTCACTTCTCCAGCCACTTAGTGGCAAGGGGTTGGGGTCAAGGGCATAATTTTCAATGGGGCAGAGGGAGCAACTACCCCTCCCGGACCTCAGTTTTTCTCCAAACTCCAGTTGACCCCTCCTCCTCCCAGCTGAAATTTGGTTTCTCCAAAAATGTTGTCAAAACTAAGATAAGCCTGCATGATTCAAGCATCCATTGAAACAAGTCAGTTTTCTTTAGTACATCTTTACCTTTTTTTGTTACTATATGGTAAGCTTTTCAGTTTTCTCTGTCATTTTCACTTGATTTGGGAAAATTGGCTCCAACTTTGACCCTCCCCCCTACTCTACGGGATTTTGAAAAATTACCCCATTCGTTGGAGTATGAATTAAGAGATCTACTCATAATGTCATTGTAAACCATGAACTGGATGGCCTCTATTCCCTGTTGAATCAAAATGCTTGACCAAATACCTTCCTAGGACATTCTTTAAAAAATGAGTGCGTCACATTTACAAAAACAGTGAAATTATCTGAGAATGATTCTGTAGAAGGGAGAAAACCAAAACTAAAAAAAAAAAACTCAAGCAGGAGTCGAACTGCAAACATTCTATTTAGAATTCGAACGCTTTCCCAACAGAACCAAGCCTCAAATAATGTGATTTGATACATTAGTGCTTGTACTTTAATTGTGTAGCTTATTAAGGGGGATTGGAGAAGGAACATCCGGGAGGTGTTCTTGTAAACCTTCAGTTACAGGTTTTCTACCCTAAATATTACAATGATGACTTCGTTTTATACTTCCAAGCGTTTCTACTTAAGAAGTGACATCAAAAGTATTGTTTTTAGCACTATATCACCCTTATGGATGGTATAATTGATACACATATGACGCAGATAATTATGAGCAATAGCTTTTGAATGAGCCATTAAACGTCAATCTAAAAAGTACTGGTAGCCCACTAGCCCCAGCTTTTCCATTTGAGACATGGCATCAAAAGTGTCGTTTTATGTGCTATTTTGCACTTACGGATGGCAAAACTGATTAAAAGCACGGAGATATGAGCAACAGCTTTCAAAACAGCCATTAAACATCTCTCTAAGAAGTTCTGGCAGCCCACTGGCCCCTAGCTTTTCCACTTGAGATATCGCATCAATAGTGCCATTTTTAGTGTCATTTGACACTTGCAGGTGTTGGAATCAAACAGTTCGTGGTAACGAACTGTAAGTAAGGAGCGACCCGGCTTAATGGTAACCGAAACTCTAAAAAAACAGAATTTTGATACCAATAGATACATCAAGAGAATCAGATTTTAATTCCGATTTCAAATATAAAAAGTTTCATTAAGTTTAATCTTACCCATCAAAAGTTACGCGCCTGAGAAAATTTGGCTGATTTTCGAAAAAAGGGAAAGACCCCCTAAAAATTATAGAACCTTAATGAAAATCACACCATCATATTCAGTGTGTCGAAGAACCCTACTGTAGAGGTTTCAAGCTCCTATCTACAAAAATGTGGAATTTTGCATTTTTTGCCAGAAGAAAGATCACGGATGCGTGTTTTTTTTCCCCAGGGGTGATCATATCGACCCAGTGGTCCTAGAATATCGTGGGAGGGCTCATTCGAACGGAAATTAAAAGTTCTAGTGCCCTTTTTAAGTGACCAAAAAAAATGAAGGGCAACTAGGCCCCCTCCCACGCTCATTTTTTTCCAAAGTCACCCGATCAAAATTTTGAGATAGCCATTTTGTTCAGCATGGTCAAAAATATGATAACTATGTCTTTTAGGATGATTTAATCCCCCGAAGTCCCTGGGGGGAGGGCTGAAAGTTATGAACTTTACCCAATGTTAACATATAGTATTGTTTATTGGGAAGTATACAGAAGTTTTCACGGGGGATTTTTTATGTAGGGGCGGGTCGGGGGTTATGTGGGATCTTTCCATGAAGGAAGTTTTCATCGGGGAAGGGACATTGCTATGAAGGGGGCGCCGGATTTCCCAGCATTATTTAAGAAAAGATCAGAAATTATATATATAAAAAAAACAAGTTTTCCACTGAAAGTAAGGAGCAACATCAAAACTTAAAACGACAGAAAACATTACGTATATGATTGGGTTCACCCCCTAGTCAATACCTCGCTCTTTAAGCCAAAGATTATTTAGTACTTTCATAAGAGCTATTTATTCTAATTAACGGCATTTGTGATTAAGGGGTCATTTTCATAGAATTGGAACAAAGTTCGAACTTTAGCTTAATGAGCATGGTATTGACTAGGGGGCGAACCCTCTAATATACGTATTAAAAATATATGAATATAGAAGTTCGTTACGTAAGTTAATTTTTAAGTTGCGTATATTTATTACTAATAAAAATGTTCGTAAAAAAAATTAAACATGTTTCGAGAAAGCCATTTAACCAAATACAAGTAAAATTAATATTCAAATTTTGTTTTTAATTATTCATGTACGGTGAGCCAAATTCAAAAACGTTCAAAAATTAAATAAAAAAAAAACAAGTTTTTTTAACTGAAAGTAAAGAACAACGTTAAAACTTAAAACGAACAGAAATTATTCCGTATATGAAAGAGGCTGTCCCCTCCTCAACGCCTTACTCTTTACGCTAAAGTTTGACTTTCTCACAGCTCTATTTTTTTTAAACAAAAAAACTTTAGCGTAAAGAGCGAGGCGTTGAGGAGGGGACAGCCCCTTTCATTTAAATAAAAAAAAAACAAGTTTTTTTTTCACTGAAAGTAAGGAACGACGTTAACTCTTAAAACGAACAGAAATTATTCCGTATATGAAAGGGGCTGTCCCCTCCCCAACGCCTCGCTCTTTACGCTAAAGTTTTTTATTGTTTAAAAAATAGAGTTTCGAGAAAGTCGAACTTTAGCGTAAAGAACGAGGCGTTGAGGAGGGGACAGCCCTTTTCATATACGGAATAAGGGGACTAAGGGGAGAACCCCCTCATATACGTAATAACATATACGCAGTAAAAAAAAAAACAATAAAAAAAAAACAAGCGATACGGCTCAATAGTAATCGAAACTTTTAAAAACGGAATTTTGATGTCAATAAACGTATCAAAAGAATGGGCTTATAGTGCTGATTTTAAATATATAAATTTTATTAAGTTTAGTATTACTTATCAAAGGCTACGAGCCTGAGAAAATTTACCTGATTTTTTTAAAGAGGGGGGAAACATCCCTACAATTGAAAGAATTTTAATGAAAATCACACCGTCAAATTCAGCGTATCAGAAAACCCTATTACATAGGTTTCAAGCTTATATCTGCAAAAAATCTGCAACTTTGTATTTTTTGCCAGAAGAAAAATATACGTATATAGAAGTTCGTTTACGTAAGTTAACTTGTAAATTACGTCAGAAGCAAATTTAGAGACAGCCATTTAGCAAAAGAAAAGTAAAATTTTTATGCAAATTTTGTTTACTTATTCAATGACGGTGAGCCAAAATAAAAGCTGCATTAAGTAAAAAACGATCAGAAATTAAATAAAAAAACAAGTTTTTTTAACTGAAAGTAAGGAGTGGCATTAAAACTTAAAACGAACAGAAATTATTCTGTATATGAAAGGGGCTGTCCCCTCCTCAACGCCTCGCTCTTTACGCCGTTTTAGTGCCAAACGGCACTAAAAATGACGCTATTCATGCCATGTCTCAAGTGGAAAAGCTAGGGGCTAGTGGGCTGCCAGAACTTCTTAGAGAGATGTTTAATGGTTGATTTGAAAGCTATTGCTCATATTTACGTGCTTTTAATCAGTTTTGCAATCCGTAAGTACCAAATAGGTGAAATTTTGATGCCACATCTCAAGTGGAAAATCTGGGGCTAATGGGCAACCAGTACTTTTTAGAGTGACATTTAACGGCTCATTTGAAAGCTATTGCTCATATGAGTTTAGTATCTGAACTAAAAGGGACTAACTTATAAATCTAATCGGATTATCTTTTGTACTGTACTGTGTTAGATTGCACAATTAACTTGCAGATTTAATTGTGAGGGATTGTTCACTTCATACAAAGTGAGATTTTATTTATCATAGTGAATAACTTAGTTCTGTAACTGAATATTTACTTTGGTCAAGTAACCTTGAATTAAGACTGATTAACAGTTCGTGAATCTGCAGTGTCTCGTCAGAATAAATGTCGGGAAAAAAGCAGCCCCTAAGGCTACCACCCAAGAAGGATACTCCCACTGAAACCCTTGACCAGTCACCCTCCCAACCTACTTCTTAAACTCTTCCTAGAACCCCCTCTCCTCCCCCAACTACGCGGTCCGAAACAATTAGCCACTTGTCAGGAATTCAGGCCTTAACTACCTCTAATGAAAGAGGTGAGACGTCTGGCAAAAAGAGGAAAAGGAAAAAGGATGAAACTCGTTCGCCAGTGATAGTGCAACCCCTCCTTTCAAGTGTTCCAGAAACTAGTACTACCGATTACCCCAATTATTATACTGTCTCAATCAAGAAAACCAATGGCCAACCCTTTTCGAAAGATCGAATAATGCAAATTAGGAAAGCTGTCTTTCTGATCGCCAAGGTCAATTTTGAACTTGTTTTCAAGCAGGACGAGTCTATTGATATTTACTTTACGTCTTCTCAGGCGGCAGACCATGTCCTGTCAAAATCCAAAGAAATAATTATTGATGGCTCGAAAATTTTAGCCACAAAAAAAGATGTGGAAAAGTTACACAATTATATGCTATATGGTGTTGATACCAGTGTAAAAGGGGATGAAATACAAACTGAACTAATAGATTCTTCAGGCCTTCTCATAAATCCTTCAACTGCAATAAGGCTAAGTTTAACCAAAATAGGAGTTCTTCACCCAAGCCGTTCAATCCTCATTTCCTACAAAGTTGAGCTACACAGAGAATACTTCTTGTACGGTATGTCCCCTTTTTACAAGATTTACAAGCCTACGCCCCTACAATGCTCCACTTGTCTGGCCCACGGCCATTGAAAAAAAAAACTGCAAATAGCCCCATCCATCTTGCCTTAAGTTTGGGAAAACAGGCCACACAATTAGTTAATGCCCTGAGCTAGACCCTTTCTTAAGAAATTGTAACCGTAAGGGGCACACAGCCCTCCAAAAACAATCTTGCCCATTCACCAAAAGCGAGTCGTAATCCTTAGAACATCAGATAAATGAACTTACCCTTCTCAGTTGTAGCTGCAAGAATCTCTCGGCAATCCACACCCATCAGCCCAGTAGAAGCCAAGCAACAGTTGCTGTAGAAGATGCAAAGACAGTATCATTTCCAAAAGAGGCAAACATGTTCATACTCAAGGTTCTAGTCAGTCTTCTCATCCCTTACCTAAGTTTACTTCAACATCCTGCCCTCCAAAATATTCATCCGAAGTAGCCAAGAATGGCAAAGGCTTGCAACTTATCTCACAGTCAGTCACTTAATTGAGGTTAGTAATGAACCTGAGGAAAACCAAAAATATTCTCAAGAAGAAATTAGCTATCACTAAACTCCTTGGTGATAATATCTTACAAACAGCTATAACTCAACTATCTTCCATCAAAAAGGACATAGATTCCCCATCGAAGCTAGTTAAGCCTGTAGACTCAACTGCAAATCAATTAGTACAGGCTCTGACAATGCCACAACCCCCAAGGACGGTAGTCGGTGCCACTGCCCTAGTCAAATGCAAGAGATCTAAGAAAAAACGGCAAACTTTCCATCCCAGTCCAAAATTACCACCAATGATATTTTGTCGGCTGAAGAAGAATTCCAATATTCAAATCAAGGAAATGATACAACTCAGACCACAATGAATATTTAAATGCGTACTATGCAAGATTTTACGCTTCTCACGAATTTATCACTGTGCAACAATGTTGTTTTTAACTATTACGATGACCAAAAAAACTTGCCCACCACCCCTTAGCTAGCCCCGATAGCCCCTTAAACCAAATTAATTGTGAATATCTCGCTACCTTTGATTTTGTGAAAAATGTGAAACCTAAGCTAATGGAAGAGACCAAACTTAATGTAATTTACTTTAACATCAGAAGCTGACGGGATAAGTGGGCTAAATTTAAAGATTTAATTTTGATTAACGGTTACTGCCCTTTCGACGTAATTGGAATAACGGAGACGTGGCTTTCAGAAATTGATGATACTAATGAACTTTTCCTCCCTGGCTTTCAAGCTATTCATATTGAAAGAAAATTAACCAAGTCCTCCGGTGGCATTTCTCTTTACATTCGGTCAAATCTAAAATTTACCAGGCTATTAGACTGTGAATCCTTATTCTCGAAACCTATAAATAAGACATTGTTTTTATAAACCACCCTCATTTCCAACCCCTCTCTTTTGTAATCTGTTTGATGACTTTTCTAGTTTTATTATTTACCACAAAAGAAGGCAATAGTTTTTTGGGACTTCAATTGTAAATTGCTAAATGCTAGTAATTGTAATGATTGTAATACTTTCTTTGAAAACATTTACCTCAAGTGGTCTTCTTTCCCATAATCCGTTTTCCTACTAGAGTTGATCCTATAGGTCTACCGCTACTGTAATTGATAACATTTTTGTATCCACTTCCCTGGGAAACCACCTGTCCTCCAAATGATATTCTCTGACCTGTCAGGCCCACTTTCCATCTATTTCCCCCTACCCTCCCTACCAACTACTCAACCTTCTAGAACGAATACCCCTACGTCTAATAGATTATGTACATACTGTGAATATGAACCGTTCACGGATCGTTTGAAATCGTTTGACTGGTCCAAGGTTTTGATTGTCAGGATGTTAATTCAGCCACAAATGGTTTTACACAGGGACTGAGTGATCTTATCAGTTCAACCTTTCCAGTCCGTAAGTCAAACCGGAAAACTACCCACGCCCCTGGATGTCCAATACCCTGATAATTTCTTCATACCGTAAAAATGACCTATATAAGTTAGCTTGCAAAACCAGTAGCGTTATAGACCTAACTAGGGAGACTGGGGCACCTCCGTGCACTTTTTAATCAAAGTTACCTGCTTCGGCTTGTGCGCGCTATCGGGACTCTTATTTGGCACCATCATAGCTTAGCCACTTGGACAGAGCCTGGACAGAGTTAAAGAGAAAATATGCAAGCGCTGCTAAGTAGTTGACGTTTTCCCTGGGTCCACAAAATGTCCGAAAAACTGCCCCTATATAGGGGCAGCTTTGCACAGGTGTGGGGGTAGCTCCGGACATGCTTTCAGATACTGTATTCTTCAGATATAGGATACAAAAGTAAATAGAAAAGAAAAAAGGTTCATAGTTATCAAACTTAAATCACTCAGCGGATATGATCCAACCAAAGACCTGCAAAAACATAAGTAGCTTGGACCCGAGCAGTTCCACCGTGTCGAGTCACCTCCAGCTTCTTCACGACATCTTCAAACGACACCGATGCCTTGTCTTCAATATCAGGAAAGTGAAATCGATCAGAGTCTTTCTTTCTCCGTAAAAAGAAAACCTGAAACTCCCTGTTCATAATATCAGTCTCCAAGATCTTGCTGCATAAAGAACTAAAATCTTTTCTTAAGCTGAAACCTCACTAGCACAAATTCGTCAACCTTGATCTCTTCTAATGAATGAAAACTTCACTTTCAGTTTCAGGTATTTCACAGTCTGACCCTGCATGAGGCTTTCATCTGAAGAGTCATGGAAAGAATTTCCGAAGGGGAAGGAAGGTTTCTCTTATCGTTGACAACTCTTGCTCCTTGCTCTTTGCCAGTTTTACTCTTTTCCTACCAGTCTTCTTTGCTGACTTTGCTTTTGCTCTTTTCTCCAGATCTTCTTTCTCTGGCGTATCCGTTAAAATTCTCGTTTTGCCAACTCGATCCCTATTCACAGTAGCTTTCTTGGTTTAGCCTTCGGGAATGGAAAAATGTCTTCTGGATTGACATCATGTTTGGGCCCTGGTGGTTGCTCTAAGGCGAGGAATTCAGGACAGGGTCAGCAACTGCTTCCAAAGTATTCCTAGACTCTACCCTATCAGTTACTTCTCCAGCGGTGTTTGGTCTGTCTGAGACCTTAGCGGCGATGAAGTCTGCATCAGTGAACGCTGATCTTGAGAATATGGCCATATTCCTGGTTTTGAAAAGCCCGATGTGATGTTGTTCGGAGTAAACGCTAGGGGATAAGCTTGACCCAACTAGGTTTGCGGTGTGAGTTATTTGAAATCTTTCGTGTGGATGGTTTGTTTGCCACTCGCCGAAACTTAGCCCTCAGATACGCCTTGAACGGGCCATAGACAGATATATCTAAGGGCTGCATTTTGTGGCTGCAGTGTGGCGGAAATGTGAGAAGCAAGCTACGTCCATTCTCTTTTGCATATAGAACTGCCTCCAAATAAATATGGCTTTCATGGTTATCGAGGATGAGCAACACCGGATTCTCCTTTGTCGCATCGAGTGTGCTTGACGAAGTGCTTCATAACTTCTAAGGAAGTTCGGTCCAGTCATCCAACCAGGACTGGAAAGCTAACCCAAGGCTACCAGGTTGGTGCTCCATGGAGCATGTGTTTCTCTGAAGTGCACAACGCGTGGAACACAACGCTGGGGGGACGGTGTTCGATGGCATTAACGATGCAACACACTGTAACTAAAGCTCCCCCGCTCAGCAGCAACGGCCTTGCCCACTTGCTTTATACCAGATTTCGCTAATGACTTTAGGGCTATCCATGACAGTTGTTACTCCGGTTTCGTCTAGGTTGTACACTCGTTCAGGTGTGAAGCGGTGCCGATTGTATATAAAGCTTCAAGATTATTCATGAACGAGTTTTACATTGAAGGGATTGAATCCTGAAGCCCTGGCAGGCTGGTGTTCTCAGGTTTCCGAAGACTCAGCTCTGGATGACGCTTCATAAATCCATATGACCAGTCATATGTGGCGGCACAACTTTTCATCCCAGTTCTTGGATAAGAGACCCTCAGCTTCACTGCATATTGATATGCCAGCTCTGAGTTTGTGCTAAAGTCAAAACCCATAGTGAATGTTCGCAGGAACGAAGAAGGTAAAGTCTTAAGTTTTTCCTCTGATCGTCAGTGAAAACCTGACGGGTGGAATACTTTCCTCGTTTCAAATTGGCTGATCTGGCTATTCCTTCATCCACACTAGTCCTCGTTGGCTGATTTTGACTTCTTCAAGCGATCAAATAATGTTTGGAAGCAGCTATTCCATGGGTCTTGGCCGCTTTTCTGACCGAATCTCCATCTTGTATGGCTTTTAGCCCTTGTTTGATAGCTTCTTCGTTTGGCTCGGACTTAGTAGGGATATAATTTCGCACCATTTCTGGAAAGAAAAATGCTGCCTTCAGTAAAACTCAGTTATTAAGCACTACTAGGTGCTATAATAATAATATTTATTTTTAACCCGCGTCATAAACAAGTTATGACACTTGTGGAGTAACACAGGAAAAAAAAAAAAAAAGACAAAAGAGAAAATGAAATAAAGTACACTACAATGAAATTAACCGAACTCGACGGACCAAAGGATGATGAGGCGAAAAAAAAGAAGAAAAAAAAAAACGACAAAAAGCTGAATCCGACAGCCTTCCATGCAGCACGGCCACTTTGCTGTTATATCAGGGACTTCAAACTTACGAGTTATCTTACCATTACTATGCCAGGGGGGGGAGATAAAGTAAAAATTTACATATCTGAAGTAAAAAGACTTTAACATCTTTTTTCTTAAGAAGGGGATTAAAGACCAGAAAGATAAAGGACAGAATGATCACAGAAATGTAGAATATAGCCTACCAATGCACGTCTATTATACTCCCTCGATTGGCAACAATCTTAGAATATCCCATTTGAATTTTCTTCTTTGAACATCACGAAACAGTGCACTGCCGTAAGCTAGAATTGAATTAGTAACAGTAATACCCAACCACCGAAAGGCGGAAACAGAGGGTATAGAAAAAACCGCGACAAACTAAGGGAACATTAGAGAAGTCGGACCATTAAAAACTAGAAACTCGCATTTCTCACATTAAGAGAAAGACCAATTTTAGAAAATAAACGTGAAACTTTTGAGACCATAAAAGAGAGACCTTGCTTAGTTTTACATAAAAGAAAGATCATCCGCATAAGCAAGATAAGAAACATCTGAAAGTCTCAATGAAATATTTTGATCTAATTTCATCTAATATACCAGAAATACACATTTTGAATATACTAGGGTGATAAAAACCCCTCCCTGTTTCACACCCCGACGTACCGGACAAACGGAGGTGCTCCAGATTTATTAATTCGGAGGAAAGAATTCTCATACCAAAAACGAAGAAGAAAAATAACTGAAAGATTTCACTTATTAAAAAGGAGAAAAAAAGCTTGACTATGGACTACACTGTCAAAAGCTTTTAGAAAGGTCCAAAGTGCACATATAAGTGGCTACCCCTCAGCCAGGCTATTCTTAAGGGCGGAAGAAAGAACACGGTGTGCATGTTGACAACCAATACCAGATTGAAACCCAAATTGATCGATCCGAAATTTACTTTTCTTTAAATGAGGAAGTAAAATATATGTCGAGGATTTTTGACTCAAGTTCAACGCAGTGGTTATAGGGCGATAAGATGAAACAATGAGAAGGGAGTTTTCCTCGTTTTAATATTGAGTGAACAGTTCCACACAAGAAAGCTATCCGGAACAGCGAAGATGTTAAACACATTTGGAACAACAACTGCAAATGAAATAAAAGAAGTACAACACACTTTGGATTTATAGTATTTGCACTAATACCATCAATAATCAACGGATGAAGATTTCAGTTGCTTAATTGCACTTTCAACAGCCAGCTACTGATACTGGAATAATATGGCCCTGATGAAGCGAAGGCGGAAGAATTTTAGAAAGTAACCCGAGAATAATGTGACTGCACGAAAAAAGTTAATTTTGGAAAAAATTGACGAATATAAATCATACCAAGCTGAACTAGAAATCGAATCACTTTTATGAAGATCACTTTTATCCAGCTTCTCAGAATTAATCAATTTAGACCAATCATTCTTAGATGTTGGAAATTCCATACCCTTATAACGAATGGATTTAAGGTACTTTTTATATTCATTCTTTGTTTTCTGCTTTATATCCGCAACAGACCCCGACGCAGGTCTAACCACAATCAACCCAAATTCGCAACCAAGTTTTGCCTTATTTTTATAATTCTTTAATTCAGGATCGGCAGCCCATATAGATTTTCGCGTTTTAATACGAATACGCTTCTTGGGAACCGCAATTTTTTCAGCTTCTTTCATACATCTAATTATATCATCAATCCTTCCTTTCCTTTTAAAAATGAAAGAAAAAAAACACCAATGGCTGCTCAAATCATCGGGCACCTCCGGACAGTGTCCAAACCTGCCCAAAAAAATTGTCCGGAGGTCCCCTAAGGAGCCTTTCATAAGAAAAAAGTCATAACCAAAGAACACCTAGAGTTACGTCAATCTTATGTAGAGGAAGCATATTTGGGTTCGTTTTGCTTGTTCCTAGAACATTACATTAAATGTATCTATAAAACTTACCTCTCTATTTCACTTTTATCCTCACGCGAAACATTGGCAGCTGTATCTTTAAAGTCTTATTACCGACTGACTCACTGCTATGCTATTTGATGGAGTGCCATCTTGCCTCCAAGATGAAACAGTAAAATGGCACATCTTTGTGATTTTTTTCCAATTTTTTCCGCTAGATAGCAAAACCAACAGGTTCGATGTCTGGAGTGTGCCCCGTGTGCGGAGGTTACCCCAGTCTCCCTCCCCTAATTATAAAAAATACAAAAACTTTTATACCAAAACCCGTCCGGGAAGCAAAAAAACAAATTATTATTATTCAAAAATCTCTCACTGCAAAGGGAACTTGCAAAAAATTTGGTACACAATAAATGAAATTCTTAAAAAAAAAGTGATTCAAATCTATACCTATTAACCTTAAGGACATCAGTGACAGATTAATTGACCCAATTTCAGTACCGGATGCTTTTAATAATTATTTCACTAATACTCCAAATGCTAACTCCTCTTCCCCCTCCCAGTCAGTACAACCCTAGCAAGAATCCCTGTCCATGTTTTTTCTCTCCAACTGATAGTAAAAAAGGTGCGTCAAATTATCGAATCTCTCTCTAATAGTAGTACACCTGACTTCTTTGGCATAAATAGTAAGCTTCATAGGACCGTATCTTTCTATGTTTGTGAACCCATCGTGCACATAGCCAACCTGTTTATGACCAATGGAGTCTTCCCAGAAATGTTTAAATCAGCCATTGTTATGCCGATTCATAAAAAAGGCGATCCGTCTGAGATAAGTAATTATCGTCCAATCTCACTTCTCCCAGTTATATATAAAAGGCTCGAGAGAATTATCTTCCGACGACTTTCTTCCTTTTTATTTGGGATTCATCCTTCAGATTCGTTGATTAATCCTCATCAATATGGCTTCCGTTCCAAATTTTCAACTGCTCATTCCCTAATCGACGCCACACAGTTTATATACGTTCCCAACTTGACCTTAAAAATACTGTACTGGGCTTATTTTTTGGATTTTTATAAGGCCTTTGGCATGGTTGATCACAGTGTTTTATTAAGTAAACTCAAGAGAACTTAGGGATTCGTGGAATTCCTTTCTCATGGTTCGGCCCTTATCTCTCTGGTAGAGTACAGAGTGTGAGTCTGGGTGGCGTGACTTCGCATCCCCTATAAGTCCGGAGGGGCGTCCCGCACGGCTCTGTTCTTGGTCCAATACTTTTTCTCCTTTATATTAATGATTTGGTTACGGACCTGGGTTCATCAGTCCACCCAGTACTTTTTGCTGACGATAGCAATTTTTTTCATCACCGGCCCTAATTTACCGCCCGTCGTCACCTCTACTCAAATCCTTTTGAATAGAGTACAGGAGTGGTGTCTCGTTAACTGCATGGCCATTAACAGCAAGAAACGTTAGGTTGTATTATTTCGAACCCCTTACAAAAAAAATGAAGCTCAGCAAGCACTTGGCCTAAAATATTCCACCAATCTCCTCCCGCAGGTTGAAGTTGCCAAGTTCCTTGGTGTCAACGTAGACTCCTCCCTGTCATTTGCAACACATGTTTCCTACATCAGAGCCATATTCTTGCGACAGGTAAGTACTATTTATCGTGTGAATTATTTTCTTCCTTCTGTCATATCCTTGTCATATCTATTATTACTCTTTATTTAAAATCTGCCCATGCTATCATATCATATATCTGCAGATCCGCTTGGGTATTACCACTTTTGCAAATCATCTCATCCCTCGCATACTTCAATAAAAATCTACCCAATAGTATCTTATTAAAAATCTGCCCAAAAACCGTGCTTTATTGTAGTTTTCCGCCGCCAGCGATCCCCCATTTATAAATTTATAGTTTAATGGAATATAATACCCTCCAGAGTCGAGCTACCCAAAAGTTTTCGCACGCTGTATAACAATGTTATTAAGCTTTGATACTATAATTCTCTAAATTTTTAATCAATTTGCTTTAATTTACCCGCAATTTCTCTTTCTTTTTTCTTTTTTTTTTTTTCTTCTCTCTTCTTTATTTTCAGTTTTTTTGTTGTTATGGTCCCTCAACAAGTTCGCTTCCAGGATCTTTATTATTATTGGTGTTAAGTTTTATTTTTTTATTTGAATAAATTGAATTGAATTGAATATCTACGTGATGTTTATTAGGAAACCTGTTTATCAATAGCATGTTTGACATTTCAATGCTGTCTTTTATTACGCACTTATCTGATTCTAGACTAGTACCCTTTTTAGTCTCGGTGGTTCTATAGTGATCTCCTCTTGCATAGATACTTCCTCCAAGTCTAGGTAATACTTTGGAAGTTTTGGTCTTCCACGTCTCACGTATATTTGTTTTAATTTTTCTCTGCCCTTTTGCGCACTAATCAATCCAGGTCCTCTTTTATTTATTCCGCTTTTTCCCCACAACTCAAAAAGTTTTTCAATCTTTTGGATAGAACCTGCTTAATTCCTTGATATATTTCGATTGGATTTACACTACGGCATACAGGATGTTTATCGAGGTTTAGCGATATCATGCGCAAGACACAACGCCTGTTAATTGGAACGCTGATCCGAAAATTAAACAACCCTTTTTCAACTTGAGGGTTCCGTACCTCCAAATTGATTGCAGCAAAAAAAAAAGCAAAGAATAAAAAAGGGCTTTAATTGAGTAAAATGAACACAAAAAACTGTCTAAACAAATTGTTCGGCTTAAAAACATTTACAAGCTTGTGTGAATTTTATTAAAGTTGTTAATATCGTTTTCTCGAACAAAGCAAATAGAATTTTTGTATAAAAAATCGTTTAAAAAATAGAGAGAGCATAAGAAAAAAAAAGTGAATCTAACTAAATGATAGTCATTAGTCTCCCAAATCCGGTGAACCGCAATTTAAGCTCTCTATTATATCCGTTTCTTTAAACAAACAAAATTTCTTTAACATTGAAGAGATAGCCAAGTGACTTGGACTGCTTTCGCCCCTTAAGGATGGTAGAATTGTTGTCCTGGGGGCGTATATGGTTCTTATGAAAGGGATGCTCGTATAAACTTCAGAGGGGGCTCATTTGATTGGAAATTGAAAGTTGTGCTTCAATTTTTAAGAGTCAAAAGATATCCGAGGGAAACTAGCCCCCCTCCCCCAAACACACCCTATTTTCCCCAAGCCCATCTGATAAAATTTTTATAATAACCAGTTCATTAAAAATAGTTCAAAGGTCAGATAAGAAAAATTCCTGTTTCGACGGAACCCGCCAGGGCCCGGAGGCAGGTGTTATGAGTAATTCTCTAGGGGCATATATAGTTCTTATGGAAAGGGTGCTAGTATAAACTTCGGAGAGGGCTGATTTGATTTGAAATTGGAAGTTCTTGTTCACTTTTTAAGAGTCAAAGAGATCGAAGGGCAACTAGCCCCCCCCCCCCCGCCTCCACGCCCTAAATGCATCAGTAAAAATTTTGAGATAGATATTTTGTTAAAAATAGTTCAAAGTTCTGATAACAAAAACTCTGGTGTGGACACAGCCCCCAGCGCCCGGGGATAGCCGTTGTAAGTTATGCCCTGGGGGCATATATGGTTGTTATGGAAGGGATGCTCGTATAAAATTCCTAGAGGGCTCATTTTGATCGGAAATTGAAAGTTGTGATCCACATTTTTAAGAGTGAAAAGTAATTGGAGGGCAGCTAGCCTCCCCCCAAACTCCATTTATTTTTTTCCCAGAGGCACTTTATATAGAAGGGGTCGTCGTATAAACTTCAAAGGGGGCTCATTCGATTGGAAATCGAGAGTTCTAGTGCGCTTTTTAAGAGTCAAAAGTGATCAGAGGGTAACTGGCCCCCCAAGCCCCTTTTCCCAAATACATCTGATAAAAGATTTAAGGTAGCTATTTTGTTAAAAATATTTGAAAGATCATACAACAAAAACACCTTTACGTATGGTCATTTCGTTAAAATAGTTCAAATATCAGATAAGAAAAACTCCTGTGTCGACACAACCCCCCCCCAGGGCCGGGGCAGGCGTTGTAAGTAGTGCTCTGGGGGTAAATAGGGTTCTTATGGAAGGTATGCTCGTATAAACTTCAGAGAGGGTTCACTTGAATGGAAATTAAAAGTTGTAGTTCATTTTCTCAGAGTGAAAAAAGATCAGAGGGTAACTGGTTCTCCCGCCCTCCACGCCCTTTGGGTGTGTGTCAGATGGATAAACCCATCCGATAAAAATTTCAGGTGACTGTTTTGTTAAAAATAGTTCAACCCATCAGATATTAAAACTCCAGGGTTGACAAAACCCCCCAGGGCCCAGGGATAGGCGTTGTAAGTTATACTCTGAGGTTATATATGGTTCTTATAAAAAGGATACTCGTATAAACTTCATAGAGGGCCCATTTGATTGAAAATAGGATTTCTAGTTCACTTTTTAAAGATTTAAAAGAGACGAAGCTTAATCTAGTCACCTCACGCCCTTTTTTTTTTTCCCCAAACCCATCCGATAAAAATTTTGAGATTTCACTTTTGTTTAAAAATAGTTCAAACATCAGATAATAAAAACTCCGAGGTTGACACAAACCCATTTTTTCGCTTTGATATTGTTACTTTGATATCGGTTTTGATACTTTGATGAATATTTGATTATTTTTTTTTAAGTTTGATTTTGAAATAAGGAATTTTTTAAAACTTGAAAATTTTTGCAATCAAAAAACGAACAAAAATTAGTTAAAAAAAAAAACTATCCGAAAAATAAGTTTTTCAAAGAAAAGTAAAGGCCATTTTAAACTTAAGCTCAACAGATACAAATACCTTTTAAATGTCAAACTCAAAACGACCAGAAATCAAAGGCAGCACGCTAGCGCTGCCTAAGTATGGAACGATCATGCACAATGTGTTTCTTTTTTAGTTTTTCTCCATACCCGGGCACTTCGTATCGAAGGAGTTGTCGTAGAAACTTCGAAAAGGGCTCATTCGATTGAAAAATTGGAGTGGCTAGTGCCCTTTTCAATAGTCAAAAGTGATTGGAGGGCAACTAGCCCCCCCCCCACGCCCATCATTCCCCCAAACACATCCAATCAAAATTTTGAGATAGCCATTTTGTTCAGCGTATTGAGTTCCAGATAGAAAATATGTTTTTGAGGAGGACGCCCCCCCAGAACCCTCAGGGCAAGGGTTTTAAGTTATGCCCTGGGGGCATATAAGGTTTTTATAGAAGGCGTTGTCGTAGAAACTTCAAAACAGGCTCATTCAATTGGGAAATTCAAAGCACTAGTACCTTTTTTATAGGTCGAAAGTGATTGGATGACAACTAGCCCTCCCCCCCCCCACGCCCATCATTCCCCCAAACACATCCAATCAAAATTGTTTTTAGCCATTTTTTCAGCGTAGTTGATTTTTCAGATAGAAAATATGTTTTTTTGAGGAGGACGGACACTTCCCCCACAACCTTCAGGGCAAGGGTTTTAAGTTATGCCCTGGGGCATATAAGGTTTTTATAGAAGGCGTTGTCGTAGAAACTTCAAAAAAAATGCTCATTCGATTGGAAATTCAAGAGCTAGTGCCCTTTTTTAATAGAGGTGATTGGAGGGCAACTAGCCCCCCCCCCCCCAACCCATCATTCCCCCAAAACATCCAGATCAAAAATTTTGAGATAGCCATATTAATCAGCGTAGTTGATTTACAAATAGAAAATATTTTTTGAGGAGGACACTCCCCCAAACCCTCGGGGTAAGGGTTTTAAGTTATGCCCTGGGGGGCATATAAGGTTTTTATAGAAGGCGTTGTCGTAGAAACTTCAAGAAAGGCTCATTCGCTTGGAAATTCAAAGTGCTAGTGCCCTTTTTAATAGTAGAAAGTGCTTGGAGGGCAACTAGCCCCCCCCCCCCAATTCCATCATTCCCCCAAACACATCCAATCAAAATTTTGAGATAGGCATTAAGTTAAAAAATTTCTCAAAAGTCAGATAACAAAAACTCAGGTGTCATCACAACCCCCCTGGGCCCGGGGGCAGTTGTTGTAAGTTATGCCCTGAGGCATATATTGTTCGTATGAAAGGGATGTTCATATAAACTTCAGAGAGGGTACATTTGATTGGATATTGAAATTTCGAGCTCAGTTTTTAATAGTCAAAAGAAATCCGAGGGCAGCTAGCCCCCAACCCATCTGATGAAAATTTTGGGAGAGACATCTTGTTAAAAATAGTTCAAAGGTCGGATAAGAAAAATCCGGTGTCAATAGAACCCCCCAGGGCACAGGGGAAGGCGTTCTGAGTTATGCCCTAAGGGCATGTATGGTTCTTATGAAAGGGATGCTCGTATAAACTTCATAGAGGGCTCATTTGATTGTAAATTGAAAGTTCAAGTTCACTTTTTAAGAGTCAAGGGAGTTAAAATAGCCCCCCCCCCCCCCTACGCTATTTTCCCCCAAACCCGCCCGCTACAAATTTTGAGATAGCCAGTGTTTTGGAAATTGTTCAAAAATTAGATAAGAAACCCCCCCCCCCCCAGAGCCTGGGGGATAAGCGTTTAAAGGGTTGTCCTGGGGGCGTGTATGGTTCTTATGAAAGGGCTGCTCGTATAAACTTCAGAGGGGGCTCATTTGATTGGAAATTGAAAGTTGTACTTCAATTTTTAAGAGTCAAAAGATATCCGAGGGCAACTAGCCCCCCTCCCCCAACACACCCTATTTTCCCCAAGCCCATCTGATAAAATTTTTATAATAACCAGTTCATTAAAAATAGTTCAAAGGTCAAATAAGAAAAACTCCTGTGTCAACGGAACCCGCAAGGGCCCGGAGGCAGGTGTTATGAGTAATGCTCTAGGGGCATATATAGTTCTTATGGAAGGGATGCTAGCATAA
The DNA here is from genome assembly GCA_027921565.1 of Artemia sinica. Lineage (NCBI taxonomy): Eukaryota > Metazoa > Arthropoda > Branchiopoda > Anostraca > Artemiidae > Artemia > Artemia sinica. Next base: position 45,687,660 of record CM051268.1, on the reverse strand, counting down.
ACTTCGGTGAGGGCTGATTTGATTTGAAATTGGAAGTTCTTGTTCACTTTTTAAGAGTCAAAAGAGATCGGAGGGTAACTAGCCCCTCCCCCCCTCCTCCACGCCCTAAATGCATCAGATAAAAATTTTGAGATAGACATTTTTTTAAAAATAGTTCAAAGTTCTGATAAAAAAAAACTCCGGTGTCGACACAGCCCCCCAGCGCCCGGGGGTAGGCGTTGTAAGTTATGCCCTGGGGGCATATATGGTTGTTATGGAAGGGATGCTCGTATAAAATTCCTAGAGGGCTCATTTGATCGGAAATTGAAAGTTGTGATTCACATTTTTAAGAGTCAAAAGTGATTGGAGGGCAGCTAGCCTCCCCCACACTCCATTTCTTTTTTTTCCTAGAGGCACTTCATATAGAAGGGGTCAAATACCTTTAAAATTCAAACTCAAAACGACCAGAAATCATAGGCAGCGCGCTAGCGCTGCCTAAGTAAAGAACGATGTGTGGGCACAATGCGTTTTTTTTTTCTCCATACCCGGGCACTACGTATCGAAGAAGTTGTCATGGAAACTTCGAAAAGGGCTCTTTCGATTGGAAATTGGAGTGGCTTGTGCCCTTTTAATAGTCGAAAGTGATTGGAGGGCAACTAGCCTCCCCCCCCCCCCCCGACGACCATCATTCCCCCAAACACATCCAGTCAAAATTTTGAGATAGCCATATTAATCAGCGTAGTTGATTTCCAAATAGAAAATATGTTTTTGAGGAGGACACTCCCCTACAACCCTCGGGGTAAGGGTTTTAAGTTATGCCCTGGGGGCATATAAGGTTTTTATAGAAGGCGTTGTCGTAGAAACTTCAAGAAAGGCTCATTCGCTTGGAAATTCAAAGGGCTAGTGTCCTTTTTAATAGTAGAAAGTGCTTGGAGGGCAACTAGCCCCCCCCCCCCCCCCAACTTCCATCATTCCCCCAAACACATCCAATCAAAATTTTGAGATAGGCATTAAGTAAAAAATTTCTCAAAGTCAGATAACAAAAACTCAGGTGTCATCACAACCCCCCTGGGCCCGTGGGCAGTTGTTGTAAGTTATGCCCTGAGGCATATATTGTTCGTATGAAAGGGATGTTCGTATAAACTTCAGAGAGGGTACATTTGATTGGATATTGAAATTTCGAGCTCAGTTTTTAATAGTCAAAAGAGATCCGAGGGCAGCTAGCCCCCAACCCATCTGATAAAAATTTTGGGAGAGACATCTTGTTAAAAAAAATAGTTCAAAGGTCGGATAAGAAAAAATCCGGTGTCAATAGAACCCCCCAGGGCACAGGGGAAGGCGTTCTGAGTTATGCCCTAAGGGCATGTATGGTTCTTATGAAAGGGATGCTCGTATAAACTTCATAGAGGGCTCATTTGATTGTAAATTGAAAGTTCAAGTTCACTTTTTAAGAGTCACGGGAGTTAAAATAGCCCCCCCCCCCTACGCTATTTTCCCCCAAACCCGCCCGCTACAAATTTTGAGATAGCCAGTGTTTTGGAAATTGTTCAAAAATTAGATAAGAAACCCCCCCCCCCCCCAGAGCCTGGGGGATAAGCGTTTAAAGGGTTGTCCTGGGGGCGTATATGGTTCTTATGAAAGGGCTGCTCGTATAAACTTCAGAGGGGGGTCATTTGATTGGAAATTGAAAGTTGTACTTCAATTTTTAAGAGTCAAAAGATATCCGAGGGCAACTAGCCCCCCTCCCCCAACACACCCTATTTCCCCAAGCCCATCTGATAAAATTTTTATAATAACCAGTTCATTAAAAATAGTTCAAAGGTCAAATAAGAAAAACTCCTGTGTCAACGGAACCCGCAAGGGCCCAGAGGCAGGTGTTATGAGTAATGCTCTAGGGGCATATATAGTTCTTATGGAAGGGATGCTAGCATAAACTTCGGTGAGGGCTGATTTGATTTGAAATTGGAAGTTCTTGTTCACTTTTTAAGAGTCAAAAGAGATCGGAGGGTAACTAGCCCCCCCCCCCCGCCTCCACGCCCCTAAATGCATCAGATAAAAATTTCGAGATAGACATTTTGTTAAAAATAGTTCAAAGTTCTGATAACAAAAAACTCCGGTGTCGACACAGCCCCCCAGCGCCCGGGGGTAGGCGTTGTAAGTTATTCCCTGGGGGTATATATGGTTGTTATGGAAGGGATGCTCGTTTAAAATTCCTAGAAGGCTCATTTGATCGGAAATTGAAAGTTGTGATTCACATTTTTAAGAGTCAAAAGTGATTGGAGGGCAGCTAGCCTCCCCCACACTCCATTTCTTTTTTTTTTCCCAGAGGCACTTCATATAGTTATTGAATTGAAGTTATCAAGTATTTTTACAATAGGTTGTATAGGTTGTGTCAAGACTGGGCTGGGTAACTGTAGGACAGAGAAAAGTCAAGACAGATAGTCCAAAGTAATTGAGAGGCAAATGTTTAAATGGCTGGGGCACGGGTAAATGGCAGGAGTATGCATGACTCTCTTATTGGACACATACATATAGAAGGGGTCAAATACCTTTAAAATTCAAACTCAAAACGACCAGAAATCATAGGCAGCGCGCTCGCGCTGCCTAAGTAAAGAGAACGATGTGGGCACAATGCGTTTTTTTTTCTCCATACCCGGGCACTACGTATTCGAAGAAGTTGTCATGGAAACTTCGAAAAGGGCTCTTTTCGATTGGAAATTGGAGTGGCTTGTGCCCTTTTAATAGTCGAAAGTGATTGGAGGGCAACTAGCCCCCCCCCCCCACGCCCATCATTCCCCCAAACACTTCCAATCAAAATTTTGAGATCGCCATTTTGTTCAGCGTAGTTGATTTTCAGATAGAAAATATGCTTTTGAGGAGGGTACTCCCCCACAACCCTCATGGCAAGGGTTTTAGTTAGTTATGCCCTGGGGGCATATAAGGCTTTTATAGAAGCCGTTGTCGTAGAAACTTCAAAACAGGCTCTTTCGATTGGAAATTCAAAGCACTAGTAACCTTTTTAATAGTCGAAAGTAATTGGAGGGCAACTAGCCCCCCCCCCCCCCCACGCCCATCATTCCCCCAAACTCATCGAATCAAGATTTTGGAGATAGCCATTTTGTTCAGCGTAGTTGATTTACACATAGAAAATATGTTTTTGAGGAGGAAACCCCCCCCCCCACAACCTTCAGGGCAAGGGTTTTTCAAGTTATGCCCTGGGGGCATATAAGGTTTTTATAGAAGGCGATGTCGTAGAAACTTCAAAAAAATGCTCATTCGATTGAAAATTCAAAGAGCTAGTGCCCTTTTTAATAGTCGAAAGTGATTGGAGGGCAACTAGCCCCCCCCCCACCCATCATTCCCCCAAACACATCCAGTCAAAATTTTGAGATAGCCATATTGTTCAGCGTAGTTGATTTCCAAATAGAAAATATGTTTTTGAGGAGGACAATCCCCTACAATCCTCGGGGTAAGGGTTTTAAGTTATGCCCTGGGGGAATATAAGGTTTTTATAGAAGGCGTTGTCGTAGAAACTTCAAGAAAGACTCATTCGATTGGAAATTCAAAGGGCTAGTGCCCTTTTTAATAGTAAAAGTGCTTGGAGGGCAACTACCCCCCCCCCCCCCCCCCACGCCTAGCATTCCCTCAAACACATCCAATCAAAATTTTGAGATAGCCATTTTTGTTCAGCGTAGTTGATTTTTCTGATAGAAAATATGTATTTGAGGAGGACAATCCCCCACAGCCCTCAGGGCAAGGGTTTTAAGTTATGGCCTGGGGGCATATAAGGTTTTTACTGAACGCTTCGTCGTAGAAAACTTCAAAAAGGGCTCATTCGATTGGAAATTGAAATGGCTAGTCCCCTTTTAAATAGTCGAAAGTGATTGGAAGGCAACTAACACCCCTGCCACGCCCACTATTTCCCCAAACATATACAATCAAATTTTTTTGATAGCCATTTTATTCCACGAAGTTTAAAGTTCAGGAAACTATAACCTTTGAGCAGGACACTCCCCCCACAGTCTTCAGGCAACGGTTTATAATTTATACCCTGGGGGTATATAAGGTTTGTATAGAAATGTTTTGTCGTAGAAACTTGAAAAAGGGCTCATTCGATTGGAAATTCGAAGGGCTTTTGGCAACTAACCCCTCTCTCACGTCCACTTTTCCCCAAGCACATCCAATCAAAATTTTTAGATAGCTATTTTATTCAACGTAGTTGAAAGTTTTGGAAATTAGGTCCTTAAGGATGACAACCCATCCCCCCACAACCCTCAGGGCAAGGGTTTTAAATTATGCCCTGGGAGCATGTGAGGTTTTTATTGAAAGCGATGTTGTAAAAACATCCGAAGGGCTCATTCAATTGAAAATTGAAAGGGCTAGTGCTCTTTTAATAGTGGAAAGTGATTGAAGAGCAACGAGCTCCCCTCTCACGCTCACCATTTCCCCAAACACATCCAATCAATATCTTGAGATATCCATTTTGTTCAACGTCGTCGAAAGTTCTGGCAATTAAGTCTTTTAGGATTATAACCCCATCAGAGCTTTCAATGCAAGGGTTGTAAGTTATGCCCTGGGGGCATATAAGGTTTTTATATAGAAAGTTGTTGTTGAAATTTCAAAAAGGGGCTCATTTGATTGGAAATTGAAATTGGCCTTTTTAATATTCGAAAGTGAGTGGAGAGTAATTAACTCTCCTCTCACGCCCTCCATTTCCCCAAGCACATTCAATCAAAGTTCAGAGATAGCCTTTTTTTTCAACGTAGTTGAAAGTTCTGGAAATTATGTATTTAAGGATGACAAACCCCCAGAGTCCCCAGGACAAAGGTTGTAAGTTTTGCCCTGGGGGTATATAACGTTTTTAATGATAGAGTTGTCGTAAAAACTTCAGAAGGGGCTCATTTAATTGGAAATTGAGAGGGCTAGTGCCCTTTTTAATATTTGAAAGTGATTGGAAGGTAACTAAACCCCTCTCTCAAGCCAACCATTCCTCCAAACACATCCAATCAAAATTTTCAGATAGCCATTTTGTTCAACGTAGTAGAAAGTTCTGGAACTTAGGTCTCTGAGGATGACAACCCCAGCCCTCAGGGCGAGGGTTGTAAGTTATCCACTTGGGGCATATAAGGTTTTTATTGAAAGCGTTGTCGTAGAAACTTCAAAAGGGCTCATTTGATTGGAAATTGAAAGGGATAGTGCCTTTTTTAATAGTTGATTTGATTGGAGAATGACTAACGCCCCTCTCACGCCCACCATTTTCCCAGACATATCCAATCAAAAATTTTGAGATAGCCATTTTGTGGAACGTAGTTAAAAGTTCTTGAAATTAGGTCTTAGAGGATGACAACCACCCTCACAGCCCTTAGGGTAAGAGTTGTAATTTATGCCCTGGGGGCATATAAGGTGTTAATAGGAAGTTTTGCCGTAGAAACTCAAAAAGGGATCATTCGATTGGAAATCAAAAGGCCTAGTGCCCTTTTTTAATGGTCAAAAGTAATTGGAAGGCTTGACATTTTTATAGTAAAATATCGATGTGGGTATAACGTATTATTTTTTTGTTGTTGTTGTTGTTGTTTAGACCAGGGCACTTTGTATCGAAGGAATTGTCGTAGGAACTTCGAAAAGGGCTCATTTGATTGAAAATAGAAAGGACTGATGCCCTTTTTAATAGTCGAAAGTGATTGTAGGGAAACTAATCCCCCTCCCACGCCCACCCTCCCATTTACTTTATGTTTAAAAACTAAATGCTGCTATAGGATTAAATCAAATGCACTGTATTAATGCTAATTCCCAATAAGGCATCTCAGCAGTATCCCAAGAACGACTGAGGGTATTATATTCAAACTTTTGGGGCTGCTTCTGCTCTTAAAATTTAACCAAATCAAATATAGCGTAAGTTTATCCAAGCTTTCAAAGAAAGTAAACAGATTTTTTTCCGAATGGTATCAAGTTTTCCATTTCAGGTCAACTAGAGGAGGTATGAAACTAAATTAAACACTACTATTTGTGTCCAGATTTTTTAAGAGGGTGTATGTTGTTAAAAATTGCTGAAAATTTTTCTCCGGCATACAAATAGCAGGCCAAACTATAAATTCTTAAAAAAACGAAAAGATTTAAAGCATTATTTTCTTTTCTCTGAAAATACTATGTCAATATAAAACGAACAGAAATTAATTAAAAAATAAATTTCCAGAAAATATGTTTTTTCAAGGAAAAGTAATGAACTCCATTAAGCAAAAAATGAGCAAAAATAAAATCAAATAATCTACAAGCGTGAAACTAACCACAAATCAGCAACGATAAATAAATGAAACCCAAAACGAACAGAAATTACAATAAATAACCGAGTCAAACTCAAAACGAGCAGAAATTAACATAAGTTGGGCTCAAAACCCATCTGCCTTCTCAAGGCCAGAACATAATTTGCACTTTACTGAAAAAATACAAATAAATGAGCAATGTCAGTTTAATATACATATACTGACATTTAGTAATCAAAATCTTAATATTATTTGATTTATTAAAGTTATGAAAGTAAAAACATTTATATTTTTTTCAGTAAAGTGCAGATTATGTTCTGGCCTTGGGAAGGCATAGGGGTTTTGAGTCCAACTTATGTTAATTTCTGCTCGTTTTGAGTTTGACTCGGTTATTTATTGTAATTTCTGTTTGTTTTGGGTTTCATTTATTTATCGATGTTGATTTATGGTAGCTTCGCGCTTGGTAGATTATTTGATTTTATTTTTGCTCATTTTTTTGTTTAATGGAGTTCTTTACTTTTCTTTGAAAAACTTTTTTGTGGAAAAAGTTTTTTTAATTAATTACTATTAAAGAATAAATGAAACCCAAAATGAACAGAAATTAAATAAACAATCATAGCAAAAACATACAACAAGCAATAATATAAATGAATAAATAGATCTTAAAGCGAGTAATGCTTAGATTGAATATGAAAATCAAGCTTCAAAGAAAAAAAAATATTTTCCTATTGAAGTATAAATGAAACTTAAAACGAACAGAAGTTAAATAAACAATCAATGCAAACAAACATACAATACATATTAATGTAAATTAATAAATAAAATCTTAAAACGAGTGAAACTTAAATTGAATATGCAAATCAAGCTTGAAACGAACAAAAATCACCACAAACAAGAGTTTGGGTATGACCTCCTTCTCTCACTGTAAAAGTCTAAAACCTACTGCGTCATTGGCACTTTACTGAAAACTATTCGCGTCTTGAACAGTCTTGGAAAGTATAAACAACGTCAAATTGAATATTTGATGTATAATGATATTAATTGTTGAAAGATCCATCAGTTCAAGAATTTTATCTCACTGTAATTGTATTCTTATTTTCAATACTGTAAGAACTGGAAAAGAAAATATTTGTAATATAATCCGTTTTCAGTTAAGAGCCAATGACGCAGTAGGTTTTTGGTTTTTACCAAAAAACTACTGCACACTTTACTGAAAACTATTGGCACTTTACTGAAAACTATTAGCATCTTGAACAGTCTTGGAAAGTATAAACAACATCAAATTGAATATATGATTATAATGATATTAATTGTTGAAAGATCCATCAGTTCAAGAATTTATCTCACAGTAATTGTATTTTTATTTTCAATACTGTAAGAACTGGAAAAGAAAATATTTGTAATATAATCCGTTTTCAGTTCAGCGCCAATGACGCAGTAGATTTTTGGTTTTTATTTACAGTTAGGAAAGGAGGCAGTATCCAAACACTTGTTTATAGGAAAACCATATTCGTCTTTAACAACTTTAAAAAGAGGTAATAAATTAAATTGAACATTTTATGTAATGATATCAATTGCTGAAATCTCATCAGTTCAAAATTTTACTATAATTTTAATGTTTATTTTCAATATTAAGTACAAAAGAAAATATTTGTCATAAAATTGGTTTTCAGTAAAGCGCCAATGACGCAGTAGGTTTTAGACTTTTACAGTGAGAGAAGGAGGTCATACCCAAACTCTTGTTTGTGGTGATTTTTTTTCGTTTCAAGCTTTATTTGCATATTCAATTTAAGTTTCACTCGTTTTTAAGATTTATTTATTAATTTACATTAATATGTATTGTATGTTTGTTTGCATTGATTGTTTATTTATTTCTGTTCGTTTTAAGTTTCATTTATACTTCAATAGGAAAATATTTTTTTTTCGTTTTAAGTTGGATTTTCATATTCAATCTAAGTATTACTCGCTTTAAGATCTATTTATTCATTTATATTATTACTTGTTGTATGTTTTTGCTGTGATTGTTTATTTAATTTCTGTTCGTTTTGGGTTTCATTTATTCTTTAATAGTAATTTCTGGTCGTTTTGAGTTTGAATTTTAAAAGGTATTTGTATCTGTCGAGCTTAAGTTTAAAATGGCCTTTTCTTTTCTTTGAAAAACTTATTTTTCGGAAAGTTTTTTTTTAATTAATAATAATAAAGAATAAAACATTGGAGCCGCATGGAGGCGACGGTACAGCGTTGCTGTTGATTACAGCTGCGGAACATCACAAAGTTATATATAGCCCTTTAAAGACACAACAAACTCCCAGCTGGCAAGCACTTATTGATGTAAGGGCCTATTGATATCAAATAGGCCCTTCTTATTGATGCGGATGACAAAAATATAGCTCTTCCCTCTTATAGGTTCTGATCGAGCACGCGTACTCCTGACCATAATTGTAACTACTTACCAGGCTTGTAGAATGAGTCCCACCTGTCCACCAAGTAACTATGGTCATCAAAGATATTCTAATGCCCTAAACGGGAAGTTACATAGGGGGGGGGGGGGGGGATCAGGGCCCGGGTCCCTAAATGTTAATTTTTTTTTTAATTTATAGACACTTCTTATTCAAATGATCAAATAAAATTTTTTTTACTATTTCCGTCTCCGTGAATAATTTCTGCGTATGTACCTGACCACTCCTCCTCTCAAAGAGATCAGATTAAGCCCCCATAAAAATAAGGAACACTGAATCATTAGTCTAGTATTTATATTTCACCAAATTTGGTTTGAATCCAACGTTCCCTTCTGTGGGTATGCTTGTGACAATTACTTGTACCCCTCCCCATGCTACTTCCTCTCCCACGGGTCTTCACTTTGCCCTTTTCAGTAAAAAGTTTTATTACTCTTTTGAGAGCAACCAGCCCCCTCCTGCGCTTTTTGCTACCTGGGCATCCCATAACCTCTCTTGATATCCGATAAAATTTTGATATTTTTCCCATAATGGTCGAAAGGTCCCATAAACATGCCTGAGGGACGACATGACAATCAGGGGCCTTGGGACAAGTTCTGTAAATTATGCGTATTGTCAATTGTTTACAGATAGGTTTTAATGTGGAAACAGAGGAGAACCATGTTTGGTCTGATTTTGGGTGTCCGATGGGCTCACAACCTTCTGGGGCCATTCTTTGGGACCACTGAAAAATGGAAACAAAGTATAGGTTTGGCCAAATATTGGGCCTGAAAAAGGGCTGAAAGTTTTTTTTCTGAATAGCTTATAACTTAAGAACATAAATTCTTAGGACATGCAAACCCTAATATACAAAATCAATTTGGCTTGGTGGTATGGGCCCCTGAAAATGGATCCAAAAAATATTCTTTATCTAGTTAGCCTAAGGCCCAGTGCACTGTTTCACTAATTTCTTTTATCTCAATGCGCATACTGACTGAATGGTTGTCATTCATTAAAATGGTTTTCGTGCACGTTACATATTAATTTCAAACTTTTTCACTTTTCTTTTTATACCTCAAGTACTTTATGCTCCTGTTCTCTATTGTTCATTTCAGTATCATAGCCCCCCCCCCCTCAAAAAAAAAAATTCAGAGTTTTAGAAAGTTTAAAGAAAATTAAGTGTTATATAAGGATAGTCTTGGGTTATTAAGTTTGGTTTGAAAGCCAAGGGTAGAGGCCGGTATTATAATAGTTTTTGTGCCCTTCCTATATGGCCAATTTGTTGATCTTATTTTTTCCTTATAAGCTTCCGTTGCGGAGACTAATAAAATATTTCAAATGAATTGAAATATCTGTGATTTCTTACTTCAAAATTTGTTATTTGCCTTTATAAAATCTTTCAAAAAAAAGAAACTCCAAACTTTTAAATGAAAGCGTCACTAAGGAAGTAGACGTATTCCTTAAAAAGATTAAAGTGATTTAAAATCGTCTCAGATAAGTGGCAGGGAAGAAACAAAATGCTTCCCAGGAGACAGAGTAAAAATATCGTTAGTACTTTATATCATAGACACATTTCTTTTAATCTGTATTTTACGCTATTGAGACTTTTTTGGGGAGAGATGAGGTATCCACCAGAAAAAAGTATAATAAAACAGGTTAAAAGGTCAATGACTTCGACGATATATACATTGTTTTAAAATTAGCACGGGAGCCTGTGAATGACCCTTAACTTTTTGATATCCAAGAGGAAACTACATGCTGGTAATGACTAATGCTCAAAATGACGGTAAAATATTTTAGCCATTTATATGTTTTTTTTCTTATTTCCTCAGAGACAAACTTGAATGCTTCCATATATGTACTTTACAGTGTCCAAACATGCAAAAAATTGCAAGCCAAAATATTTTTCCGTCGTGTGGTTTTCCCATTATATTTTCATCGCATTTCCGCTGTTTTCAGAGCAATTTGCTAACACCACAAGTAAACTAGTAATGCCAAATCTCCTTCTCTTTTGTTTTGTTAACTGTATCCGTGACTTAAAGACTCAGGTAAAGGTTCACATTTCAAAAATTGAGTTTATTTTCGTAAGATTAGGCTACTTAGTACGTAAAAAGGTAAACTGCGTGAAATTTAACTTGAAAAAGTTAATAGCAGCCATTCCCCTGTCGGTACCTGAGTCGGTATCCAGAATGCACTCAAGGAACCAATTTAATTTAGCCTGTAACTCCATTTAATATTTTGATGGCAAGCAATTTCAAAATGTAATTGAAACAAATAGAAGTAATCAGCATACGTACAAAGGCTAAAACAGGGTAGCCTGTTTTAGGGTACTAAGGGTAAACAAACAGGGTAACTAAGCAGGGTAACTTGTCACTGGTTTTTGGAAAACCTGGAGCCAAAAGAGGTTGCTTCATATTAAGAAAAATAATCGATGAGGCTGAGTCAAGCCGTTAGTTATGAATTTCTCATGTACCCAGTGACTAGCTCGGTATTTACCGTAGCTCCAAGGGCACTAGAGATACTAGCCTACCACATCTCAATCCATGGATTAAGATGTACAGACTGAACGATCAGAATTTAAACCAATTCATACATCAAAGTACAAATACAATAATCGATTTCCATTAAGCATTGATATTTACAAAAATTCATTTATTTCCTGACTTGTTCCTATTTACGTTCATTGAGACACAAAAGAGTTTCAGTGTTTGGAATAAACTAAGTAGGCCTACAGGCAAAACCTGTATAAAGACACAAGGCATGAAAGTGTTAAAAAGTTTAAGGACAGGGGCGTAATTTGCTTTGGGGCAGGAGGGGACAGCTCCCCTTCCCAGACCTCGGTTCCTTCCAGACGCCAGTTTGCCCATCACCCCAGCTGAAACTTAGTTTCTTCAAAACTCTTGTCAAAACTAAGATAAGCCTGCATAATTCAAGCATTGACAGAAACAGATCAGTTTTCTTTAGTATATGTTAACCTTTATGGTACTATATGGCTCATTATTCAGTTTTCACTGCCATTTTCATTTGATTTTGGAAAAGTGGCTCCAACTTTGCCTCCCCCACCCCTTTAGGATTTTGACGAAATTACGCCACTGATTAAGAGCATTAAATAAAATACACAAGCATATTTGAAAATTGTATTCTCTGCATCTGAATCAGTGTGAGGGGGGGGGGTAGCTTCCCTCTGTTTTTCTGATATTTAATTCCTTTGATTTTGTGTAAAAGGTACACCTGTGGTATACCCCCCTCCCACCAGATTATGCAGCCTAAAACGGCTACGGATCTAAATAATTAATAGTTTTGTCTTCACATCTAAGTACGCTGGGGAACAAGAATTGTGCGTCTAAATCACTCATATACTTATGAAGAAAGCCAATGAAAATAGCATAACGTTTCATGGGGACAAATGTCGGGCAAATGTAGTGTTTGTTGTAGTATATTTTAATTCTTGTGAGCCAAAATAAACCGCCAAGTAAAGCTCGGGGATATTCTTGTTTGTCCAACATGAAACGACGCATTTCATCTAATAAAGCCTAAAATCTTTCTACTGTATCAGCAAGTTATAACAAAATGAAAGCAAAAGAAAATGTTGTGCTTTTAGGAAATGGGAAAGCTGCTGACAAAATAGTTATATGCTGGGGAAAATGAAACTGTCTTTTCATTCGTTATTTTTTACACGAAACATTCATTGTTGATCCTTAAGAATGGTTTAACTGATTAATAAAGCTTCTAAACAGTTGTTTTTAGTAACTTTAATTTTAATAGAGCACATTCTCTGTGATTTTACAAGTTTCTTTCAACATATCATTACTGTACACCTCTTTTTCTTGCATCTCTCTCTCTTCTCTCTCTTGCATCTCTCTCTCTCTCTCTCTCTCTCTCTCTCTCTCTCATCTCTCTCTCTCTCTCTCTCTCTCTCTCTCTCTCTCTCTCTCTCTCTCTCTCTCTCTCTCTCTCTCCTCTTTCTCCCTCTCTCTCTCTCTCTAAATTTTAGAGTTTGCTTTACCCAAAGCTCAAAGCTTACTATAGTAAAAATGACAAATAAATCGTGAAAAATGTGACCTTGCTAGGAGGGTACTCCTATGTTAAACGTACTCTTTTACATACTGCTAGTTTGGTTAATGTTAATGAAATAAAATAAAGTTCTTCTTAGGACGTGCTCGGGCATATCAAAAAAATTTCTAGCTCAAAGAAAAGAACGAAACATCTGAATGTCAAAAAATACAGTTATCTCCCTCAAAAATACTCTAGAACACGCATCAACTTCAAACAATTATACAAAATTACGGTTGCCCTCTTAGGGGCGCTTCAATAAAAAGCTAATTTTCTGAAAATAAATATGGATGAGAAAAGAAATGGTGTAAAAATGGGACACAGATGGTCAAATTATGCTTTAAAACATGGGTTCTATTTTATGATCTTATCATATATGTTTCAACCCAAAGAGAGTTAAAAACTTATAAGAGTCAAATTGTCAGTAATTTAATATGAAAAATAGGGATTGAAAACTACTAGTGTCAATTATATCGTAGCGTCTGGTAACTACACTAAAAAAAAGCAAAATTAGATGTTTAACGAGATTAATCTGCAACAAAATAGGACTAAAGCCGAAATTTCACTGTAAACAGTAGTCAAAATCCAGTCTCCATAAAGTAAGCCTCGTCAGACGGGGAAATTCCTGGAAGATTAAGGAGGTTAGTTGACTTCAAGACGGGAGACCAATTGGGAACCAATTTCTGAGTTCTTTATCTTCCCCTGCATGATAAAGCATCTGAAAGAATGAAAAAAAAAGTTGTCAAGCGCTAGATGACGTTGGTTATTTAATTTTTTTTTTTTTTTTTATTAGTGCCAGTTTCCACTCTTTCAAGTTTCCCAAATTCTTTGATTCAAACAGTGACATACAGGAACATAATTTCAAGGACATGATTGACCATTTGGATCCTAGAAATAAGAAGAACCTCTGAAACTTCTGACGGTAGTGAAAGCAACGTCTTTTAAAGTACCAAACACGATGTCAATGGCCGAAATCAATATAGATGCCAGTGACATCAATCCAATAAAATAAAGATCATAATGCTCCTCACAAGCATTTCAGAAGGCTTTAGAAGCTGGGATTAAGGCTCTACCAGACCTTGTAACCACTGAACCTTTTACTAGACTATGAAACTTATCACCAATAGCGTTCGATAGTATTCTTTGTTTCTATATTTAATTCCATTGGCTAAAAATGGTCTCGATGTCCGACTCGTCAATCTCCTAATACGACGTTTGCAATTACATCTCGACTTCTGAGTGGACCAAAGTATACGTGTAAATCAAGATAGCGGAAATCAGTATCCTCCAAAAAATAGACTTTTAGAGCAGTGTAGGACTGTTCGATTCGATGTTATGCCTTTCTTGCTTTTATAGCAGTTTCTTGCTTGATCTGAGAGCTACATAAAGATAATTCTAATCTACTGAGAGAAAACTACACAATTCATTTTTGTATCACTGTATCACTGCTAAGTCCTACAATAAAACTAACTCAAGGTTACCTCTTCATCTCCTAAATTTATGATACTGCATTTTAGGAAGCCAGTTGTTCCCAGTTGAGCTATTACTTTGGAATCCGAATTAACTGTATCTATCATTGTTATAGGCTTATCGGCGTTGCTTGAGTCAATTTTTAAATCGCCAGAAGTCCCTGCAAATGAAACTTATAAAATATATACATTTTGTCCCCTTATTTTATTATACTCTTAATTATGTACCACTTAAATGGCAGCCAGATGAAGAAAAAGAACAAAGATAAATTGTAAACTCTTTTTTTTTTCTTCTAGTAAGATTTATATTCTCTGTTTTTTTTTTTTTTTTTTTTTTTTTTTTTTTTTTTCTTCTAAGAAATAAAAGTTTATATCATTTGTGTGCAAGACAATCTTATAGCCTGATTCTGTCATAGGATTCCCGTTTTAGAATTTAGAAATTTCCAGAAAGCCATTGTTTATCCAGACTGGTAAAAACAACACATACAATACTCCTCATTCTTCTTCTTTCACAAAGTACAAACCGAATTTTAAGTGATAAATAGGTCATTTTAGTACATTTTCCCCAAGAAGCACATACAAAATAAAATCGAGGTAGTTTGTTTGAAGGCAAAGTAAAAAATTATATAAAAAAAGAAATAAGAACTGAAGGAGGGAGGAAGCAAATAAAGCAAACGACAAGCCGAGGTATATATAAAGGCTCCTCATTAAACACAACACAATAGCATAAGCAAAACCACCCGAAACTTCTAGCCTCCCTTCTCCATACAAACTTCTCCATAATGTAGTTGGATTCCCTAAATCTAAACCAAACAATACCCATCTTGTGTCAATTTTATTTGTTTTTTGTGTATTTAAATAAGTAATCGTAATTTGATTTCTTCTTCAAATAGGAAACTGTACTTGATAACAATAAAAAAAGTTAAAAACTGTCTAATTTTAGTTAGTTTTTTTGTAGAACCTTTTCTTTTAATTTATAAAAGGTTTGCAGATGAAAGAACATTACAAAATCAAACTAATACATGCACTGTTGGACTAATAGGCTACAAAACTCAGAAATGGGAAAACAATATGTGTCTCTTAAAATAAAGTTGGTTGTGCTATTAAATATGCAAAAACATTATCATTTTTGTTAAAAAGATTCAGAGCAGCAGCAATATCAATTAAATTGTGATAGTCTTTAAACTATCTTTGCAACCAAATAAAAAGTTCAACACATCATACGAGAGGTTAATGATGCGTTCTGGGGAATATTTCTTGTTGAAGGGCCAGTCCTCGTCAAAGATGACTTTCGGTTGAAGCTTTTTGATAATCAAAAGTGGAATGACAATCCTGCCTTTAAAGTTTTCAGGGTTTTTAGTGTGAACGAGGGTGTGTCAAGCTATACTTGTCACCTCAAATATGGGAGTGTGGTGTTAGCAAATATGGGAGCATAATTTTGACATGTAAAAATATTTCCAACGTGGCTGAACCAGTTTCGCAGGACTACTACTGTAAGCAATACAATAAACTTTGAACTTGCCCATTGTTTTACATATACTATTGGTTAATGGGAAGTATACAGACGTTTTCAGGGGGGATTTGTTCTGGTGGGGCGGGGAGTTTGGAGGAGGGGATTAGGTGGGACGATCTTTCTATGGAGGAATTTCTTATGGGGGAAGAGAATTTTCCTGAAAGGGGTGCTGGATTTCACAGCATTATTTAAAAAACAAGCAGAAATTAAATAAAAAAAAAAGTTTTTCAACTGAAAGTAATGAGCAAAATTAAAACTTAAAACGAACAGAAAATAGTACATATATAAGGTGGGTTGCCTCTCCTCAATAGCTTGCTCTTATGCATTTTTTTTTTTTTTTTTACTTTTAAAAGAGGTTATTATTCTAATTAAACAGCCTTTGTGATTCAGGAGTAATTCCTAAACAAATGGAACAAAATAAAACTTAAGCTATTATAAGGTTACTATTACTAGTTAAACAAAAATTAAAACTAATATGCAAGTTTTGTTTTAATTATTCATGTACGCTGAGCCAAATTCAAAACCTGTATAAATTAAAAAACGTTCAGAAATTAAATAAAAGAAAACAGTTTTTTTTTTTTAACTGAAAGTAAGAAGCGACATTAAAACTTGAAACGAACAGAAATTATTCATATTTGAAAAAGGCTCTTCCCTCCTCAACGCCTCGCTCTTTACACTAAAGTTTTTTATTGTTTTAAAGAATAGAGTTGTGAGAAAGAGTCAACTTTAGCGTAAAGAGCGAGGCGCTGAGGGGGGACAGCCGCTTTAATATATGGAATAATTTCTGTTCTTTTAAGTTTTAATGTCACTCCTTACTTTCAGTTTAAAAAACTTGTTTTTTTTTATTTAATTGTTTACAAACCCGTCGATAATTTCAAAATATAGATACCCAAATCAAGTTAAGTCAAGAGTATGCTTGAGGAATGGTAATTATTTCACACAATTAGTAAAATATAAGATATTTCCATAACTTATGACACCTGCCACTAGTACTGTGTGGGTAATGTCCAAATATATGACCTCCCCAATCCCAAAATTTCTCATCTATCAACAGTTAGTGCAGTATAATGGCTATATCCACTGTCCTGTTGACAAAGTAGATAGAAGTTCCTGTTTGTCTGTAGTAATGATTAAATAAATAAAAAATCTGCTGAAATTAAGGAGCAATATTAAAACTGAAAACGAACAGAAATTATTCCGTATATGAGGGGGCCTTCTCACTCCTCAACACCCCTGTCTTCACGCTAAAGATTTTTAGTACTGATTCTATAGTGTTCTGTGGACATGGTCAGTCTTAATCTTTGAAAACCTTTTTTTGGGTCTCCAATTGCCTAAAATAGCTCACAGAACTGATAGGCTATTTTGACTACCCTTACGCCATGCCTATATACCTTAGCTCTGCCCTAGGATTGATGATAAACTATCTATCAACAAGTGAAATGACATCATTAGTATCTATTTCTGAAAAAGGGTTATGCTAGCTTTGCCTCTCATTGATACTATCTCTCTTCGCTTTTTTGACATCTTATCTTGATCTCCTCTTCTTTGCTCCAATTAGCCATGGCTCTGGAGTTTTTCATCACTTCCACCAAGTTGATTTTAATTCTAATTCCTGAAACACAAGGGCCGTTTAATTATAATTAAACAGCCCTTGTGTTTCAGGAACCGTTTTTAAGAATTGGGACAAAAGGTTGAGCTTTAACGTAAAAAGGGGGCTGTAGGAAAGGGGGTATCCCCCACTCATATACGGAATTGTTTCTGCTAGCTAATGTTTTAATGTTGCTCCTTACTTTCTGTAGAAAAAAATTGTTGTTTTTTGTTTAATTTCCTATCGTTTTTCAAATAATCTCAGGAAATTCGTCTCCCCTTCCGTGGAACATTACCCCCTCCCCCACCAAATGTCTCCATAGAAAGTTTCTCCCACGTAAAATCCTCACCCCCCTGGGAAATTAACCCAGGGCAATTCCATCCTCGCTGCGAATTCCCCCTAGAAAATTTCTTGCGGGCGGTTCGCCTGAAAATAGTCCTTAACATACTTTCATTAAAACAAAAAATATTTAGTTTCTGATCATTTTTCAGGTCATGGCGGAATCCACCCTGTGTGGAAAACTTTTCGCAAAAATCCCCCTCAATGGAATTTTTTTTCCCGTGGAAAATTTCCCACGGGAAATGTCTCCTGGTGGTAATTTCCCCATGGGGAATTTCTCCCGTCTTAAGTCCCCCCCCATGTAAAAACTCCCCAGAGAAATCTATCTCCGCGCAAAATTTCTCCCGGACAATGCTCCCAGAGCGTCTCCGCACGTACAATGGATTCGCCAACTTGAAAGTACGACAAATAAAACGAATTTAGTATAAGAATTCTGACAAAACGAACCCTCACGTCAAAAAGAACCCGGGGCAAGTGTTGTAAGTTAGACCCCAGGAGAATATGGGGTTTTCATGGAAATGGTGGTCGTATAAACTTTGTATTGGCCGAGGTTCATCTTTTACCAGATTGCAGCTGCCACTGCAACCACGATCATTGGAGCTTTGTATACATTAAATTACTAGTTCAATTAGAATTTCTTGGAAGCAGTTTAATATAACCTCAGCATTCTTTTACTTAAAATATTTTTGGGAGTTTATATCTTAGGTAGTAAGGATACATCCAGAATGTAATATGAGGTGATGGGATTAAAAAATCAGGGATCTTTTGAGATCTTTTTTTAGCGGCGGGGGGGGGGTAGGGGGTCTATGCGACTGACTGCAACAAATAAACGTTAGATAGGAATATTATAGGCTTCTCGACACAATTTTAAAATACAAAGACACCATACCTGCAAAAATTTGGCAAAATATCAAAAGTCCTAGGACAAATTTTTCTTTCGTCGTCTTTTGCCCTGAAATTTGATTCATTGATGGCCCAGTACAAACTAAAAAAAAATAAAAGTTTTTCAGGAATCGCGGTTGCCTGATCAGCCTGAAAAGCTTAATGAAGTGAACTAACCTTCACAAAATGCTGATTAAATTTACTGGCAAGATAAAGATGTAGCAATAGCAAGAGATTAAAAATATTGATATATATCTTAATGACAATAAAAATATTTTATTTCTAACCCGAAAATACAAAAACTGCAACAGTGTAGTACAAAAGAGAGAAGGAGAAAAAAAAAAACAAATTACGAAAAAAGCACAGATTCGAGAGCATGAAAAGGTGGCATTTGGCTTGCGTTAATGTATGGCAGCATTCTGTTTGCTGCCCCAAAGTCTTAAACTGAGCCTTAAGCTTTTATTATACTTTTTACATTTTCTTGAGAACAAAGGGTTCTAAACTGTTCAAAATTAAAAATAACAGAGAAATGGCAATTTAGAAAAATATAGAAATATTGGGTGAAAAACAGTTAAGATGAGTCAAATATTACTCATATTCATAGTTTCGAAACTTTTTTTTTAAGAAGTCCAGTAGATCCATATGAAGGTGTAGGGAATTTACTCCTTAATTTCTTGTCATTTTGGAGGAAATTATTTACAATACGCTGTGCCTGAAAGCAAGCCCGAATCTGGGGGGGGGGGTGCCTGGTTTGACCCCCCTCCCCCGAAATTTTGTATGACTCGTAAAAACGTAACAAAATACGCATAATCATATTTTTGATGCGTTTTTAAGTTTTTTAATTTCAGTATCTGGACCTACTTGAAATCCTGAGAAAGAACCTGAGTGGTGAACGAAGTGGCAAAATTGAGTTTTAGCTACAGTCGTTGTTAGAAATTCTTCCTTACTTTGCTGCTGCTGCTAGCCACAATCTTTACATGAGGTCTAATTGGCCGTTCTTTCAGCCGATATTTTAGTTGAGGAAAGACAACCCAGAGCAGTACAGAACGTTACAGGGGTACCTGTTTCTCCGAAGAACCTGGTTTGACCCGCCCCCCCCCCCCTGAAATTTTTATATGACTCATAAAAACGTAACAAAATGCGCATAATCATATTTTTGATAGTCAGTGATCCAGGGACCGTTATCTTTCAAGGGTGGCTCACATTCGCAGTAGTTGGTTTGAGGGTGGATTCTAGGGTAATCAGGGGCGCTTACAACAATTATCGGGTGCACAAGTTCGCACGCATGTAGAACATGGTCAAATTAGCCAATAAATTTGAATTTGGCCAATAACGACGTCATACCGCTCTTGATTTTTTTGCACAGTAAAATAAACTGAAAACTTTATAAACTTGACAAATTCTGAATTCTAAGAACGAGTACTTTCACCTTATATTTTTAGTTTTTTTCCCACAACCTTTATTTTTTTGTTAACCCTTATTTAATTTCGAAAACAAGGTTTTTTAAATATACTTTTTCTTAGTTTTTTCGGTTTTTCTGAAATTTTTGCCTATATAAGTTTATCTTTTTATGCTTTATTTTGAATTTTGTTTGTTATTACAAGTCAAACCATGTACCTCTTTAAAAAATCTTAATTCTTGAGCAACTATTTATTTTTTCTAAATAACGCCATAGCTTTCAGGAATTAGCCAACAATGACCAAGTTTTTTTTTTTTATTTATTTTTTTAGCTGTTAAAAAAATTAAATGAATCAAACTGCACATCAATCAAAACCTCAGAATGTCCTTTACACGTTGTTAATAAAAACTAAGTCGAGACTTGAATCTGTAAGAATATATAAGCGTTTGACCAAATTCCCCAATCCTCCCCTCATCCTCCCATAAAAAATACGAAAATCCCCCCCCCCCAAAAAAAAAAAATTTTCTGAATAGTGGCGTGTTACTCGAAATATTTTCAAGAAAACCTATAATGTTTTATCTCACCAAACGATAGATCGTTCTTTTTTAATCAAATCTTGTATTTACATTCTATGCAACTAATATTTTTAACCAGGAAAAAAAAAACAGATGCCTCGTTCTGCGATCGCATGTGCAAATTTGGTATATTTTTTTATGCTTTATTTGAATTCTGCCCATCATTACGAGTCAAACCATGTGCCCCTTTTCCAAAAAATTTTAATTCTTGAGCAACTATTTATTTTTTCTTTAGTAGTAGATACAATCTGGCTTACGTTGGCTCATACACGAGTCTCAAGGTGGCGAAGCCGTGTGAACGTGTGGTGCAGAGGTGACTAAGGCTGATTTAAGATACTATTTTCTTTAAAAATCCCAGCATAGCAGGGGCCAATGATCCAATCGGTCAGATTGGCTCAACGGCCACTGATGTAGTAGACGGTAACTGTCATGATCAGCTGAAAGTAAGATCTAGACGACTGCATTAGCAGTTTAATAGCAAAACAAATGAAAAATCAAATATTTAAAACTGAACATGAAGCGGTGGCTCAAATCTCTTTTTCTTCTTCATCTTCGTCTTCGGACTCGTTCGGATTCACATAGGAAAGTATGCATTTTTGGGGTCAGCTCTACACTTGCACGCGCCGTCAAAGAAACCTATATTGGAGCATTTGCAGTGCGAGCTACACCTCGTCTTGTTGCAGTTGCAAAAAGAAAGCGATGCTAGCCCATGTGGCATCGCAGAAACTAGGACTGGCTTCAGTTCATGATCTTCGATTCTCCAGCCATATCGGTAGTCTGAGGTAAATCAATACAGGGCTTGTGGCTTTGGATCCAAATCATTGACTGAAACATGCACCTTTTCAAATGAAGCAGAAACGAGATATCGGTTGGTGGTAAACGCCGCAAATACTCAAATCTTGGGTAAAAATGTGCTCGAAGATCATTCAGACTATTGAAGTTAGTCGCACTTCTACCATACACTGTAACCACAAGCTGCTTACAGACGTTGACTAAACCATCATTTTGCACAGATAATGGCTTCTCTGCAAGGGCTCTAACTTCATCACCTAAAGACCCCGTCAAAGTTTCTGAAGACTTCGCAGCTCGAAAAAAGCGGACCTTTCCAATTCCATAAAGAAAGCTTTGGGGTGTCACATCCACTCAAGCTATGGACAAGCGGCAAGGCGTTGCAAAATGTTACTCCTAGTTTTTGTGCTGCCGTATCAATAGGTATGCAGTAGGACGGAAACTTAACCCAGAGCTGCTTGAGGCCGAGACTAGCAAGATACTGGAAGTAGTATGCAGCTAGTAAGACGATATCAGTATCTTTGGCTTGTATTATCACAAGTGTGCTCTTTCGTCTTGCGGCAACTGCTGTGTGGTATGATACCCAAGTGTCTGTTTCCTCATGGCAAGACGAGAAGTAATCATCAACAGAGCTTCCATGGGACGTAACGGTATCAGCTCTATGTCGACTCTCGAAACCTCCATCGAGATGTACCATCAGACGGGTCGAAATTTTGTACTCCCAGACCTCAAAAAGAACTTTCAAGAGTCGACCTTTGGCTGAGCAACTACTGAAAATCCCGTCCCAGAGTGTTGGAGCTTTGCTAGATGAAGTGAACGGGCTGGAAATATTTCCTCTAGGATCCCCTCTTCTTTCTTGACAGCCAGGTGCTTCTTTGAGGTTGAACAAGTAGTCATCACGGGTTCTATCGTCACTAAGACCGTCATACCTGTCACCAGCCAATTGGATAGACTGACAAGCTTCGGGTATGTTCCTAGGAATCCCATCGTAAACTCTTATTCCAAAATCTGCTAGCGTCTCATTTTGTCCTGGTTTCTTTTATTTGTCCCCTGGTGTGATAACACCTTATGACACTCATGACATCAACTATATAGTCAGATCGAGGAGAGTGTTCAAAAAGCGTATGTGGAATCATTTTTGGCCATGACTGCAAGCCAGACTGTTGCAGAATGTAGTTAAAGGCTGTTGACTTTGTACCAGTACGTAGCTGAGGCTTCCTACGATTTGATGATAATACTGCAAGTGAGGCTGGATATGGCTGTAGCTCGTACTCCAGCAGCTCACAGAGGGACGAAGTTTGTGTTGAATTTGCAAGACGCAAAGCTGGTTTAAGCAGCTCAGTTTCCCAAAAATATTTTTTTTTTGTGGCTCTTTCTTTTTTCCTTTTTCGGCAACAGACGCGAAAGTTTGTACTATGCCAACATTTACTTTCATGGATGTCCCTTCGAGATACGAGCTCATGGCTTCGAAGCCAATTTCTCGGAGTTCAGCAGACTATTTGCTACGGCTTCTGGAGTTGTATCCCCTGTCATAAATTTGTGCAGCTCTGTTATCGTCGTCTTGAATGGGTTTCCGAACAACTCTACCAAGTCCATAACCCGTTTCTGCCTTTTTATTGTCAAATTCGTAAACGCAGTGGTATCTTTATGATGCTTGATTGCCTTGTCATCCATATTCAGGTTTTCTTTCAGCGTTTCTGGTGACTGCTGCAAGAAAGGGGAGAGTAGCCAGATATCGATCCCCGGAATTTTCATTCCTTGTCGCACCAACGATACTAGAAACTCCTCGATGACCTTTGATGTCCAGATTCACAGGTTTGACTCTAAAGCCAGATCGCATGCAATGCTACAAAACTGCTCGGTTGTTTCCTAATACCAAAATTGCCACTTACAAACTCTCTGTGAACTTCTGGCACTTTTTCAGTCAGGCGTAACGTTTCTTTTAGGTAGTTAAGCACAGGTGCGGCGTATTTATGGTTTCCAGATGCGAAGGAAATCGGAATCAATCTCTTTTGTGGAGTGTAAGTGTGATCCCTAGTCCGCAGCTCATTCAGCATAAAGATTGTCGTTTCCGGTGCGGATAAGATCTAAATGGTTGATCCAGAGGCTATGATTTCTTATGGTAGATCTGCACTCGTTGTACTTCGAGAAAAGCGGAGCAATACTGTCCAACGCATCTCCTATCAGTTTACATGCTTCAGAACTAGCTTCACTTTTGAATTGTTCAATTGCATCACTCAGGCTTCGAAGTTTCTCAACTGTAGAAGGCACTAAATCGAAACAGGATGTTTCAAGCCAATTCTCAAATGCCTCCCACCAGAGTGCGTTCATTCCTTCGTAGACCTGGAAGTGAGCATGGAGTGCCTGGTACATGTTCTTTCCTGAAGGACCTAATTCGCAGTATCTTCCCTGAGAATCTCTGCCGGAATAATAATTTCTTTTAGTCCTGCTCCATCCATGAGAGATCCAACCGCTTTCAAATAGTTCATGAGCTTGTGAAAACCACCCAATAAGAGAACTAGATTAGAGAATTTTTCGGGCTGGGACTTTCGAAGGCCATAGCTTATTTCATAAGCATCTAGATCCTGACTGATGACTTTATACTTGTTTCCAAGCTTCGCTGCTGTTTTTGGACAGATGCTAATGGCAGAGGCTACGACTTCATAGGATGTTAGTGAATAGGGAAGTAGGGGTAGGTAACCTACGGTGGTTTTGCTAAACAAGAAAAGAACGATTCTTGCGTTGAAGGCTTTCCAACTGGGAGTTTGTTCTTCAAATTCCACTTCAAGAAGTTTCGTAGGACACAACCTACAAAGCGTCCAGAAAAGGTTTAGGTTCGGCACCGAGAATGGCATCGGAGCCTCGTAACCATTTTCAAACAAAGAAAGTAAGGAAGCAGAATCACAAGGTCGCGTTTTCCAGGGGATTTTAACCTTCCAGGTATGTTCACTAGCTGAAGTGCCACGAGAGTGCCAAGAGAGTTGTCGGTTACCATCTGTCGGGTTTTTTTCCGGGGAATCCTCTCGAAACTTTCGCTTCACACGCCAGTCACGTCAAAAGTTCTTCCGAAGTCTGCAGGAGGCGTTGACGAGCAACCTGTAGAAAATAATCATCGTTAAAAATCGGAATTCATCACAAAAATTTTGCAATAAAAGAAAAATCCAAGCTTAAATCTGGATTAATTTGGACATGGAATGTACATCATTCCCAAGTTGTGGAACCATCGGTCGGAGGTAAACGGGAAACGGAACAAACTGAATGTCAGAAGAAAACACAACATTTGTAACACAAGAATGAAAACCCGACAATGAAAACACAACAATGAAACAACATTACTAGGCAAGAAAACATGGTGTACCTCACGCAAGACAACTAACACCCCCCCTAAAATCGTTGTTGCCGGAATCCTTACCTTTAGCTAGATCAGATAAATATCCTAAATCCTTTCCTTTTATGTTGTAACTTGGGTACTTTATGCAACTAAAACCCAATATGTAAGATGCTCAGGTTTTTTTTATTGCTATGGAAACCAAATTCGCATATGCGATCGCAGAACGATGCTCTGTTGTTGTTGTTTGTTTTTTTTAGTTAAGAATATAGATGTATAAAATGTAAATGTAAACACAAGATCTGATTAAAAAAGAGTGATATATCGTTTGGGGAGATAAAAATTATAGTTTGTGTTGAAAATATTTCGAGTAAATTTAGAAAAAAATTTTTTTTTTTGGGGGGGGGGAATTTTCTTGTTCAAACGATTATATATTTTTGCAGATTCAAGTATCGACTTTGTTTTTATTAACAGCGTGTAAAAGACATTCTGACGCTTCGAATGATGTGCAGTTTGATTCGTTTTCATTTTCTTAACAGCTAAAATAAATTAAAAAAAAACTTGGTCATTGTATGGGCTTGGTCTCTTGGATGGGCGTGGCTCCCTTTACCGCCCACAACTCATAACCTACAAACCACTTAATCTGTTATAAAACGTGACCAAGACCTTGCCGCCTTGCGAGTAACTGGTACTAGCTGCTGCAGAATGAGTTTTACGCCCATTCTTTCCAGTTAGTAACTGTGTAGCCAGATGGGCTTGTTTTCCACCCCGTGGGCTTGTTTTAGCTGTCAGGGGCGGGCTGAATTTTGGAGTGGGCGTGGGGCGGGAATATGGGCTTTTAAATAAAAAATGGTTTTTTTGGGGGGTTTATTTTGACTGAATGTTCGGAACCAGACAAAAATTCCAAAATCACGGTGGTTCAGCCGTGGCTATAAATCAAAACGATAAGAGCCCTCCCTTAACGCATGGAACGCTATCTATTCTGAAACGCTTTCCCTCTAGGAATTTATTTCCACCATTGCTGAGAGGGCTCTGCGTTCGGAGTCTTAGGTATGTCTAGGGGTGCCACCGTTGGTGATTTATCACCAAATTTGGTGATTTTTTTTTTTCGTTTGGTGATAAGGACTATAATTGATGCCAAAGGCAACATTTTTCTGAATTCCACCCCTTTTTTGGAGCTTTGGCACAACATAATCATAAAATCTACTGTAGTCAAGGAATGCTTTTTAAACCGATGTCCTCTTTGTCTTTGAAGTCTAAAAAATCTGCAATTTCTGGGAGTGAACACTTAAAATAGAAACTGTAATTAGCTCTGTGAACAAAATCCGTATGAATGTGAGATTTTAAAATCGTTTGGTATGAAAATGCTTTTCTTTTTTCTGGTGACTACCAGAGACCAGTAACATGCATAAATTCATCTAAATATGTAAATACCAATAGTGAGCACAAATTCACCTAAAACTAGGTATCAAAATGCATCGATATTAAACAAAAACGCTTAGCTATACAAATTACTTAACAGACAATATCCCTATTTGGTACACTAAAGTTTTTCACGGCCAATTTGCCTTTTGGTGATTTTTTCCAAGAGAAAATGGTGATTTTTTTGCGTTCAGTGGCAGCCCTGAGTCTAGTTATAGCTATCTAGTTAATAGTATATTTTGCTAAACTAACTATATTCCGATTAATTAACTCAATGCATGGATTAGATAGATAATTTCAGAGCTCTAAATTCATAGAGGTCGGACTTACGGCCACACCTCAATATTAGAGCTCTTCAAAAATTGTAAATATTTACACTAATTGATTAATTTCTTCAACTGGTTTCAAGAAATTGTCTATATATTTATTTGTTTCTTTCCAAAATCTTTTTAGCTATTCAAAAAACCCTAGATAAACAGCATTTGAGCTTCAATCATTAGATATACTATATATGAAATTTTTTTAATTCATAAAATCTTTATTACAAGCGATAACATACTTTAAAACCAATATTGCTTTTTAAATTAATAGTGAAAACAATTTGTCAAAGCTTAAACTATAAATTGAGACCAGTTTTGACGAGACCAGTTAACAAGTAATAGCCGTACCAGGGGCTACTAACTTGCTAACTTGTCTCGTGCAAAAGGTTTAAAGTTTTTACAAGTTGTTTTTATTATTATAATAAAAAGCATTATTGGTTTTGAAGCATGTTATCGTTTGTAATAAAGATTTCATGAATTAATGAAATTTCATATATAGAGTATTTAATAATTGAAATTCAAAAGGATGTTTTATTTAGGGTTTTTTGAATAGCTAAAGAGATTTCGAAAAAGAAAAAGATAAATACGGATTGACCTGTCAAAATGTAAATTAATTAAAGTTTAAATTTTTGTAATTTTCAAACAATCTTTAAAGCGCTAGAATGCTCTGTTGCTAGGATGGGCTATTTCCAGGGTTGCCACCTTTGGTGATTTATCCCCAAATTTGGGGATTCTTTTTCGTTTGGTGTTTTTTGGTTGATTGTTTTGCCTAAAATTAGGTGATTTTATCATAAGACTTGGTGATTTTACTATCTTTGCGTTCCATCTTTTAAATAAAGTGTGGTAAATTCTGATGAAAATGCTATTCAAAAGACTTGATTTTCAGTGGATAGCGCATTTAACGCATATCAAAATAGCCGATCAGGGGAGATGACCATAAAGTCCATAAACCACGCCACCTATATTAATACACAAGAAAATTGAGGAAAAGTATGTGTAAAGGACATTCTGAGGTTCGATTAATGTGCAGTTTTGATTCTTTTTCATTTTTTTTAACAGCTAAAAAAAAAAAAAAAAAACTGGTCATTGTAGGCTAATTCCTGAAAGCTATGACTTTATTTAGAAAAAATAAATAGTTACTCAAGAGTTAGGATTTTTTGAAAAAGAGGGAGATTTTTGACTCGTAATTACGAGCAGTATTCAAATAAAGAATAAAAAAATATACTTATGTAGGCCGAAATTTTAGAAAAACTGAAAAATCTAAGAAAGATTATATTAAAATCTTGTTTTTCAAAATTAAATAGGGGTTAACTAAAAAAATAAAGGTTGTGGGGAAAAACTAAAAATACCAGGCGAAATTAATTTTCTTTAGGATTTAGTATAAGTCAAGTTTATAAGGTTTTCAGTTTATTTTACCATGTAAAAAAATCAAGAGCGGTATGACGTCTTTATAGGCCAAATTTGACTTTATAGGCTAAAATGACCATGTTCTACATGCGTGCGAACTTGTGCACCCAGATATTCGTTGTAAGCACCCCCGATTACCGTAGAATCTACCCTCAAACCAACTATAGCTGATGTGAGCCACCCCTTGCCTTTTTTTTAACAATAGCGAGCCTTGGATCACTGACTATGATGTGTTTTTAAGTTGTTTGATTTCAGCATCTGGACCTACTTGAAATCCTGAGAAAGAACCTGAGAGGTAAACGAAGTGGCAAACTTGAGTTTTAGCTACAGTCGTTGTTAGAAATTCTTCCTTACTTTGCTGCTGCTGCTAGCCACAATCTTTACATGAGGTCTAATTGGCGGTTCTTTCAGCCAATGTTCTAGTTGAGGAAAGGCAACCCAGAGCAGGACAGAACTTACGTTTTTTTTTTTTTTTTTTTTTTTTTTTTTTTTTGTTTTTTTTTTTTTTTTGTTTTTTTTTTTTTTTTTTTTTTGTTTTTTTTTTTTTTTTTTTGTTTTGTTTGTTTTTTTTTTTACAGGGTTACCTGTTCATCCGAAGAAAGCTACTGGTCGGCACTTCCTCCTGATCTGGTGATCGAACAGACGTTCATGACAGGTATGGAAACTAATGGACGCGCATCATCAGCTGTAAACGCAGACGATGCTAAATTCGTGGTAGAAGCTATTCTGATGGATAAGGAAGTGGTAAAAATTGAAAAAATATTTTTTCCAGGAGAAAGGAGAAAGCTACATAGCGAGGATAGACAGCGAGATAGAAATGGTTGACCCAGCTCCAATCTTCCAATGTATAGCCGCAGTGGCTAACCCACTGGTTCTGACTTGAAAGAGGTTCTATTGTTCGATCTTTGTACTTTCCCACCTTCTCGTTCGAGTTCGTTCGAGCTGATAAGGACAGCTGCCAAAGCCTCTCTGATAAGTACACTGATGAAAATTGGTTGGCTCAATGGTCCAGTGACATTGCCTACCTCCCATATAGTTTTGAATGGTGATTGGCTAGTTGACAAAATCCAGTGTACTGCCAGAACCACATATTCTGGAGTGGCGAGATCTTTAGTAGAGCATATCACAAGACATTTTAGCCAGGAAGTGGTTGTTTTTACTCTTACATTGATACACCAACGATGACAAATTGCACACAGCTGAAGAAAACTAAAGGTTTTGTTGTGTCCAAGGATTGAACTATCTCCTAACATGAAGCTCTTCAAAAGTAAGGAGGAATTTCAGAGAAATCTAAAACATAAACAGCGCTTCATCAACCTACTGACCAAGAGCTGATGAACTCAGGATGTAAAGTTCTGCATGCTCAGGATGATGCCGATGTCTTAGTTGTACCAGCTGCAGTCAGTTTAGCTGAAACTTTGTCGACCACTTTGGTTGGAAATTATACCGACCTTTTAGTCCTTCTGCTGTACCATGCCAACCTTGATCCATCTGATATCTTTATGCAGACAGACACATATGGAAATAACCGACGAGTGTACGATGTAAAAAGAATCAACAACAAACTAGGAGCCGAAGCAGTAGAAAATCTACTCGTTTGCCACACAATGTCTGGTTGCTGCGAAACCATGCCTAGACTTCACGGCGTAGAAAAACCAGAAGTGGTTCCTTGTCACTTAAAGATGGGATTTTTAAGAATGCTTGCAAGATCTTCATGACATAAGGATCTAACCACCAGGAGATAGCCAAAGCTGGAGAGAAAGCTTTGCTCCGCATTCGTTTCAGGGAGAGCAGTTTCCCCCAACTTTGGCTGCCACAAGTTCCAATTTTACAGGTGTTATTTGTAAATAATGAAGTTGCAAGATGCGTCCAATTCGCTAAAGCCAGAAGAGTGGAGTTGGGCTCTCTCTTCATCACGGAATATGTATCTTTCCATTATGACAGGTGCTTTACCAGCCCCGAAGAACCTGCTGAAGATGATGCGGTGCAGGTGCACCAGTAGGTGCGAGTGTCTCAGGTGAAACTGCCGTCAGAACGGTTTTTCCCTGCAGCTTGGCCTGCAGCGAGTGTAAACGAAGTGTTATACCCTAACACTGAAGCAAGACAGGATGAGGACAATAACGAAGACGAGTAGGAAGAAGAATTTGCTTTGGGCTGTACTTTTAAATCAAAATGTGTTTGTGATTAATTTACCTGAGTTATAAACGTCCCTTTTTATAACTGATTGATGTGAAGTTTCGATTTCAATTAATGAAGTAGATTTCAAGATATTATACTAAGCGACCCCTCATATTAAAGGGCATTTAGAGATGGAAATCAGGTAAATAGCAAATAAAAACTTCTTTTTGACCTCAAATTTGTAATACAGTTTTTTTATTTTGATATAAAATGATCGTTTAGCCGCAGAAAAATCATGATCTGCGTGCTTTACCCCCTCCCCTCCCCTCCGTTTCATGACAGTGGAAAAATTGATACTGGGGTATAAAAAACTGGATTTCTAGCGTCAGATTCTGATTAGTCATGCTTGATTTTATTGAAAACGACCACTTAAACACAAAAATACGTCCAAATGGAAATTCCTATTTCGCCGCTCATTTTCCCCCTTCAAAGGGGGTTTTGGGTTGTTGTGCAAGGGGGATTCAAGGATATTATTTGTGTGATTAAGCTGATTTTTCTAAACGTTTTGCTGTAAAGAGAATTCTGTGACAATTTTCCCCGAGGTCAAACCGTATTTTTCCTCCACTAAGCATCAATTTTAGTTTTACCGATAAAGTGGCATACAATAAAATAATGGCCTAAACTACACAAAATAGTTCAAGCAGAGTAAAATTACTAACAATTCTTGGAAAAAAACTTTTGAGTTTCTATCTTTTTAAGACCCTCCATCCTCTGGTCGTGTAGCTTTTATAGCCTGAAACTGTTAAATTTCTTAAATTGTGTATAGTTTATTATTACTCAGTGGAAAGACGAAGCCACTGGAGTAATTAAAGCTGAAAAAACGTACTTAAAAACTTTCAAGTAGTTAGAAAGCTGGTAAACTAAGGTCTAAGATTTCGAAGAAGGTCATGTTTTGAATTTTGATGGTTAAAAGTTAAGTCTGATGTTTTGGAACAGCAGACTTTTAATGAGTTGAAATGCTTCAGTTTGACTCCTTTTATAGGAAGTGTTTAGTTTTGAAAGCGTTAAAGTGGCAAAGCTTGCTTTAATAACCAAATTTCTTCGAAAAGACTGCAGTATGAAATAAAAATCTCTTTGAATATGAAATAATATGAATTCATAAATAATATGAATTCATGAATTTCTAATATATATATATTATATATATATATTATATATAGTATATATATATATATATATATATATATATATATATATATATATATATATATATATATATATATATATATATATATATATATATATATATATATATATATATATATATATATATTATATATATATATATATATATATATATATATATATATATATATATATATATATATATATATATATATATATATATGTATATAATTGGTGTTATGAGAGGCTTTTCATTCAAACGAAATGAAAATGTAATTAACGCTAACACCTGAAGAGGCGAAGAGCCTTTTATATCATAATTAAAAAGCAAATCATATGTTCCAAAGAGGTTCTTCAAACATTTCCCTATTACTACTCTTTGTGCTGTACTCTTTTGAATCCGTAAGTTATCATTCAATTTTCAGGTGAAGACAAATCTTGGTGAAAGGTACGAAACGTTATTTTAATTAAATCCGATTGCAGAAAGTTCTCGCATCTTCTCTAAAAAGATTTTTGGTTTCTCCATTTTTGACGGTAAAATTCTGTTGCTAAATCTTAGCGATTGTGACACTGATGTGATAAGGGTTTGAAAAACACGTTTAAATATTTCTGTTTCGGAGTTTTGCCAAAAAATTGATAAAAGACGTAATTTACAAAGTAAGTGTCCATAGAGCTATCCGTAATGGTGAATAGAAGCTCACAGTTCTCATTCTTTTACGCAATGAACAGGCAATAACCCCCCCCCCCCGACGGACTTTGTTAGAGCCTTGATTTACCAGCATCTACTAGTTTTTTTTTTTTTTTTTTTTTTTTTTTTTTTTTTTTTTTTTTTTTTTTTTTTTTTTTTTTTTTTTTTTTTTTTTTCTTTTTTTTTTTTTTTTTTTTTTTTTTTTTTTTACAATGACTGAACGTATTTAAAAGCACAAATTTTATGATCAAGAGAAATAAAGGTTTATCCGTGAAAAAAATGACCTTTTTTGAACTATTTCTCTCCTCTCTGAACAATCCTTTGCAAGCTTGATTCCAGTAGAAAAAGTCTTGTGGGCATCCTTTTCACCAAATAAATAGGATTTTTTAGCATAATCTTTTATCTATCGTTATTTTACTAGGATCAAACTTGATTTTTCTTCTATTTTTTTTTTCAGTTTTGTATCTGCTGCAGCTGTAAAAGACGAATATTTTTTGTGTGTTTCATGTTTTATTTTGTTTTTCTAGCTTTTTCCACCTTAGAAATCTTCAACAATTCTATATTTCCTAAGTTAAAAAGAAAAGCTTCGGCTTCGCTTATAAACAGTCCCAAAACTACCAATCAAACAGTTCGTGGTAACGAACTGCAAGTAAGGAGCGACCCGGCTCAAATAGTAACCGAAACCCAATATAAACGGAATCATCGTAGTAAAACTAGAAACAGTTTTTGACTACTGATGTTTTTTACTACTATGGACGGTCACGTATATGTGATACCAGTAGATATATATCAAACGAATTGGCTTATTATGTTGATGTCAAATATATAAGTTTCATTAAGTTTAGTCTTATACATTAAAGGCTATGAGCCTGAGAAAATTTGCCTTATTCTTGAAAAAAAAAGAGGGAAACATCCCCTAAACCCTACTGTAGAGGTTTCAAGCTCCTATCTACAATAATATGGAATTTTGCATGTTTGCCAGAAGAAAGATAACGGATGCGTGTTTTTATTTGTTTTTTTTTTTTGTTTTTTTTTTTTTCATGGATGATCATATCGACCCATTGGTCTTAGGACATCGTGAGATGGCTCATTCGAACGGAAATTAAAAGATTGTAGTACCCTTTTTAAGTACCCAAAAAGATTGGAGGGCAACTTGGATCCCTCCCCTGCCCTTTTTTTCCAAAATCGTCATATCAAAATTTTGAGACAGTCAGTTTGTTCATCATAGTTTAAAGGCTATATATATGCCTTTGGATATAACATGATCCTCCCATAGGCCCAGAGGAAAGGTCTTTTAGTTATAAAATTTGCCGATTGCTTTACGCATAGAATTTGTTATTTGGGAAGTATGCGTACATTTTCGGGTGGGGGCGAATTTTCTGCTAAGGATTTTACCACAGGGTGGGAGGAAGTTTACAGGGATGAAATTGTAAGGGAAATAATACGCTGGGGGAATTTGCAAGAATTCCTATACAAAATTATTTTTATATGTCTTGGTTTCTCTTTTCCGACTCAATTTTATGCGTAGAGCTGTTAATTAAAATAATAATCATAATAATAATAATATTTATTTATAACCCACTTTTATACAGAACAAAGGGAGTAAATTACACTAAAAGGAAGAAAATTCAAATACACAGAAACAAAGATAACTTAAACTTTAATTACAGACCAAAAATGGTATTTGTCCGAGGTAAATTTTTACCGGAATTGGATTGTTTAGAGGATATTTACGCGGAGAGAGGGGATTTCTCCGTGTAGGTGGGGCGAGATTTCCTGGTATTATTTAAAAACGATCCGAAATTAAATAAAACAAGCAAGTTCTTTCAACTGAAAGTAAGGAGTACATTAAAGCTTAAAATGAACAGAAATTATTACGTATATGAAGGGAATTGCCCCCTCCATAGCACCTTGCTCTTAGGCTAAAGTTTGAATTCTGCCCCAATTGTTTAAAAACGACTCCTGAAAGACAAGAGTCATTTAATTGGAACAATAAGAAGCTTTTTAAAAGTACAAAAAACCTTAGCGTAAAGAGCGAGGTGTTGAGGAGGGGGGCAATCCCCTTAATATAAGTAATAATTTCTGTTTGTTTTAAGTTTTAATGTTGCTCCTTACTTTCAATTGAAAAAATGTTTTGTTTTTTTTATTTAAGTTTCTCTAGGAACAGCTTCAGGAATCAAAGCACAAAGCAGAGATTAGTGAATCAGAAGTTTCACGTCTGGACAACGAAAGGGGGGAAACACACTCTAAAGTCAAGAATCTTAATGAAAATTACATCATCAGCCTTAGAAAATCTGAGAACCCTTCTTTTTTCTGTCTTGTGTTCCCCGGGTGTGATCGCATCAATCCAATTGTCCTAAAATATCGGGAAAGGACTAATTCTAACGAAAACCAAAAGTTCAAGTTCCCTTATTAAGTGACCAAAAAAAAATCGGAGGGCAGCTAGACCCCTTCCCATCCCCCTTTTTCCCTCAAAGTCGTCCGATCCAAGTTTTGAGATAGCCATTTTGTTCAACGTATCTGAAAGGTCCAATAACTATGCCTTTGGAAATAACATGACCCTCCACAGCCCCTGGGGAAAGGTCATTAAGTTATAAAATTTGCCCATTGTTTACGTATAGTATTATCTATTGGGAAGTATGCATACATTTTTTGGGTGGAGGGGGAGGGGTGAATTTTCTGCTGGAGGATTTTCCATGGAGATAATTTTCTATGGGGAAGAATTTTTTTTTGGGGGGGGGGGGGTGGAATTTACAGGAGAAATTTTACACTGTGGAATTAGCTAGAATTCCATAAGAATTTCTTTTTATTAGTCTTACTTTCTCTTTGCCGACTCAATTTTACACGTGGAGATGTTAAGGCGAATTGTCTGGGGGGAAAATTTTACAGGGTTTTGGAGTAGTGTAGAGGAGATCTTTCCGTAGGAGGGGGATTTTCACGGAATAAATTTGCCTTTTGGAAGTTTTCCACGGGATAAATTCTCCAGAGGAAATTATAAACGGGAGCAACTTTCTACTAGGAGGCAGGGTATTTGCCGGAAAACCTTTCCCAGAGGTAGGGATTTCCAGAATGATTTTAAAAACAATTTTTTTTTCAAGTGAAAGGCCTTTCCAAATAAAAGTACACTAGGAAAAAGTTTTCACCTGAAACCGTCCGCAAGGAATTTTTCGGGGGGAATTTTCAGCTAGAATGGAATTGTATAGGAGATTGTAGGCTACATCGGTAGAAAGAATTTTTCATGGAAGGGGATCCTAGGACTAATTTCTGGTTGTATTGAGTTTGAGTTATTGTAGGTTTCTGTTTCTTCTGATCTTAAGTTTAATATGTTCTTTACTTTTCTTTAGAAAACTTCTTTTTCGGAAAGTATATTTTAATAAATTTCTGTTCGTTTTTTATTGCCAAACTTTCAAGTTTTTCAAGATTCCCTATTTCAAAATATGTTTTTTATTCCAAAATAAATTAGGAGTTTTAGTAAGTACTAATAAATTAAACTTAATATTTGATACCTAATGATAGATAGTTAGATAGATAGATAGATATTTATTGCAATAAAAGCCGCTATGGGCCATGGCGAAAAAATGAAAAATCACACAAAATAATAGCACATGATAATAACACTCATAACAAAGTATAGTACATAACCAATAACAATGCAATGATATAACACAAAACAAAAACATAATAAAGCCCATAATATCATTAAACTAACATACATAATTACAAAAATTCTCGCACACATGATATTAATTGCTGAAAGCTCACCAGCTCAAGTTTTTGTTTCACCAAAGCTAGATTTAAATCTTTGACGCCTCTAGGCCCAAGTGTTTTTGCCGTTTTGTTTTGCAAGATTTTCGGGGATTTCCCAAAACTTCGGGAATAGTGAAAGCCGCAAAGCCTAGACGGTCTTTTGGTAAATCCTGGTCTGGTTTCACTGCAATTTTCATTTTATTTTCAATGTTGTCATAAGAGCAAACGAAAATGTTTTTAATATATTTCCGGTAGTCTTGCATTATGCGGGCCTTTCTAAAAAGTCAAGTTTGGTTAATGCTAATAAAAAAAAAAGGATGAATATATAATAGTTTAGAAACAAATTTGGGCTATATATTTGCATATTAGGGGGTGGGGTAAAGCATAGCATATATTAAACACGTAACCTAACCTAACCTAGGTACCTTCCCCCCCCCCCCCCTAAACCCCAAAAAAACACAGTTTAATATCGTATACACAATGAAAACCACGATATAATACGCTAATACGCAGTAGGCCTTATACTTTTACCGTTAGAGAAACGGGCAGTAACCATACTCTTGTTTGTAGTGAAGACACTGTTTATTAGAAGTACATAGCCCCTACTCCCTGAAGACGACTGCGGTCTAACGACCAATCCTTAACCAATTCTCAATTGTCTTTAAATTCTGTTCTCCCAATTATTATAATCAAAAAGGTAAACTAATTTGCAGAATTTTGTTGCCACTTAATTAAGTTCTAATGACAGTTCTAAGTAAGAAATTTATTTAAGTAAGAGGGTGATATTTTTACCGTTAGGGGAGAGCATACTCTTGTTTGTTAGGCAAGTTATAGAATTACCATAGCCCCTACTCCCTGAAGACGACTGCGGTCTAACGACCAATCGTTTCTAAACGACGTAGGCTTAACCAATTCTCAATTGTCTTTAAATTCTTTTCTCCCAATTATTATAATCAAAAAAGGTAAACTAATTTTGCAGAATTTTGTTGCCACTTAAGTAAGTTCTAATAATAGTTCTAAGTAAGAGAATTCCTTTTATTTAAGTAAGAGGGTGATATTTTTACCCGTTAGGGGAACGGGCAGTAGCCATACTCTTGTTTGTAGTGAAGGCACCGTTCATTAGAATTATATAACCCCTACTCCCTTAAAACGACTGCGGTCTAACGACCAATCGTTAACCAATTCTCACTTGTCTTTGAATTCTGTTCTCCCAATTATTATAATCAAAAAAAGGTAAACTAATTTTGCAGAATTTTGTTGCCACTTAAGTAAGTTCTAATGACAGTTCTAAGTAAGAGAATTCCTTATTTAAGTAAGAGGTGATATTTTTACCGTTAGGGGAACGGGCAGTAGCCATACTCTTGTTTGTAGTGAAGGCACCGTTCATTAGAATTATATAACCCCTACTCCCTGAAAAACGACTGCGGTCTAACGACCAATCCCTAACCAATTCTCACTTGTCTTTGAATTCTGTTCTTCCCAATTATTATAATCAAAAAAGGTAAAACTAATTTTGCAGAATTTGTTGCCACTTAAGTAAGTTCTAATGACAGTTCTAAGTAAGAGAATTCCTTATTTAAGTAAGGGAATGATATTTTTACCGTTAGGGGAACGGGCAGTAGCCATACTCTTGTTTGTAGTGAAGACACCGTTCATTAGAAGTACATAACCCCTACTCCCTGAAGACGACTGCGGTCTAACGACCAATCCTTAACCAATTCTCAATTGTCTTTAAATTCTGTTTCTCCCAATTATTATAATCAAAAAAGGTAAACTAATTTTGCAGAACTTTGTTGCCACTTAAGTAAGTTCTAATGACAGTTCTAAGTAAGAGAATTCGTTATTTAAGTAAGAGGAATGATATTTTTACCGTTAGGGGAACGGGCAGTAGCCATACTCTTGTTTGTAAGTGAAGAAACCGTTCATTAGAAGTACATAGCCCCTACTCCCTGAAGACGACTGCGGTCTAACGACCAATCCTTAACCAATTCTCACTTTTGTCTTTGAATTCTGTTCTCCCAATTATTATAATCAAAAAAGGTAAACTAATTTGCAGAACTTTGTTGCCACTTAAGTAAGTTCTAATGATAGTTCTAAGTAAGAGAATTCGTTATTTAAGTAAGAGGATGATATTTTTTACCGCTAGGGGAACGGGCAGTAGCCATACTCTTGTTTTTGTAGTAGAAGTATATAACCCTACTCCCTGAAACGGGACTGCGGTCTAAAGACCAATCCTTAAACCAATTCTCACTTGTCTTTGAATTCTGTTCTCCTCAATTATTATAATCAAAAAGTAAACTAATTTTTGCAGAAATTTTGTTGCCACTTAAGTAGTTATCTAATGATAGTTCCTAAGTAAGAGAATTCCTTATTTAAGTAAGAGGATGAATTTTTACCGTTAGGGTAACGGGCAGTAGCCATACTCTTGTTTGTAGTGAAGGCACCGTTTATTTAGAAGTATATAACCCCTACTCCCTGAAAAACGACTGCGGTCTACGACCAATCCTAACAATTCTCACTTGTCTTTGAATTCTGTTCTTTCCAATATATTTATAATCAAAAAAGGTAAACTAATATTGCAGAACTTTGTTGCACTTAAGTAAGTTCTAATGATAGTTCTAAGTAAGAGAATTCGTTATTTAAGTAAGAATGATATTTTTACCGTTAGGGGAACGGGCAGTAGCCATACTCTTGTTTGTAGTGAAGATACCGTTCATTAGAAGTACATAACCCCTACTCCCTGAAAACGACTGCGGTCTAACGACCAATCCTTAACCAATTCTCACTTGTCTTTGAATTCTGTTCTCCCAATTATTATAATCAAAAAAGGTAAACTAATTTACAGAACTTTGTTGCCACTTAAGTAAGTTCTAATGATAGTTCCAAGTAAGAGAATTCGTTATTATTTAAGTAAGAGGATGATATTTTTACCGCTAGGGGAACGGGCAGTAGCCATACTCTTGTTTGTAGTGAAGGCACCAGTAGAAAGCTATCTTATACTCGTGTCCCTCATCCCTGCTGCCACCTACAACTTTTTAACATAATTTTTATCGATCCACGAACGGGTCAATGACCTCTTTTTCCAAGGTCGATTAATTTATTGTTTCCAAGGAGAATTGTTTCCGGAAGTTTATTAATATCTTTGGAGTTCGACCAGAATTGTTTCCGGGGCAAAGTTTAGATCACACGTAACAGATGATGTCATGGTGGATTGATTTGACACGAAAGGGGAATTAATTTGTTGTTTCTAAGGGGAATTATTGATTCAAGAAAGGGGAATTAATTTGTTGTTTCTAAGGGGAATTATTGATTCACGAAAGGGAAATTAATTTGTTGTTTCTAAGGGGAATTATTGATTCAAAAGGGGAATTAATTTGTTGTTTCTAAGGGGAAGGTGGGGAAGAGATATATTGATTGCGTAATCGAAGGGAGAGAATTCCCGAGAAATTGATTACATAATCGGTAGAACCCTATCAGGAGCTCGTGACGGGAATCCATTTATGTGCATAGAATGACGTAATCAACTAGGACAAATGGATTTCTGAGAAATTGATTACATAATCGGTAGAACCCTATCAGAAGGTCATGACGGGAGTCCATATATGGGCATAGAATGACGTAATCGAACTAGGACAGTTGGATTTCTGAGAAATTGATTACATAATCGGTAGAACCCTATCAGAAGGTCATGACGGAGGTCCACATATGGGCATAGAATGACGTAATCGACTAGGACAGTTGGATTTCTGAGAAATTGATTACATAATCGGTAGAACCCTATCAGAAGGTCATGGCGGGGGTCCATATATGGGCATAGAATGACGTAATCGACTAAGACAATTGGATTACTGAGAAATTGATTACATAATCGGTAGAACCCTATCAGAAGGTCATGACGGGGGTCCATATATGGGCATAGAATGACGTAATCGACTAAGACAATTGGATTTCTGAGAAATTGATTACATAATCGGTAGAACCCTATCAGGAGGTCCTGACGGGAACAAGTTCTTTTCTTAATGTCCATCCTAAACCCATTTTCAACTTGAAGTACTTATCTTTTTCACCCACAACTATACTTTACAGCTTTTTGGATACCTCAACACCAAGAAATACTTTTCAAAGACCATTTCAGAGCAAGTTACTTTCTTAATGTCCCTCCTAAACCCATTTTCCAACTTGAAGTACTTATCTTTTTCACCTACAACTATACTTTACAGCTTTTTGGTTACCTCAACACCAAGAAATACTTTTCAAAGACCATTTCAGAGCAAGTTCCTTTCTTAGTGACCATCCTAAACCCATTTTAACAAATTGAAGTACCCATCCTTTTAGCTTAGAGTTTTAGTTTGGTTTAGTTTTAGTTAAAAAGTTTAGAGTTTTTAGCTTAGAGTCTTAGCTTAGAGTTTTTGTTAGAGTTCTAGTTTAGTTTTAGTTTTAATTAAGAGTTTAGAGTTTTTAGCTTAGAGTCTTAGCTTAGAGTTTTATTTAGAGTTCTAGTTTAGTTTAGTTTAGTTACAGTTAAGAATTTAGAGTTTTAGCTAAGAGTCTTAGCTTAGAATTTTACTTAAAGTTATAGTTTGGTTAAGTTTTAGTTAAGAGTTTTTCGAGTTTTAGCTTAGAGTCTTAGCTTAGAGTTTTTGTTAGAGTTCTAGTTTAGTTTAGTTTTTAGTTTTAGTTAAGAGTTTAGAGTTTTTAGCTTAGAGTCTTAGCTTAGAGTTTTAGTTAGAGTTGAAGTTTAGTTTAGTTACAGTTAAGAGTTTCGAGTTTTAGCTTGGAGTCATACTTAGAGTTTTACTTAAAGTTTTAGTTTGGCTAAGTTTTAGTTAAGAGTTTCGAGTTTTAGCTTAGAGTCTTAACTTAGACTTTTTTTGTTAGAGTTCTAGTTTAGTTTAATTTTAGTTAAGAGTTTGATGTTTTACCTTTGAGTTTCAGTTAGAGTTCTAGTTTAGTTTAATTTTAGTTAAGAGTTTGATGTTTTACCTTTGAGTTTTAGTTAGAGTTCTAGTTTAGTTTAGTTAAGAGTTTGGTGTTTTAGCTTAGAGTCTTAGCATAGAGTTTTTGTTAGAGTTCTAGTTTATTTTAGTTTTAGTTAAGAGTTTAGAGTTTTTAGCTTAGAGTCTTAGCGTAGAGTTTATGTTGAAGTTCTAGTTTAGTTTAGTTTTAGTTAATAGTTTAGAGTTTTAGCTTAGAGACTTAGCTTAGAGTTATAGTTTTAGTTTAGTTTTAGTTAAGAGTTTAGAGTTTTTTAGCTTAGAGTCTTAGCTTAGAGTTTTTGATAGAGTTCTAGTTTAGTTTAGTTTTAGTTAAGAGTTCGATGTTTTACCTTAGAGTCATAGCTTAGAGTTTTAGTTAGAGTTCTAGTTTAGTTTAGTTTTAGTTAAGAGTTTAGAATTTTAGCTTAGAGTCTTACTTAGAGTTTTTGTTAGAGTTCTAGTTTATTTTAGTTTTAGTTAAGAGTTTAGAGTTTTTTAGCTTAGAGTCTTAGCTTAGAGTTTTTGATAGAGTTCTAGTTTAGTTTAGTTTTAGTTAAGAGTTTGATGTTTTACCTTAGAGTCATAGCTTAGAGTTTTAGTTAGAGTTTTAGTTTAGTTTAGTTTTAGTTAAGAGTTTAGAATTTTAGCTTAGAGTCTTAGCTTAGAGTTTTTTGTTAGAGTTCTAGTTTATTTTAGTTTTAGTTAAGAGTTTAGAGTTTTTAGCTTAGAGTCTTAGCTTAGAGTTTTTGTTGAAGTTCTAGTTTAGTTTAGTTTTAGTTAAAAGTTTAGAGTTTTTTAGCTTAGAGTCTTAGCTTAGAGTTTTTGTTAGAGTTCTAGTTTAGTTTAGTCTTAACTTAGAGTTTTTTGATAGAGTTCTAGTTTAGTTTAATTTTAGTTAAGAGTTTTGATGTTTTACCTTTGAGTTTCAGTTAGAGGTTCTAGTTCTAGTTTTAGTTTAGTTTTAGTTAAGAGTTTAGAGTTTTTGTTTTACCTTAGAGTCTTAGCTTAGAGTTTTAGTTAGAGTTATAGTTTAGTTTAGTTTTAGTTAAGAGTTTAGAATTTTAGCTTAGAGTCTTAGCTTTGAGTTTTTGTTAGAGTTTCAAGTTTAGTTTTAGTTTTAGTTAAGAGTTTAGAGTTTTTAGCTTAGAGTCTTAGCTTAGAGTTTTAGTTAGAGTTCTAGTTTAGTTTAGTTTTAGTTAAGAGTTTAGAATTTTATCTTAGAGTCTTAGTTTAGAGTTTTTTGTTAGAGTTCTAGTTTATTTTAGTTTTAGTTAAGAGTTTAGAGTTTTTAGCTTAGAGTCTTAGCTTAGAGTTTTTGTTAGAGTTCTAGTTTAGTTTAGTCTTAACTTAGAGTTTTTTTTTATAGAGTTCTAGTTTAGTTTAATTTTAGTTAAGAGTTTGATGTTTTACCTTTGAGTTTCAGTTAGAGTTCTAGTTTAGTTTAGTTTTAGTTAAGAGTTTGGTGTTTTACCTTAGAGTCTTAGCTTAGAGTTTTAGTTAGAGTTCTAGTTTAGTATAGTTTTAGTTAAGAGTTTAGAATTTTAGCTTAGAGCCTTAGCTTAGAGTTTTTGTTAGAGTTCTAGTTTATTTTAGTTTTAGTTAAGAGTTTAGAGTTTTTAGCTTAGAGTCTTAGCTTAGAGTTTTTGTTGAAGTTCTAGTTTAGTTTTAGTTTTAGTTAATAGTTTTAGAGTTTTAGCTTAGAGTCTTAGCTTAGAGTTTTTGTTAGACTTGAAGTTTAGTTTAGTAATAGTTAAGAGTTTAGAATTTTAGCTTAGAGTTATAGCTAAGAGTTTTACTTAAAGTTGTAGTTTAGTTAAGTTTTAGTTAAGAGTTTCGAGTTTTAGCTTAGAGACTTAGCTTAGAGTTTTATAGTTTAGTTTTAGTTTTAGTTAAGAGTTTAGAGTTTTTTAGCTTAGAGTCTTAGCTTAGAGTTTTTGTTAGAGTTCTAGTTTAGTTTAGTTATAGTTTTAGTTAAGAATTTAGAGTTTTAGCTTAGAGTCATAGCTTAGAGTTTTAGTTAAAGTTATAGTTTAGTAAAGTTATAGTTAAGAGTTTAGAGTTTTACCTTAGAGTCATAGCTTAGAGTTTTTTGTTAGAGTTCTAGTTTCAGTTTAGTTTTAGTTAAGAGTTTAGAGTTTTTAGCTTAGAGTCTTAGCTTAGAGTTTTTGTTGAAGTTCTAGTTTAGTTTAGTTTTAGGTAATAGTTTAGAGTTTTAGCTTAGAGTCTTAGCTTAGAGTTTTTGTTAGACTTGAAGTTTAGTTTAGTAATAGTTAAGAGTTTAGAGTTTTAGCTTAGAGTCATAGCTTAGAGTTTTACTTAAAGTTGTAGTTTAGTTAAGTTTTAGTTAAGAGTTTCGAGTTTTAGCTTAGAGACTTAGCTTAGAGTTATAGTTTAGTTTAGTTTTAGTTAAGAGTTTAGATTTTTTTTTTAGCTTAGATTCTTAGCTTAGAGTTTTTTGTTAGAGTTCTAGTTTAGTTTAGTTATAGTTAAGAATTTAGAGTTTTAGCTTAGAGTCATAGCTTAGAGTTTTAGTTAAAGTTATAGTTTAGTAAAGTTATAGTTAAGAGTTTAGAGTTTTACCTT
Organism: Artemia sinica; assembly: GCA_027921565.1. Classification (NCBI taxonomy): domain Eukaryota; kingdom Metazoa; phylum Arthropoda; class Branchiopoda; order Anostraca; family Artemiidae; genus Artemia; species Artemia sinica. The sequence goes on along the minus strand of CM051268.1, from coordinate 45,644,605 downwards.
AGAGTCATAGCTTAGAGTTTTTGTTAGAGTTCTAGTTTCAGTTTAGTTTTAGTTAAGAGTTTAGAGTTTTAGCTTAGAGTCTTAGCTTATAGTTTGTGTTAGAGTTCTAGTTTAGTTTAGTTTTAGTTAATAGTTTAGAGTTTTAGCTTAGAGTCTTACCTTAGAGTTTTTGTTAAAGTTGAAGTTTAGTTTAGTAATAGTTAAGAGTTTAGAGTTTTAGCTTAGAGTCTTAGCTTAGAGTTTTTGTTAGAGTTCTAGTTTAGTTTAGTTTTAGTTAAGAGTTTAGAGTTTTTAGCTTAGAGTCTTAGCATAGAGTTTTTGTTGAAGTTCTAGTTTAGTTTAGTAAGAGTTAAGAGTTTAGAGTTTTAGCTTAGAGTCATAGCTTAGAGTTTTTGTTAAAGTTGAAGTTTAGTTTAGTAATAGTTAAGAGTTTAGAGTTTTAGCTTAGATTCTTAGCTTAGAGTTTAGTTTAGTTTACTTTTAGTTAAGAGTTTAGAGTTTTTTAGCTTAGAGTCTTAGCTTAGAGTTTTTGTTAGTGTTCTAGTTTAGTTTAGTTTTAGCTAAGAGTTTAGAGTTTTTTTGCTTAGAGTCTTAGCTTAGAGTTTTAGTTAGAGTTCTAGTTTAGTTTAGTTTTAGTTAAGAGTTTAGAGTTTTACCATAGAGTCTTAGCTTAGAGTTCTAGTTAGAGTTGAAGTTTAGTTTAGTTACAGTTAAGAATTTAGTGTTTTAGCTTAGAGTCATAGCTTAGAGTTTTACTTAAAGTTGTAGTTTAGTTAAGTTTTAGTTAAGAGTTTCGAGTTTTTAGCTTAGAGTCTTACCTTAGAGTTTTTGTTAGAGTTCTAGTTTAGTTTAGTTTTTAGTTAAGAGTTTATAGAGTTTTAGCTTAGAGTCTTAGCTTAGAGTTTTAGTTAGAGTTCTAGTTTAGTTTAGTTAGTTAAGAGTTTAGAGTTTTAGCTTAGAGTTTATAGCTTAGATTTTTAGTTAAAGTTATAGTTTAGTAAAGTTTTTAGTTAAGAGTTTAGAGTTTTACCTTAGAGTCATAGCTTAGAGTTTTTGTTAAGTTCTAGTTCAATTTAGTTTTAGTTAAGAGTTTAGAGTTTTAGCTTAGAGTCTTAGCTTATAGTTTGTGTTAGAGTTCTAGTTTAGTTTAAGTTATAGTTAAGAGTCCCAAGTTTTTAGCTTAGAGTCTTAGCTTAGAGTTTCTGTTAGAGTTCTAGTTTAGTTTACTTCTAGTTAAGAGTTTAGAGTTTTTAGCTTAGAGTCTTAGCTTATAGTTTTGTCTTAGAGTTCTAGTTTAGTTTAGTAATAGTTAAGAGTTTAACATCTCTCCATTTAAGTTTAAGTTAGGTTAGGTTAGGCTAGATAAGTTATGTTAGGTTAGGTTAGCCTACGTACGTGCGCGTACTTAGCTAACCTAACTAACATAACTAATCTAGCCTAACCTAAACTTAACTTAAACATGGAGAGATTTTAGTCTTAAAAAACTCTAGAACTTTAACTAAACTAGAACTCTAACTTAAACTATAAGCTAAGACTCTAAGCTAAAACTCTAAACTCTTAACTAAAACTCACTAAACTACAACTTTAAGTAAACTCTAGCTATGACTCTAAGCTAAAACACTAAATTCTTAACTATTACTAAACTAAACTTCAACTTTAACTTAGAACTCTAAGCTAAGACTCTATGGAAAACTCTAAACTCTTAACTATTACTAAAACTAAACTAAACTAGAACTCTAACTAAAACTCTAAGCTAAGACTCTAAGCAAAAAAACTCTAAACTCTTAACTAAAGTAAACTAAACTTTAACTAAAACTCTAAGCTAAGACTCTAAGCTAAAACTCTAAACTCTTAACTATTACTAAACTAAACTTCAAAAACTTTAACAAAAACTCTAAGCTAAGACTCTAAGCTAAAAACTCTAAACTCTTAACTACTAAAACTAAACTAAACTAGAACTTTAACAAAAAACTTAAGCTAAGACTCTAAGCTAAAACTCTAAACTCTTAACTAAAACTAAACTAAACTAGAACTTCTAACAAAAACTCTAAGCTAAGACTCTAAGCTAAAAAATCTAAACTCTTACTAAAACTTTACTAAACTAGAACTCTAACTAAAAACTCTAAGCTAAGACTCTAAGCTAAAACTCTAAACTTCTTAACTTTACTAAACTAAACTTCAACTTTAACAAAAACTCTAAGCTAAGACTCTAAGCTAAAACTCTAAACTAGTTAACTAAAACTAAAGTTTAAACTAAAACTCTAAGCTAAGAGTCTTTAGCTAAAACTTTTTTGTTAGAAACTCTAACAAAAAGTAAACTAAGACTCTAAGCTAAGACTCTAAGCTAAAAAACTCTAAACTCTTAACTATTTAACTAAACTAAACTTTCACTTCAACAAAAACTCTAAGCTAAGACTCTAAGCTAAAACTCTAAACTCTTAACTAACTAACTAAAATAAACTAGAACTCTAACAAAAACTCTAAGCTAAGACTCTAAGCTAAAGTCTAAACTCTTAACTAAAACTAAAAAACTAGAACTCTAACAAAAACTCTAAGCTAAGACTCTAAGCTAAAATTCTAAACTCTTAACTAAAACTAAACTAAACTAGAACTCTAACTAAAACTCTAAGCTAAGACTCTAAGGTAAAACACCAACTCTTAACTAAAACTAAACTAAACTAGAACTCTAACTGAAAAACTCAAAGGTAAAACATTAAACTCTTAACTAAAATTAAACTAAACTAGAACTCTATAAAAAAAACTCTAAGTTAAGACTAAACTAAACTAAGAACTCTAACAAAAACTCTAAGCTAAGACTCTAAGCTAAAAACTCTAACTTTTAACTAAAACTATACTAAACTAGAACTTCAACAAAAACTCTAAACTAAGACTCTAAGCTAAAAACTCTAAACTCTTAACTAAAACTATAATAAACTAGAACTCTAACAAAAACTCTAAGCTAAGACTCTAAGCTAAAATTCTAAACTCTTAACTAAAACTAAACTAAACTAGAACTCTAACTAAAACTCTAAGATATGACTCTAAGGTAAAACACCAAACTCTTAACTAAACTAAACTAAACTATAACTCTAAGCTAAGTCTCTAAGCTAAAACTCGAAACTCTTAACTAAAACTTAACTAAACTACAACTTTAATTAAAACTCTAAGCTATGACTCTAAGCTAAAACTCTAAACTCTTAACTATTACTAAACTAAACTTCAAGTCTAACAAAAACTCTAAGCTAAGACTCTAAGCTAAAACCCTAAACTATTAACTAAAACTAAGCTAAACTGGAACTTCAACAAAAACTCTAAGCTAAGACTCTAAGCTAAAAACTCTAAACTCATAACTAAAACTAAAATAAACTAGAACTCTAACAAAAACTCTAAGCTAAGACTCTAAGCTAAAATTATAAACTCTTAACTAAACTAAACTAAACTAGAACTCTAACTAAAACTCTAAGCTAAGACTCTAATGTAAAAAACCAAACTCTTAACTAAAACTTTAACTAAACTTTAAGTAAAACTTTAAGTAAAACTCTAAGCTAAAACACTAAATTCTTAACTGTAACTAAACTAAACTTCAACTCTAACTAGAACTCTAAGCTAAGACTCTATGGTAAAACTCTAAACTCTTAACTAAAACTAAACTAAACTAGAACTCTAACTAAAACTCTAAGCTAAGACTCTAAGCAAAAAACTCTAAACTCTTAACTAAAACTAAACTAAACTAGAACTCTAACAAAAACTCTAAGCTAAGACTCTCTAAGCTAAAAAAAACTCTAAACTCTTAACTAAAAGTAAACTAAACTAAAACTCTAAGCTAAGAATCTAAGCTAAAACTCTAAACTCTTAACTATTGCTAAACTAAACTTCAACTTTAACAAAAACTCTAAGCTATGACTCTAAGCTAAAACTCTAAACTTCTTAACTATTACTAAACTAAACTTCAACTTTAACAAAAACTCTAAGCTAAGACTCTAAGCTAAAACTCTAAACTCTTAACTATTACTAAACTAAACTAGAACTTCAACAAAAACTCTATGCTAAGACTCTAAGCTAAAAACTCTAAACTCTTAACTAAAACTAAACTAAACTAGAACTCTAACAAAACTCTAAGCTAAGACTCTAAGCTAAAACTCTAAACTCTTAACTATTACTAAACAAACTTCAACTTTAACAAAAACTCTAAGGTAAGACTCTAAGCTAAAACTCTAAACTATTAACTAAAACTAAACTAAACTAGAACTCTAACACAAACTCTAAGCTAAGACTCTAAGCTAAAACTCTAAACTCTTAACTAAAACTAAACTGAAACTAGAACTCTAACAAAAACTCTAAGCTATGACTCTAAGGTAAAACTCTAAACTCTTAACTAAACTTTACTAAACTATAACTTTAACTAAAACTCTAAGCTATAACTCTAAGCTAAAACTCTAAATTCTTAACTATAACTAAACTAAACTAGAACTCTAACAAAAACTCTAAGCTAAGACTCTAAGCTAAAAACTCTAAACTCTTAAACTAAAACTAAACTAACTAAAACTCTAAGCTAAGTATCTAAGCTAAAACTCGAACTCTTAACTAAAACTGAACTAAACTACAACTTTAAGTAAAACTCTAAGCTATGACTCTAAGCTAAAACTCTAAACTCTTAACTAAAACTAAACTAAACTAGAACTTCAACAAAACTCTAAGCTAAGACTCTAAGCTAAAAACTCTAAACTCTTAACTAAAACTAAAATAAACTAGAACTCTAACAAAAACTCTAAGCTAAGACTCTAAGCTAAAATTCTAAACTCTTAACTAAAAAACTAAACTAAACTAGAACTCTCTAACTGAAACTCAAAGGTAAAACATCAAACTCTTAACTAAAATTAAACTAAACTAGAACTCTATAAAAAAAACTCTAAGTTAAGACTAAACTAAACTAGAACTCTAACAAAAACTCTAAGCTAAGACTCTAAGCTAAAAACTCTAAACTTTTAACTAAAACTAAACTAAACTAGAACTTCACAAAAAACTCTAAACTAAGACTCTAAGCTAAAAACTCTAAACTCTTAACTAAAACTAAAATAAACTAGAACTCTAACAAAAACTCTAAACTAAGACTCTAAGATAAAATTCTAAACTCTTAACTAAAACTAAACTAAACTAGAACTCTAACTAAAAACTCTAAGCTAAGACTCTAAGCTAAAAACTCTAAACTCTTAACTAAAACTAAAATAAACTTGAACTCTAACAAAAACTCTAAGCTAAGACTCTAAGCTAAAATTCTAAACTCTTAAACTAAAAAAAACTAAACTAAACTAACTCTAACTAAAACTCTAAGCTAAGACTCTAAGGTAAAACACCAAACTCTTAACTAAAACTAAACTAAACTAGAACTCTAACTGAAAACTCAAGGTAAAACATCAAACTCTTAACTAAAATTAAACTAAACTAGAACTCTATCAAAAAAAGACTCTAAGTTAAGACTAAACTAAACTAGAACTCTAACAAAAACTCTAAGCTAAGACTCTAAGCTAAAAACTCTAAACTTTTAACTAAAACTAAACTAAACTAGAACTTCAACAAAAACTCTAAGCTAAGACTCTAAGCTAAAAACTCTAAACTCTTAACTAAAACTAAAATAAACTAGTACTCTAACAAAAACTCTAAGCTAAGACTCTAAGCTAAAATTCTAAACTCTTAACTAAAACTAAACTAAACTAGAAAAACTCTAACTAAGACTCTAAGAAGCTATGACTCTAAGGTAAAACCTCAAACTTAACTAAAACTAAACTAAACTAGAACTCTATCAAAAACTCTAAGCTAAGACTCTAAGCTAAAAACTCTATAACTCTTAACTAAAACTAAAATAAACTAGAACTCTAACAAAAACTCTAAGCTAAGACTCTAAGCTAAAATTCTAAACTCTTAACTAAAACTAAACTAAACTAGAACTCTAACTAAAACTCTAAGCTATGACTCTAAGGTAAAACATCGAACTCTTAACTAAAACTAAACTAAACTAGAACTCTATCAAAAACTCTAAGCTAAGACTCTAAGCTAAAAAACTCTAAACTCTTAACTAAAACTAAACTAAAACTATAACTCTAAGCTAAGTCTCTAAGCTAAAACTCTAAACTATTAACTAAACTAAACTAGAACTTCAACATAAACTCTACGCTAAGACTCTAAGCTAAAAACTCTAAACTCTTAACTATTACTAAACTAAACTAGAACTTCAACAAAAACTCTATGCTAAGACTCTAAGCTAAAAAATCTAAACTCTTAACTAAAACTAAACTAAACTAGAACTCTAACAAAAACTCTAAGCTAAGACTCTAAGCTAAAACTCTAAACTCTTAACTATTACTAAAGTAAACTTCAACTTTAACAAAAACTCTAAGGTAAGACTCTAAGCTAAAACTCTAAACTATTAACTAAAACTAAACTGAACTAGAACTCTAACAAAAACTCTAAGCTAAGACTCTAAGCTAAAAAACTCTAAACTCTTAACTAAAACTAAACTAAACTAGAACTTAACAAAAACTCTAAGCTAAGACTCTAAGCTAAAAACTCTAAACTCTTAACTAAAACTAAAATAAACTAGAACTCTAACAAAAACTCTAAGCTAAGACTCTAAGCTAAAACTCTAAACTCTTAACTAAAACTAAAATAAACTAGAACTCTAACAAAAACTCTAAGCTAAGACTCTAAGCTAAAATTCTAAACTCTTAACTAAAACTAAACTAAACTAGAACTCTCACTAAAACTCTAAGCTAAGACTCTAAGGTAAAACACCAACCTCTTAACTAAAACTAAACTAAACTAGAACTATAACTGAAACTCAAAGGTAAAACATAAACTCTTAACTAAAATTAAACTAAACTAGAACTCTATAAAAAAAACTCTAAGTTAAGACTAAACTAAACTAGAACTCTAACAAAAACTCTAAGCTAAGACTCTAAGCTAAAAACTCTAGACTTTTAACTAAAACTATACTAAACTAGAACTTCAACAAAAACTCTAAACTAAGACTCTAAGCTAAAAAAACTCTAAACTCTTAACTAAAACTATAATAAACTAGAACTCTAACAAAAACTCTAAGCTAAGACTCTAAGCTAAAATTCTAAACTCTTAACTAAAACTAAACTAAACTAGAACTCTAACTAAAACTCTAAGATATGACTCTAAGGTAAAACACCAAACTCTTAACTAAACTAAACTATAACTCTAAGCTAAGTCTCTAAGCTAAAACTCGAAACTCTTAACTAAAACTTAACTAAACTACAACTTTAATTAAAACTCTAAGCTATGACTCTAAGCTAAAACTCTAAACTCTTAACTATTACTAAACTAAACTTCAAGTCTAACAAAAACTCTAAGCTAAGACTCTAAGCTAAAACCCTAAACTATTAACTAAAACTAAGCTAAACTGGAACTTCAACATAAACTCTAAGCTAAGACTCTAAGCTAAAAACTCGAAACTCATAACTAAAACTAAAATAAACTAGAACTCTAACAAAAACTCTAAGCTAAGACTCTAAGCTAAAATTATAAACTCTTAACTAAAACTAAACTAAAACTAGAACTCTAACTCAAACTCTAAGCTAAGACTCTAAGGTAAAAAACCAAACTCTTAACTAAAACTTTAACTAAACTACAACTTTAAGTAAAACTCTAAGCTAAAACACTAAATTCTTAACTGTAACTAAACTAAACTTCAACTCTAACTAGAACTTTAAGCTAAGATTCTATGGTAAAACTCTAAACTCTTAACTAAAACTAAACTAAACTAGAACTCTAACTAAAACTCTAAGCTAAGACTCTAAGCAAAAAACTCTAAACTCTTAACTAAAACTAAACTAAACTAGAACTCTAACAAAAACTCTAAGCTAAGACTCTAAGCTAAAAAACTCTAAACTCTTAACTAAAAGTAAACTAAACTAAAACTCTAAGCCAAGAATCTAAGCTAAAACTCTAAACTCTTAACTATTGCTAAACTAAACTTCAACTTTAACAAAAACTCTAAGCTATGACTCTAAGCTAAAACTCTAAATTCTTAACTATTACTAAACTAAACTTCAACTTTAACAAAAACTCTAAGCTAAGACTGTAAGCTAAAACTCAAAACTCTTAACTATTACTAAACTAAACTAGAACTTCAACAAAAACTCTATGCTAAGACTCTAAGCTAAAAACTCTAAACTCTTAACTAAAACTAAACTAAACTAGAACTCTAACAAAAACTCTAAGCTAAGACTCTAAGCTAAAACTCCAAACTCTTAACTATTACTAAACTAAAACTTCAACTTTAACAAAAACTCTAAGGTAAGACTCTAAGCTAAAACTCTAAACTATTAACTAAAACTAAACTAAACTAGAACTCTAACACAAACTATAAGCTAAGACTCTAAGCTAAAACTCTAAACTCTTAACTAAACTAAACTGAACTAGAACTCTAACAAAAACTCTAAGCTATGACTCTAAGGTAAAACTCTAAACTCTTAACTAACTAAACTTTACTAAACTATAACTTTAACTAAAACTCTAAGCTATAACTCTACGCTAAAACTCTAAATTCTTAACTATAACTAAACTAAACTAGAACTCTAACAAAAACTCTAAGCTAAGACTCTAAGCTAAAAAACTCTAAACTCTTAACTAAAACTAAGCTAAACTATAACTCTAAGCTAAGTATCTAAGCTAAAACTCGAAACTCTTAACTAAAACTGAACTAAACTACAACTTTAAGTAAAACTCTATGCTATGACTCTAAGCTAAAACTCTAAACTATTAACTAAAAAACTAAACTAAACTAGAACTTCAACAAAACTCTAAGCTAAGACTGTAAGCTAAAAACTCTAAACTCTTAACTAAAACTAAAATAAACTAGAACTCTAACAAAAACTCTAAGCTAAGACTCTAAGCTAAAATTCTAAACTCTTAATTAAAACTAAAACTAAACTAGAACTCTAACTGAAACTCAAAGGTAAAACATCAAACTCTTAACTAAAATTAAACTAAACTAGAACTCTATAAAAAAAACTCTAAGTTAAGACTAAACTAAACTAGAACTCTAACAAAAACTCTAAGCTAAGACTCTAAGCTAAAAAACTCTAAACTCTTAACTAAAACTAAACTAAACTAGAACTTCAACAAAAACTCTAAACTAAGACTCTAAGCTAAAAACTCTAAACTCTTAACTAAAACTAAAATAAACTAGAACTCTAACAAAAACTCTAAACTATGACTCTAAGATAAAATTCTAAACTCTTAACTAAAACTAAACTAAACTAGAACTCTAACTAAAACTCTAAGCTAAGACTCTAAGCTAAAAACTCTAAACTCTTAACTAAAACTAAAATAAACTTGAACTCTAACAAAAACTCTAAGCTAAGACTCTAAGCTAAAATTCTAAACTCTTAACTAAAACAAAACTAAACTATAACTCTAACTAAAACTCTAAGCTAAGACTCTAAGGTAAAACACCAAACTCTTAACTAAAACTAAACTAAACTAGAACTCTAACTGAAACTCAAAGGTAAAACATCAAACTCTTAACTAAAATTAAACTAAACTAGAACTCTATCAAAAAAAACTCTAAGTTAAGACTAAACTAAACTAGAACTCTAACAAAAACTCTAAGCTAAGACTCTAAGCTAAAAACTCTAAACTTTTAACTAAAACTAAACTAAACTAGAACTTCAACAAAAAACTCTAAGCTAAGACTCTAAGCTAAAAACTCTAAACTCTTAACTAAAACTAAAATAAACTAGTACTCTAACAAAAACTCTAAGCTAAGACTCTAAGCTAAAATTCTAAACTCTTAACTAAAACTAAACTAAACTAGAACTCTAACTAAGACTCTAAGCTATGACTCTAAGGTAAAACCTCAAGTTCTTAACTAAAACTAAACTAAACTAGAACTCTATCAAAAACTCTAAGCTAAGACTCTAAGCTAAAAACTCTATACTCTTAACTAAAACTAAAATAAACTAGAACTCTAACAAAAACTCTAAGCTAAGACTCTAAGCTAAAATTCTAAACTCTTAACTAAAACTAAACTAAACTAGAACTCTAACTAAAACTCTAAGCTATGACTCTAAGGTAAAAACATCGAACTCTTAACTAAAACTAAACTAAACTAGAATTCTATCAAAAACTCTAAGCTAAGACTCTAAGCTAAAAAACTCTAAACTCTTAACTAAAACTAAACTAAACTCTAACTATAACTCTAAGCTAAGTCTCTAAGCTAAAACTCTAAACTATTAAACTAAACTAAACTAGAACTTCAACATAAACTCTAAGCTAAGACTCTAAGCTAAAAACTCTAAACTCTTAACTAAAACTAAAATAAACTAGAACTCTAACAAAAACTCTATGCTAAGACTATAAGCTAAAACACCAAACTCTTAACTAAACTAAACTAAACTCTAACTGAAACTCAAAGGTAAAACATCAAACTCTTAACTAAATTAAACTAAACTAGAACTCTAACAAAAAAAGTCTAAGTTAAGACTCTTAGCTAAAACTCTAAACTCTTAACTATTGCTAAACTAAACTTCAACTTTAACAAAAACTCTAAGCTAAGACTCTAAGCTAAAACTCTAAACTCTTAACTATTACTAAACTAAACGAGAACTTCAACAAAAACTCTATGCTAAGACTCTAAGCTAAAAAATCTAAACTCTTAACTAAAACTAAACTAAACTAGAACTCTAACAAAAACTCGAAGCTAAGACTCTAAGCTAAAACTCTAAACTCTTAACTATTACTAAAGTGAACTTCAACTTTAACCAAAACTCTAAGGTAAGACTCTAAGCTAAAACTCTAAACTATTAACTAAAACTAAACTAAACTAGAACTCTAACACAAACTATAAGCTAAGACTCTAAGCTAAAACTCTAAACTCTTAACTAAAACTAAACTGAACTAGAACTCTAACAAAAACTCTAAGCTTTGACTCTATGGTAAAACTCTAAACTCTTAACTATAACTTTACTAAACTATAACTTTAACTAAAACTCTAAGCTTTGACTCTAAGGCTAAAACTCTAAATTCTTAACTATAACTAAACTAAACTAGAACTCTAACAAAAACTCTAAACTAAGACTCTAAGCTAAAAAACTCTAAACTCTTAACTAAAACTAAACTAAACTATAACTCTAAGCTAAGTCTCTAAGCTAAAACTCGAAACTCTTAACTAAAACTTAACTAAACTACAACTTTAAGTAAAACTCTAAGCTATGACTCTAAGCTAAAACTCTAAACTATTAACTAAAACTAAACTAAACTAGAATTTCAACAAAAACTCTAAGCTAAGACTCTAAGCTAAAAACTCTAAACTCTTAACTAAAACTAAAATAAAACTAGAACTCTAACTAAAACTCTAAGCTAAGACTCTAAGCTAAAATTCTAAACTCTTAACTAAAACTAAACTAAACTAGAACTCTAACTAAAATTCTAAGCTAAGACTCTAAGGTAAAACACACCAAACTCTTAACTAAAACTAAACTAAACTAGAACTATAACTGAAACTCAAAGGTAAAACATTAAACTCTTAACTAAAATTAAACTAAACTAAAACTCTATAAAAAAAACTCTAAGTTAAGACTAAACTAAACTAGAACTCTAACAAAAAACTCTAAGCTAAGACTCTAAGCTAAAAACTCTAAACTTTTAACTAAAACTATACTAAACTAGAACTTCAACAAAAACTCTAAACTAAGACTCTAAGGTAAAACACCAAACTCTTAACTAAAATTTAACTAAACTACAACTTTAAGTAAAACTCTAAGCTATGACTCTAAGCTAAAACACTAAATTCTTAACTGTAAACTAAACTAAACTTCAACTCTAACTAAACTCTAAGCTAAGACTCTATGGTAAAACTCTAAACTCTTAACTAAAACTAAACTAAAACTAAACTAGAACTCTAACAAAAACTCTAAGCTAAGACTCTAAGCTAAAAAACTCTAAACTCTTAACTAAAAGTAAACTAAACTAAAACTCTAAGCTAAGAATCTAAGCTAAAACTCTAAACTCTTAAAATTGCTAAACTAAACTGCAACTTTAACAAAAACTCTAAGCTATGACTCTAAGCTAAAACTCTAAACTCTTAACTATTACTAAACTAAACTTCAACTTTAACAAAAACTCTAAGCTAAGACTCTAAGCTAAAACTCTAAACTCTTAACTATTACTAAACTAAACTAGAACTTCAACAAAAACTCTATGCTAAGACTCTAAGCTAAAAACTCTAAACTCTTAACTAAAACTAAACTAAACTAGAACTCTAACAAAAACTCTAAGCTAAGACTCTAAGCTAAAACTCCAAACTCTTAACTATTACTAAACGAAACTTCAACTTTAACAAAAACTCTAAGGTAAGACTCTAAGCTAAAACTCGAAACTATTAACTAAAACTAAACTAAACTAGGACTCTAACACAAACTATAAGCTAAGACTCTAAGCTAAAACTCTAAACTCTTAACTAAAACTAAACTGAACTAGAACTCTAACAAAAACTCTAAGCTATGACTCTAAGCTAAAATTCTAAACTCTTAACTAAAACTAAACTAAACTAGAACTCTAACTAAAACTCTAAGCTATGACTCTAAGGTAAAACATCGAACTCTTAACTAAAACTAAACTAAACTAGAACTCTATCAAAAACTCTAAGCTAAGACTCTAAGCTAAAAAACTCTAAACTCTTAACTAAAACTAAACTAAAACTATAACTCTAAGCTAAGTCTCTAAGCTAAAACTCTAAACTATTAACTAAAACTAAACTAAAATAGAACTTCAACATAAACTCTACGCTAAGACTCTAAGCTAAAAACTCTAAACTCTTAACTAAAACTAAAATAAACTAGAACTCTAACAAAAATTCTATGCTAAGACTATAAGCTAAAACACCAAACTCTTAACTAAACTAAACTAGAACTCTAACTGAAACTCAAAGGTAAAACATCAAACTCTTAACTAAAATTAAACTAAACTAGAACTCTAACTGAAACTCAAAGGTAAAACATCAAACTCTTAACTAAAATTAAACTAAACTAGAACTCTAACAAAAAAAGTCAAAGTTAAGACTCTAAGCTAAAACTCGAAACTCTTAACTAAAACTTAGCCAAACTAAAACATTAAGTAAAACTCTAAGGTATGACTCCAAGCTAAAACTCGAAACTCTTAACTGTAACTAAACTAAACTTCAAAACTAACTAAAACTCTAAGCTAAGACTCTAAGCTAAAAACTCTAAATTCTTAACTAAAACTAAACTAAACTAGAACTCTAACAAAAACTCTAAGCTAAGACTCTAAGCTAAAACTCGAAACTCTTAACTAAAACTCAACCAAACTATAACTTTAAGTAAAATTCTAAGCTAAGACTCTAAGCTAAAACTCTAAATTCTTAACTGTAACTAAACTAAACTAAACTAGAACTCTAAATAAAACTCTAAGCTAAGACTCTAAGCTAAAAACTCTAAACTCTTAATTAAAACTAAACTTAACTAGAACTCTAACAAAAACTCTAAGCTAAGACTCTAAGCTAAAAACTCTAAACTTTTAACTAAAACTAAACCAAACTAAAACTCTAGGCTAAAAGGATGGGTACTTCAATTGTAAAATGGGTTTAGGATGGTCACTAAGAAAGGAACTTGCTCTGAAATGGTCTTTGAAAAGTATTTCTTGGTGTTGAGGTAACCAAAAAGCTGTAAAGTATAGCTGTAGGTGAAAAAGATAAGTACTTCAAGTTGGAAAATGGGTTTAGGAGGGACATTACGAAAGTAACTTGCTCTGAAATGGTCTTTGAAAAGTATTTCTTGGTGTTGAGGTATCCAAAAAGCTGTAAAGTATAGTTGTGGGTGAAAAAGATAAGTACTTCAAGTTGAAAAATGGGTTTAGGATGGACATTAAGAAAGGAACTTGTTCCCGTCAGAACCTCCTGATAGGGTTCTACCGATTATGTAATCAATTTCTCAGAAATCCAATTGCCTTAGTCGATTACGTCATTCTATGCTAATATATGGACCCCCGTCATGACCTTCTGATAGGGTTCTACCGATTATGTAATCAATTTCTCAGAAATCCAACTGTCCTAGTCGATTACGTCATTCTATGCCCATATATGGACCTCCGTCATGACCTTCTGATAGGGTTCTACCGATTATGTAATCAATTTCTCAGAAATCCAACTGTCCTAGTCGATTACGTCATTTTATGCCGATATATGGACTCCCGTCATGACCTTCTGATAGGGTTCTACCGATTATGTAATCATTTCTCAGAAATTCATTTGTCCTAGTTGATTACGTCATTCTATGCACATAAATGGATTCCCGTCACGAGCTCCTGATAGGGTTCTACCGATTATGTAATCAATTTCTCGGGAATTCTCTCCCTTCGATTACGCAATCAATATATCTCTTCCCCAGCTTCCCCTTAGAAACAACAAATTAATTCCCCTTTCTTGAATCAATAATTCCCCTTAGAAACAACAAATTAATTCCCCTTTCATGAATCAATAATTCCCCTTAGAAACAACAAATTAATTCCCCTTTCTTGAATCAATAATTCCCCTTAGAAACAACAAATTAATTCCCCTTTCGTGTCAAATCAATCAACCATGAAATCATCTGTCACGTGTGATCTAAACTTTGCCCCGGAAACAATTCTGGTCGAACTCCAAAGATATTAATAAACTTCCGGAAACAATTCTCCTTGGAAACAATAAATTAATCGACCTTGGAAAAATAGGTCATTGACCCGTTCTTGGATCGATAAAATTATGTAAAAAAGTTGTAGGTGGCAGCAGGGGTGAGGGGACACGAGTATAAGATAGTTTTTCTACTGGCACCGTTCATTAGAAGTATATAACCGCTACTCCCTGAAGACGACTGCGGTCTAACGACCAATCCTTAACCAATTCTCACTTGTCTTTTAATTCTGTTTTCCGAATTATTATAATCAAAAAAGATAAACTAATTTTGCAGAACTTTGTTGCCACTTAAGTAAGTTCTAATGACAGTTCTAAGTAAGGGAATTCGTTATTTAAGTAAGGGAATGATTTTTTTTACCGTTAGGGGAACGGGCAGCAGCCATACTCTTGTTTGTAGTGAAGACACCCTTCATTAGAGGTACATAACCCCTACTCCCTGAAGACGACTGCGGTCTAACGACCAATCCATAACCAATTCTCACTTGTCTTTGAATTCTGTTCTCCCAATTATTATAATCAAAAAAGGTAAACTAATTTTGCAGGACTTTGTTGCCACTTAAGTAAGTTCTAATGACAGTTCTAAGTAAGAGAATTCCTTATTTAAGTAAGAGGGTGATATTTTTACCGTTAGTGGAACGGGCAGCAGCCATACTCTTGTTTTTAGTGAAGACACACCGTTCATTAGAAGCACATAACCCCTACTCCCTGAAGACGACTGCGGTCTAACGACCAATCCTTAACCAATTCTCACTTGTCTTTGAATTCTGTTCTCCCAATTATTGTAATCAAAACAGGTAAACTAATTTTGCAGAACTTTGTTGCCACTTAAGTAAGTTCTAATGACAGTTCTAAGTAAGAGAATGCGTTATTTAAGTAAGGGAATGATTTTTTTTACCGTTAGGGGAACGGGCAGCAGCCATACTCTTGTTTTTAGTGAAGATACCGTTCATTAGAAGTACATAACCCCTATTCCCCTGAAGACGACTGCGGTCTAACGACCAATCCTTAACCAATTCTCACTTGTCTTTGAATTCTGTTCTCCCAATTATTATAATCAAAAAAGGTAAACTAATTTTGCAGAACTTTGTTGCCCTTAAGTAAGTTCTAATGACAGTTCTAAGTAAGAGAATGCGTTATTTAAGTAAGAGGATGATATTTTTACCGTTAGGGGAACGGGCAGTAGCCATACTCTTGTTTGTAGTGAGGACACTGTTTATTAGAAGTACATAACCCCTACTCCCTGAAGACGACTGCGGTCTAACGACCAATCCTTAACCAATTCTCACTTGTCTTTGAATTCTGTTCTCCCAATTATTATAATCAAAATAGGTAAACTAATTTTGCAAAACTTTGTTGCCACTTAAGTAAGTTTTAATGATAGTTCTAAGTAAGAGAATTCGTTATTTAAGTAAGGGAATGATTATTTTACCTTTAGGGGAACGGGCAGCAGCCATACTCTTGTTTGTAGTGAAGACACCGTTCATTAGAGGTACATAACCCCTACTCCCTGAAGACGACTGCGGTCTAAAGACCAATCCATAACCAATTCTCACTTGTCTTTGAATTCTGTTCTCCCAATTATTATAATCAAAAAAGGTAAACTAATTTTGCAGAACTTTGTTGCCACTTAAGTAAGTTTTAATGATAGTTCTAAGTAAGAGAATTCGTTATTTCAGTAAGGGAATGATTTTTTTACCGTTAGGGGAACGGGCAGCAGCCATACTCTTGTTTTTAGTGAAGACACCGTTCATTAGAAGTACATGACCCCTACTCCCTGAAGACGACTGCGGTCTAACGACCAATCCTTAACCAATTCTCACTTGTCTTTGAATTCTGTTCTCCCAATTATTATAATCAAAAAAGGTAAACTAATTTTGCAGAACTTTTGTTGTCACTTAAGTAAGTTCTAATGACAGTTCTAAGTAAGAAAATTCGTTATTTAAGTAAGGGAATGATTTTCTTACCGTTAGAGGGACGGGCAGCAGCCATACTCTTGTTTGTAGTGAAGACACCGTTCATTAGAAGTACATAACCCCTACTCTCTGAAGACGACTGCGATCTAACGACCAATCCTTAACCCATTTCTCACTTGTCTTTGAATTCTGTTCTCCAAGTTATTATAATCAAAAAAAGGTAAACTAATTTTGCAGAACTTTGTAGCTACTTAAATAAGAGACTAATAATAATAAGTAAGAGAATGGTTATTTAAGTAAGAGAATGATACTTTTACCGTTTGAGAAACGGGCAGCAGTCATACTCTTGTTTGTAGTGAAGACACCATTCATTAGAAGAACATAACCCCAACTCTTTCGGAAAGAATTGGTGAAAAAAAAAACTTTTCGAAAGATTTTTTTTAAATTAATATTTGTTCGTTTTTTTATTGCAAAAAGTTTCAAGTTTTTTCAAAACTCCTAATTTCAAAATAAGATTTTTTTTTTTCAACATCAAACTTTCATCAGAGTATCAAAACTAATATCAAAGCAACAATATCAAAGTACCAAAGCATCAAAGTAAAGAAAGGATCAAAGTTAACAAGGTATCAAAGTAAACAAAGTATCATAGTAACAATAAGCAACTTGCACAACTTACAGCCCTTGCACCGTAAATTGAACTGACCACGTAAATCACTAAATCCAAGTATCAGAGTAAACAAAGGATCAAAGTAACAATAATTATTTTCGGTAGATCAGAACCATTTCCTCGGGGCTGGGAGGGGTCATTCCCGGAAACATAGTGATTTGACCTTTGAACTATTTTGAACAAAATGGCTATCTCGAAATTTTGACCGGATATTATTTGGGAAAGTGGGCTGTGGGCTAGTTGGCCATTGATCCCTTTTGACTCTTAAAAAAGAGCTAGAAGTCTCGATTTCCGATCGAATGAGCCCCCTCCAAAGTTAATCCTACCACCCGTTCTACACAACCTTAAATTTTTAATAATGGGAAACTTACATAAGTTACAATCCTTGCCCCAGGGGCTGGGAAAGATTTCTCAACCCCTAAGTTACAGTAAACTGAATTTTGGACTATTTTGAACAAAATTGCCATTTCAAAATTTCATTCCATTCATAAGAAGCATTTGGAGAAAAAGGCACAGGAGGGGGGAGGCTTGTTACTTTTTGATCACTTTCGACTCTTAAGAACTTACAACTTACATAAGTTACAACTCTTGTCCTGGGTGCTGTGGAGGATTTCTCAATCCCTAATTTATAGTAATTTTAATTTATGACTATTTTGAACAAAATGGCCATCTCGAAATTTTTATCGGATGTATTTGGGGAAAAAGGCGTGGCTGGGGATGGGGTTACCCTCCGATCACTTTTGATGACTCTTATAAAGGTAACTAAAACTTTTATTTTTTAATCAAACGACCCATCTCTGAAGTTTATACGACAACCCCTTGCATAAAACTTTATATGTCCTCGAGGCATAGCTTACAAACACTTACCCCCGGGTGATGTTTCTCCTGGAGTGATGTTGGGGGCGGGCGGGGCCCGGCTCGACCCCGGAGTTTTCGTTATTTAATCTTTAAACTATTTTGAACAAAATTGCTATCTCAAAATTTTGATTGGATGCGTTTGGGGAAAAGGGGCCTTGGGCGGGGAAGGGGCTAGTTGCCCTCCAATCCCTTTCAGCTCTTTAGAAGGGCACTAGAAATTCTGATGTACAATCCAATAATCCCCCTCCAAAGTTCATATGACCATCCCTTCCATAAAAACCTTAAATGCCCCCAGGCCACATTTTACAACACTTGCCCCTGAAATTCTGGATGGGGGCTGTCTTATCTCTGGAGTTTTTCGTCTATTTTGAACGAAATTGCTATATAAAAAATTCGATTGGACACATTTGGGGGAAAGAAGGTTGGGAGGGAGGGGGCTAGTTGCCATCGGATCAGTTTTGACTCTTGAAAGGTTAATTAGAACTTTCAATTTCTAATCATTTGAGTCACCTTCAAAGTTTATACGACCACCTCTTCCATAAAAACCTTATATGCTCCCGTGGCATAAGTTACAACCCTTCCCCTGGCTCTGAGCGGGGGGGGGGAGTTATGTTGACAATGAAATTTTTGTTATCTTATCGTTGAACTATTTCAAACAAACTGGCTATGTCAAATGCATTTGGAAAAAAGAGGGTGGATGGTGTTTCTGTCAGGGGAGTGGGAGGTACCCTCGATTAACTTTTGACTCATAAAAATGTAACTAGAACTCTCAATTTCCAATCAAATAAGCCACCTTTTAAGTATATAGGACCACCCCTTACATAGAAATCTTATACGCCTCTGGAACACAACTTAAAACACTTGCCCCTGGGCTCTGGTGGGTTGTGTTGACCCCAGAATTTCTTTATTGACGTTTGAAGCATTAAAAAAAAAATGGCTATCGCAAAATTTGTATCGGATGGATTTGGGGAAAACGGCTAGGGAGGGGGGGGGGCTAGTTGCACTCAGATCTCTTTCGACTCTTAAAAAAATGAACTAGAACTTTCAATTTCTAATCAAACGATCCACCTTCAAAGTTCGTACGACCGCCTCTTGCATAAAAAACCTTATACACCTCGGGGGCATAAGTTAAAACATTTGCCCCTGGGCTCTGGGGGGTTGTGTCGACCGTGGAGGTTTTGTTATCTAATGTTTGAACTATTTAAAAAAAATATCGCAAAACTTGTATCGGATGGATTCGGGGGAAAAAGGGCTAGGGGGCTAGTTGCCATCGGATCTCTTTTGACTCTTAAAAAGTGAACTAGAACTTTCAATTTCCAATCAAATGAGCCCTCTCCGAAATTTATACGACTATCCCTGCCCTAACAACCATATATGCCCCCAGAGCATGACTTCCAACACCTGCCCCTGGGCTCTAGATGGTTGTGTCGACACCAGAGTGATTCTTATCTGACCTTTGAACTATTTTTAACAAAATAGCTATCTCAAAATTTTAGCGGACGGGTTTGGGGAAAAAAGGGCTTGGAGGGGCTAGTTACCCTGGGATCTCTTTTGACTCTTATAAGTAAACTAGAAATTTCAGTTTCCAATCAAATGAGCCTTCTCTGAAGTTTATACGAGCATCCTGTCATATGAAACATATATGCCACACAGACATAACTTAAAACGCCTGCCCCCGGGTCCTTGGGGGCTGCGTCAACACCGGAGTTTTTGTTATCTGACCTTTGAACTATTTTAAAACAAAGTCTATCTCAAAATTTGTATCGGATGGTTTGGTTGAAAAGGGCATGGGGGACAGGTTTCCCTCCGATCTCTTTTGACTCTAAAAGAGTGAACTAGAACTTTTAATTTCCATTCAAGTGAGCCCTCTCTGAAGTTTATACGAGCATCCCTTCCGCAAGAACAATTTATGCCCTTAAGAATAACTTATAACACCTGCCCCCGGGCCCTGGAGGGGAGATGTATCGACACCAGAGTTTTTCTTATCTGACCTTTGAACTATTTTTAACAAAATAGCTATCTCAAAATTTTTCTCAAATGTGTTTTTGTGGGGAAAAGGGCGTGGGCAATGGCTAGTTGCCATCGGATCGTTTTTTTTTTACTCTTAAAAATTGAACTAGAACTTTCAATTTTCAATCAAATGAGCCCTCTCCGAAGTTTACTTTGTTGAAAAAATTCCTTTAAATGTTTTAATTTTTTTTTTAATTTTAATAAATCAAAAATCCGTTAAGATTTTAAGGAATAAATATCAGCATATGTATAATAAAATGACATTGCACATTTTTTTTCAGGAAATTCATTTGAGTTTTTTCAGTAGAGTACAAATTATATTCTGGCTTTTAGAAAGCATAGGGTTCTAGAACGCTACTCATA
Organism: Artemia sinica; assembly: GCA_027921565.1. Taxonomy (NCBI): domain Eukaryota; kingdom Metazoa; phylum Arthropoda; class Branchiopoda; order Anostraca; family Artemiidae; genus Artemia; species Artemia sinica. The sequence goes on along the minus strand of CM051268.1, from coordinate 45,624,081 downwards.
TTAATTTCTGCTCGTTCTGAGTTTGACTCTGTGATTTATTTTAATTTCTGTTTGTTTTGGGTTTCATTTATTTATTGATACTGATTTGTGATAGTTGCATGCTTGGTAGATTATCTTATTCTATTTTTGTTCATTTTTTGGTTTAATAAAGCTCTTTACTTTTTCTGAAAAACTTATTTTGTGGGAAAAGTTTTTTTAAATTAATTTCTGTTCGTTTTATGTCGACATAGTCTTTTTCAGGGAAAAAGAATGAGCCTCTTCTAAAGTTATACAACCATCCCTTCCATAGAAACCTAAGCATCCCCTGGGCATAACTTACAAAACACCCTTGCCCCTAATCTCTGAGGTTTGTTTCAACCCCAAAAGCCATGTTATATGATATTTAGACTATTTTGAATAGAATGTCTATCTCAAAATTTCTATTAGATGCATTTTGGACGATGCAACTGGTGTGTGTGTATGTGTGTGTGTGGGGGGGGGGGGGGGGGGGGGCAGCTGCCCTTAGATCACTTTGACTCTTAAAACCAGCACTAGAGCATCTGATTACCAATCCAAGAAGCCCCCCTACGAAGTTTAAATGACCCTACTTTCTATGAAAACCTTATATGCCCCCAGGGCATTGCTTACAACCTTAGCCCTGAGCGTTGTGGAGGGGGGGGTTATACTCAAAGACATAATTTCCAGACCCTTCAACTACGTTCAACAAAATACCTATATCAAAATGTTGATTGAAAGTGTTTGGGGAAATGATGGGCGTTGGGGGGCATTCGCCCTCCGATCGCTTTTGACTATTAATAAGGGCACTAGCCCTCTCAATTCCCAAATGGATGTACCATTTTTGAAGTTTCTACGAATACGCTTTCTACAAAAGCCTTATATGCCCCAGGGTATAACTTAAAACTTTTGCCCTGGGGGATGTGGGGGGTTTGTCATCCTCAAAGGCATTATTTCCGAACCTTTCAACTACGTTGAAAAAAAATTACTATCTCAAAATTTTCATTGAATGTGTTTGGAGAAATGGTAAAGTGAGAGGGTGGTTAGTTGCCCTTCAATCACTTTTGACTATTAAAAAGGGCACTACCCCTTTCAATTTACAATCGAATGAGCCCTTTTTAAAGTTTCTACAACACATTAAATAAGAACCTTGTATGCCCCCAGGGCATGCTTACAATCCTTGCCCTGAGGGTTCCGGGGGAGACCTAATTTCCAGAAATTTTAAACTACGTTGAAAAAAATGGCTGTCTCAAAATTTGCTTGGATGTGTTTGGGAAAATGGTGGACGTGAGAAATGGGTTAGTTATCCTTCAATCACTTTTGACAATTAAAAAGGGCACTAACCCTTTCAATTTCCAATGGAATGAGCCCTTTTTGAAATTTCTACAACAACGCTTTCTATAAAAAGCTTATATGCCCCCAGGGCATAACTTACAATCCTTACCCTGAGGGCTGGGGGGCAGTTTTCATCGTCAAAGACCTAATTCCGGGAACTTTCAACTACGTTGAAAAAGTGGCTATCTAAAGATTTTGATTGGATATATTTGTGGAAATGGTGGGCGTAACAGGGGGGCTAGTTGCCCTCCAATCACTTTCCACTATTACAAAGGGCACTAGCTCTTTCAATATCCAATTGTTAGAGCCCTTTTTGAAGTTTCTACAAAAAAAAAACTTTTTATAAAAAGCTTGTATGCCCTCAGGGTATAACTTACAACCCTTGCCCTGAGGGTTGTGGGGGATCCTCAAAGGAATAATTTCCAGAACTTTCAACTACATTGAAAAAAAAATGGTTATCTCAATATTTTGGATGGATGTGTTGGGAGAAATGGTGAGTTTGAGAGGGGGGAGCACTAGTAATTTCAATTTCCAATTGAATGAGTCCTTTTTGAAGTTTCTGCGACAACGCTATCTATAAAAACCCTGTATGGCCCCAGGACATAACTTTCAACCCTTGCATTCATGGGTGTGGGGGCTTTGTCATCCTCAAAGACATAATATCCAGAAAATTCAATTACGTTGAACAAAATGGTTATCTCAATATATTGATTGGATGTGTCTGGGGGAATGGTGGGCGTGAGAGGTTAGTTGCCCTCCAATCACTTTCGACTATTAAAAAGGGCACTAGCCCTTTCAGTTTACAATAAAATGAACTTTTTTTGAAGTTTCTACGACAACACTTTCTATTAAAACCTTACGTGCCCCAGGTCCCTTGCTACAGGTCCCTACAAGCCTTGCACTGGGGGTTGTAGGGGGGGGGGGGGTTTGTCATCCTCAAAGACCTAATTTCCAGAGCTTTCAACTACGTTGAAAAAATAGCTATCTCAAAACTTGATTGGATTTGTTTGGGAAAATGATGGGCGTGAGAGGGGGGTTAGTTGCCGTCCAATCACTCTCTACTATGAAAAAGGGCACTAGCCCTTTTCATAGGTCTTTGAGGATTGTCATCCTCAATGACACAATTTCCAGAATTTTCAACAACGTTGACCAAAATTGTTTGGGGAAATGGCGGGCGTGAGCGTGAGCCTTTTAACTATGCTGAACAAAATGGGTATCTCAAAATTTGGATTTTGTGTGTTAGGGAAAATGGTGAGCGTGAGATGATGGTTAGTTGGCCACCGATCAATTTCGGCTATAAAAAAAGGGCACCAGCCCTTTTCATAGGTCTTTGAGGATTGTCATCCTCAAAGGCGCAATTTACAGAATTTTCAACTACGTTGAACAATGTGGCTATCTCAAAATTTTTATTGGATGTTTTTGGGGAAATGGCGGACGTGAGAAGAGGGTTAGGTGCCGTCCAATCCCTCTCTACTATGAAAAAGGGTACAAGCCCTTTTCATAGGTCTTTGAGGATTGTCATCCTCAAAGACACAATTTACGGAATTTTCAACAACGTTGAACAAAATGGCTATCTCAAAATTTTGATTCGATGTGTTTTGGGGAAATGGCGGGCGTAAGATGGGGGTTATTTTCTCTCCAGTCACTTTTGACTATTAAACAGGGCACTATCCCATTTCAATTTCCAATTGAATGAGCCCTTTTTGAAGTTTCTACGGCAACGCTGTCTATAAAAATCTTATATGCCCCCCGGGAATAACTTACAACCCTTGCCCTGAGGGGTGTGGGGGGTTTGTCATCTTCAAAGACATAATTTCTAGAACTTTCAACTATGCTGAACAAAATGGGTATCTAAATATTTTGATTGGGTGTGTTTGGGGAAATGGTGGGCGTGAGAGGGTGGTTAGTTGGCCTCCGATCAATTTTTACTATTAAAAAGGGCACTAGCCCTTTTCATAGGTCTTTGAGGATTGTCGTCCTCAAAGACACAATTTACTGAATTTTCAACTACGTTGAACAAAATGGCTATCTCAAAATTTTGATTGGATGTTTTTGGGGAAATGGCGGGCGTGAGAGGGGGGTTAGTTGCTCTTCAATCATTTTTGACAATTAAAAAGGGCACTATCCCATTTCAATTTCAATCGAGTGAGCCCTTTTTGAAGTTTCTGCGACAGAACTTTCTATAAGAACTTTATACGCCCCCAGGGTTTAACTTACAACCCTTGCTCTGGGGGATGTGAGGGGGGGGGGGGGGGGGGGGTTTTGTCATCTACAAAGACCTAATTTCCAGAACATTAAATTACGTTGAACAAAATGGCCATCTCATAATTTTGATTGGATGTGTTTGGGGAAGTAATGGGCGTGAGAGGGGGCATAGTTGCCCTTCAATCCCTTTCGACTATTAAAAAGGGCACTAGTCCTTTCAATTTCCAATCGAATGAGGCCTTTTTGAAGTGTCTACAACAATATTTTCCATAAGATCCTTATATCTCCCCAGAGGATAAATTACAACCCTTACCCTGAGGGCTAGGGGGGGGGGGGGTATTCATCCTCAAAGACATAATTTCCAGAACTTTCAACTAAGTTGAGAGAAATGGCTATCGAAAAATTTTGATTGGATGTGTTTCAGGAAGTGATGGGCGTGACAGGGGTTTAGTTGCCCTCCAATAACTTTCTCCCATTAAAAAGGGCACTAGCCCGTTCAATTTTCAATCGAAGGAGCCCTTTTTGAAGTTTTCTACGACAACCCTCTCTATGAAACCCTTATTAGCCCCCAGTGCATAACTTTCAACTCTTTCCCTGAAGGATGTGGGGGTAGTGTCCTCTTCAAAGACATAATTTCCAGGTCTTTCAACTACGTTGAACAAAATGGCTTTCTCATAATTTTTATTGGATGTGTTTGGGGAATTAGTGGGCGTGGAAGGGGTGTTAGTTGCCTTCCAATCACTTTCGACTATTAAAAAGAGCACAAGCCCTTCCAATTTTCCAATCGAATGAGCCCTTTTCAAAGTTTCTACGACAACTCCTTTGATACGAAGTGCCCTTATCTAAAACCAAGAAACCAAAAAAAAAACAATAATAATACATTGTGCCAACATCGTTCTTTACTTAGGCTGCGCTATTGCGCTGCCTATGAAAATAGTGCTATTTAGAAAACTGTTGGCTGCAGACTTAAAAATTTTGCTAAGCTCTATTAAATTTACAAAATACTTTGCTTTGAGTTTACCAATTATATTAATTTCGTCTTTTTTAGTTTGTACTGCATTAAAAAATACCCTGTTATAAATTTACCGGTTTGGCCAAAGCTTTGCCAATATTGCAAAAAATTACCAATTTTGCCCAATTTCAGTAGTTCAACAAAATAATAAGCTGTGAATTTAGCAGTTTTACTACGTTGCAGTTCATATTTGTCTTTCATTGATAAACTCGAACATAACAAAGTAAACAGAGTAAATTTGCTAATTTTGTTGTGTATGTCAACTAAGTTTAGGCCTCATCTGCTTTAGTAAGATTAAAGTTAAAATTATATAGTCTTAGTAAATTTAGAAATAAAGAGCATCCTAATTTTTTTCATAAAATTGCCAAAAAAAAAGCTAGCAGTAAAGTTTTTTTTTCACTTTTTGCTCATGTTATCATTGCCTCGCAACTGCAAATCAAGAGCTGGTTCATAGTCATCATCATACTCTCCAGTATCCCCAGTACAATCGTAGCTAATGCATACAACTTTTTCCAAGCAATTCTCCAAGTCAGGCTGCAGAGTTTATTTTACGATAAAGAAACCAAAGAATCCTTGGGAATACTAATCATACATTTAAAAAGCTAAAGAAAAAGGTTCAAACATAGGTCAATGGTGGAAATTTGGAAATGGTGTTTCTAGCATGGACGTAGAAACGATGGACATAATGTCTCTGAGCAGTCACCTGTGCCAGATTTTGTTTCGGGACGACGGATTTGCCAGGCTCATGAATTTCAATATGTACGATGTTAGAAAGTCGTTTAGACTCTAGGATCTAGTTTTAGTCCCTCTAATTATACGGAATACGAGAAACCATTGAAATTAGAAACTAAGGAATTTAGAACTCGTATAAACCATTGTATTATTCTGATTTCAAGTTTCGATACCTATATGCTAAAGTTTGTCACTTGGGCCACTGTTTTAAGTGGTATTTTTGCATAATTTGGTACCCTTGCCTTTGAGACACGATTGTTGCTGTCCGTAGAATTGTCATTTTTTGCCCATCTCTATTTAGGGTTAATTTTTGGCGTATATATTTCTTGATTTCGATTGCCTATATGGAAGCTTGCAATAGGCCTTTAACAAAAGCAGTCATGGAGGTATTTTCAAACAAAATGAAATAGTGTAGGTTGTCAGTAGAAAGGGGGGTCCGTCTCGTGACGGGGCTCCATATATGGGCATAGAGTCCCTAGGGAGAACACGTGGTCAATGGGGTCAATCACCTCTTTTTCCAAGGTCGATTTATTTGTTGTTTTGGCCAAGTGCACGCTCGAGGCGAATGTCAGGGTGTCCAGAAATAGGAAACAGTATTTGTTGTTGTTGTTGTTTTGGGCAAGTGTATGCTCGAGGCGAATGTTATGAGTTTCCAGGAACAGTAAACAGTTGATCACGTGTTTCCTTCGCAGCCAATCAGCGAGTTATGGTTTTCCCCGTTACATAACAATTCACCCTTGAGATTTCGTATATAATGGACATGCATTGTGATTAAATTATCAGAAAGTAAAGTAACCTGACAATGGATAGAACACTAAATATTATTGATGAGCTTGAAGCCTTGGCAGCCACAATTAGCAATGTGAGTACATTTTTAATTTTTATTTTCAAAATAAAATTATTTTCATTGGTCACCCTCCAGTATATCTAAGTCCCCCTTCCCCCACAATACAAAACACCTCCATGCTATCTTTATACTCGATAGAAAACATAAAATATGTTCTTTTTACCCTCAAAACCTAACCCCTCCCCACTGTTTTACAATGATAATTCTCATAATAGAAATAATTTTCTTTTTCGATAAATTTTGGCTTTTCTATATCCTAGCTAAAAGCGACCACTGACTTCCGTCAATTCTTAAAGCATTATGTCGCTCTGTTTTGACATAATGCTCTGTGCGAGGTTAAAATAAGCTGTCACCCTTTTCCTGTGTGTTTACAATAGCGGCGGCCAAGTCAAAGGAACTGTTTCTCCGTCAAAATTAAAACACTTTCAGACAATTGCAATAATTTAGCGCAGGCCTATGCAATCTCTATTTGAAGAAGTGAAACGGATTATTTCCAAATCTTTCGATAAAGTTTCTTTTATATTCCCAGGAGGGGGGCGTGAAAACTATGGTAGGTTTCTCAGATTCAAAAGGATGCTTAGTATATTTCGCGAAATTTTTCACTTTAACAATCTTTTTATCTTATTTAAAGCACATTTTAGTGATTTTAACTATAACATTTGAATAAAAGGCAGTAAGACATATTCTTTATTGATCTGCCTTGCACTTGAATAAATCGCAAGATTAACTCAATGAGAGGGTAAACCTAGGGTGGCTTAATTTTCCTAAATTTAGGGGAGGGGGTCAATTTTGTATCCAGGATATTTGTTGGGGAGGGGGTTAGCACTTTTAATAGTGACAAAATAGAAATGAAAAGATAATTGTTTTGGGCTTCAGTGTCTAACCATTTCTCTTCGACATTTTAGTGATTTTAACTATAACATTTGAATAAAAGGCAGTAAGATATATTCTTTATTGATCTGCCTTGCGCTTGAATAAATCGCAAGATTAACTCAATGAGAGGGTAGAACTAGGGTGGGTTAATTTTCCTAAATTTAGGGGAGGGGTCAATTTTGTATCCAGGATTTTTGTTGGGGAGGGGGTTAGCACTTTTAATAGTGACAAAATAGAAATGAAAAGATAATTGTTTTTACCATAATTGTTTTCGACTTCAGTGTCTAACCATTTCTCTTCGACATTTTAGTGATTTTAACTATAACATTTGAATAAAAGGCAGTAAGATATATTCTTTATTGATCTGCCTTGCACTTGAATAAATCGCAAGATTAACTCAATGAGAGGGTAGACCTAGGGTGGGTTAATTTTCCTAAATTTAGGGGGGGAGGGGGGTAGACAAAATTATGGTTAGTGGGGATACTAATTTTCCTTCTTTAAAAAAGGGGGAAATTATTTTCCATACTAACTTTTTTCTCTTCTTTAAGGCAAATTGTGAAGAATGCCCGTCGCTTCCCAGTAAGAGAGCTAGGGTCCAAGATAAAACCAATGTGAGGGAGTCAGTTATAAAATATGGCCGCTGTCCGATGCCCTCTAGCTCTGCACTGCCTGCCCAAGCTTCATCTGCACAGGCAACAGTACAGCCAGGCCGAAAACCCAAAAGAGAGTGGATGGATGCTTTCAATGCCGCAGTTGCGGAAAATTGTGAGGTAGCTTACCCGTCATCCTCTAATCCTACATTGTCGAGGGTCTCAGGAACTATACAAAATCATGAGGTTGCCCTCAAACACACGCTACCTGGACCATCCGGCACCCAAGTGCAGCCAGGATTTGCAAATGTGACATTTTTCCTACCTATCTTATAGAAATACATATCTATTTCTTCCAATGTTTTTTTTTTTTAGTCTTTTCTTTTCACTGTTTTTCAACACTGTGTAAAAGTGTATCTCAGAGATATTAAAATATTAACCCCTCGCCCCCAACCATTGTTTTAAATTTTTCTGCTCCCCCCCCCTTCCTCCCTCAGAGATATCTAAATATAATGTAATTTTTTGTTTTTGCATGTCAAACCGCTCTTTTTTTCTAATCTTTACTATTTTCTCTGTTCCCCCCCCCACTATTGCTATCTCTTCGATATCTCATAATAATATTTTTAGGTAATTTCTAGTTTACCGCTATCTCTCCACTATGAAACTCAAAATGCTATTTTTCACAATTGAATATTATTGTTTAATGGGAAAGGACAGAGATTATCCCATTTATCTCATTGCACATATGGATTCTAATTTGCGCAATATTTTTGACAGCTTACAACTTGCTAAGAATTTAGGGCTTAGCATTGGCAATAAGAGTTAACGGTTTCCCATTTATTTGTAGTGTTTCCCTGAGAATACGCATGGAACAGAACATACGCGGTGGCTTACAATAATTAAGCTAATGAATCCTAGACATCCCAGTGTAGGGAATTAGAGAGAGAGAGAGAGAAACGACTTATGATCTAACAATATTTTTTTTTTTTGACATTATGTAAACGGCTGGGAGGCGCGGAGCCCGGGAAGTGCCGGTGGGTCCGAGAAGCGCCGGGGAATGCGCTGGGGGTAAGCGCTGCGGGAAGCGCCGCGATACCCGGCTCAGAGGGGGGAGCATTAAATATTGGAAATTGGGAAATGGGGTTGTTTGAACAAAATCAAATTGTCAATTTTATGTAAAGCGGCGTTTTAGATTGTAAATATCTTATATTAAGTTGGAAATTGGAACTTTCAGTTGAATTAACCAAATGCTACTATGTGCATAATGCTACTACTACTACTACTAAGCGCGTTTTAAATAATATCTAAATAACAATCCAAATTTTAAAAACAGTAGGGGTGATTTGAACATTTTGAAAATAAGCTATTTTTTTTCATTTATAGATTGGAGCATTGGTCCCTTATTCATTGTCACCATCATCATCAGCTGGTGAAGGAGAGGAGCTCTCCAAGAACAATTCAACATGGGACGATAATATTTTACCTGACAGTCAAATACCGTTTAATATTGATGAGTTTTTAGATGATTTTCTTTTTAATGTAGATTATAGCGCAGTTGAGCAGGGGGACTTGAGCCCAAATACACTACAGCTTTTGGAGGATTTTACAAACGAATTAACGGGGAACCCTCCTCCTCCTCCAGCCTCCGATACCCTAACTAATCCACTTCAAACAACTGAAGTGGAGCATTCGCATACCCCAAATATTGTTGAACAATGTGGGGGAGGGAGTGTTGATAATATACAAGAGGGGGAGGGGTAATGTCCAATTGACACCATTTCCTGAATTTCAGCTGTCCAACACAATTTTAAATGCAATAGTTGTTTACATTGCGACTTTTGGGGACCCGTTTAATTCACTTATGGGGGGAAATTATGTGTTTGATCCTGTAGAAATTGTGCATGCCTATGTAGATAAAATTTGTGCACTGCTGGAGAACCAAATTCAACTGTGGGGAAGGGATTCAATTAAGGTTTCAATTGTTTTAAAGGTGTTTTATTTAAATGAGGGGAAAAGTGAAGTTTATTACCATTATGTACATTCCGAGATGCGTTTGATTTATCCGAATTTAGAAAATTTTGAGGGTGTTTTTTCGGAGTGGGTAGGTCAAATTATAGCGCATCTTGAGAACTTTAATGAAAACGGTAGTGGGTCTGTAGTTTTATTTATTGAAAATTTAAGCGTTAATATCTGTAAATTTAAGAAAGATTTTATTTTAAGAGGGGGCATAGGGACACGGGTTCAGTTTTAAATTATAATCCAGATCTAGAAGGTTGTAAAGGTGCCCAGCAGATCTGTTTTGAAACAGGTCAAAAATGTTTCAAGTATGCTTTCCTCATATCAGCATTCGAGCCTCTAGCACGTGACGCTACCAAGACGAATTTAGACGATTGGGCTGTACATGGGAAGGAAGGGTCCAATTTCCCCATTGTAGATTTCTCTTGTTTAGAAGGAAAATACCCAGTAACGCTAAGATCTATTGATATTTTTGAAAGGGCTAATGCCCATTTAAATATCAGCGTTACTGTGGTTCAGTATGAAACTGAATTTGAAGATGGGGTTCGTTTAAAAAAGAAGGGGGTGGTTTTCCCTGTAAGGGGCCCGTCAATTGAATTAGTCAGACACCGGGTTTGGTTGTTGTATACACCACCATCTAGTGACTTTGCCAATTCAATTGGCCATTTTAATCCGATCACAGACATTAGTAGAGATCTGGGGGAGGGTAAGAAAAGGGGGGAACGTTTCTACTGTCCGACATGCCTGTTACAATTCCGTAGTGATATAAAACTACGGGATCATATGAAGCATTGTAGACGGCATGGCTACCAGACAGTGGAAACGGTTTCAGGGGATAGGGCTATTTTACGTTTTAAAAATTTCCAAAACACCCTCCTCCAGTGCAACAAAATATCTTTAGACTGTGAAGCTAAGCTGGTGGAGGTGAACGATCCTCGATTTCCAAACCGAGTCAAAGAACATCAAGCTATTGCAGTGTCCTATGCTCATGCGCAAAGAGATAATTCTAACACCATGCGGTTGTTAGAAATAGTAGAAACATTAGATGAGGAGGAGGATGAGTGTATGGTCAAGGCACTGACTAAACTAATTGGCAGAGCTAATGGTGCTATTTCTCGTTTGAGAAATACACATTACCCAATGGTTTTGTCTGCAGAGGATCGTCTCGCGATTAAAAATCAAAAAATATGTTGGATTTGTAAGGGGGAGTTTGTAGAGGGGGATAAGAGGGCTAAAGGGAAAAGAGGGGGGAGGGGGAAAGTCAGAGATCATAATCACTTGTGGCAGGAAATATCTTCTGGGGGTAGTAATTTTAGAGGGGCTGCGCATCAATCGTGTAACTTAAATGTTAGCCAGCAGTTTTTTATCCCTGTTTTTATCCACAACTCAAATTATGATTTAAAATTTATTTTACCGGCACTGGCAAGTATGCACAGGGAGGGAGGGGGAGTAGACAGTCCATGGGTAAATAGTTCATTTACCTATAACATTATTCCCAAATCGGCCGAGAAGTTGTTGCTTCTCGAGCTGAAATGGCGGGTAGTAAATAATGGGCATACGTGTTGGAATAAAATCAGGTTTTTAGATTCCTTTAGTTTATTTCCCAAGGCATTGAGTCAATTGATTCAAGTGCAGAAAAGCGGCAATTTTGATAGCTTTCCCTTGCTTAAACAGCACTTTCCAGACAGTGAAATGCATGACCTGTTGACCTGCAAAGGTGTATAAGCATACGATTATTACTGTTCTGGCGCTCGCTTAAGCGAGGTGAACTACCTCCAATGAAGCTTTTTACAATTCACTGACCAGTAGTGAATGCACAGCCGAGGAATATGAGTTTGCCAAGAAGGTGTGGTCTAAGGGGGATTGTAAAAAGGGGTGGGATTATTGTAGACTGTACTTGGCCAGTGACGTTTTAACTCTGTTGGATATAGTCTGCAAGAACACAGACCAAATCTATTCAGAGTTCGGGTTAGATATAGGCTACTATTTTTCCACATCCCATTTGGTGATGGATTTGATTTTAAAAATTAGTAGGGAGGAAATAGTCCTAATCACAGATGTAGATCAGCACCTTTTTGTAGAGCGTTCAATGAGGGGAGGGTATGTTTTTCATGGGGACCGCGTCTTGTCAACCAATCCGAGCGGACAAAACAGCACCGGTGCAAAGTCAAATGCAGTGTTCTTGGACATGAACTCATTGTACCCCTCGGCAATGTCTCACTACTCTTTGCCATGTGGGAACTATCAATGGCTTGAGAATCCTTGTGAGTTCTCCGACATTACCACCGTCGAGGACAATGGGCACAAGGATGGTTCTTTGAAATTGACGGTCACATTCCTCTAGCGCTTCACGACTCCGTCAAAGATTTTGTTTTTCCCTGTATCAATTGACCCGTGAGCAGGGACTCCTTGAGCCCCTACAATCGATCACTGGTTGAGGATATGGGGATGCACTGGACTCCCTCTAAGCAAAAACTGATTGCTGATTTGGACCCTAAGGAGAATATCGTTGTTCACCATGTGCTTTTGCATTGGATGGTGAACAATGGTTTCAAAATCACCAAAATACACAGGGTCCTACAGTTCAATCAGCGACCATATTTGAAAACGTTTATCGACACTTTTGTCGATAAACGCTCTAGGGCAAACTCCAAGGTAGAGAAGGAAGTGTACAAACTCATCCTAAATTCAGCGTTTGGCAAAATGTGTGAAAGCGTACGTAACAGATCTCGCTGCGACGTCGTGACTGACCCTCTAGAGTGTGCACGAATTATTGCCGATCCCAATTTTACATCGTTCGCGAGCATAGAGACTGGCATGGTTCATCTACACAGGCGAAAGCGAAATGTGGTACTGAACAAGAATATAGCGGGCGGCAGTTCAGTACTGGAAATTTCCAAAAAGCTCATGTTGTCGTTTTTTTACAATGTGTGCAAGGTGCAATGGCCACGGGAGGGGAGGTTCAAGTTTACTATGGGGATACAGATTCTCTGCTGTTAAAGGTAAATGGGACCGAAGATTTATTGAGTGATTTAGAAAAGGCGAACACATCAGCTCACGGATGGATTTCACCAACTGGAATCCATCACTCTACCCCGAGTTGGTGAAACGTCAAGCCCCCAACCAACTATTAATGTTAAAATCAGAGACGGGGAGTGATTTGATATCCAGGGGGTTTCCCGGGTCCTAAAGTTTATTGCTTTAAAACTCATAGTGGGGATGAAAAGAAGGCGTGTAAAGGGTGCCTACACATTTTGTAAAGAGCAATTTCAACATGAGCGTGTACAGAGACTGTGTAGAAAGTAGCCTAGTGCCGAGAGCAGAAGTGCTTGCAATTCGCTCTCTACAGTATAGAAATTATACTGTGAGAGTGGAAAAGAATGCAATGTCATGTATATCTGACAAAGTCTATGTGCTCGAGAATGGTGTGAGTGTCCTGCCTCATGGCCACTACCGTATTTCAGACCGAGTTGAATGCATAGACTATCGCAATCAACTTGGTCTGGATAAATTAACCTAATCTGACTAATCAACTAACCAACTAACCACCACCAACCCATTCATAAATTAACTAACCACCACCAACCCGTTCATAAATTAACTAACCAGCTTAACCCAACCACTAACCTGTAGCAGCAGCAGTGACGACAACTATTGTATTTTTTTTCCACCACGGCCCCCCGGGGGGGGCTTCCCGTGGCCGGCCCTGGGGGGGGGGGGGGGTCCCGCCAGCGGCGGCCGGCTTCGGCCCCGCGGACCCGGGGGGGGGGACCCCACTTTTAAATTCATAATGTTCAACTGTGCTAGTTCATGTTTCAAGTGTTTTTTTTTCAACTGTTGTTTTCAAGTGTTGTTGTTGCCGGACAAAAAGTGTTTAAAGACAATAAGTGTTGTACAGATAGTGTTCATGTTGATGAACAAAAAGTATTTTAAGACAATAAGTATTGCTCTTCATGGACAAAAAGTGTTTTTTATTTATGTTGTACATAAAGTGTCATTTTTATCATTGTTGTTCATGTCGAACAAATAGAGTTTTCATGTTGCCGAAATAAATGATCATGAAATATTGTTGTCAGGTTCTTGTTGAACAAGTGTTATTCATATCGTTGTTGTTCATGTTGAACAAATAGAGTTTTCATGTTACCGAAATAAATGCTGCCATGAAATATTGTTTTTTTTTTGTTGTTACTCTTGTTAATGTACTAGATAGATCTATGGGAAAATTATTGCTACTACTACTTATTCATTGGACACGTATGATTTACAGTTAGTTGTAGTCCAACTGTTGTCAAGCAGCAGCAGCAGCAACATGTATCAATTTAAAACACCCTTCAGGTCGTTTCTGTGTGGTCCCTCAATGTCGGGGAAAACAACACTCTTAACTAGAATAATTAAAAATTGCGATAAAATGTTTTTTGGAAAAACCGAAAAAAATCTACTATTGCTATAGTATTTGGCAGGAGTCCTATGATCAAATAAAAGCAATTGCCACAACCATACCAATACAATTCATACGGGGACTTGATGTTTTCAATAGTATTGAATCGAATTCGTGGTTGATTATTGATGATTTGGCTGAATCCATTGAACAGTTCTCACAGGAAATGCTACAACTGTTCACTGTTCGCTCCAACCATGAACACATTTCCATAACCCTAGTTCTACACAATCTGTTTCATCAGAGCAAATGTATGTGAACCCTTGCTTTGAATTGCACCATCTATATTATCTATCAAGTTGTTCGTGATTCTAGCTCGCTCATAACTCTCAATAAACAGATATACCCCGGCGCCCCTAAATTTCTGTTGTCAGCGTACACTAAGGCGACTAATAAAAACCCTACGGTTACATTTTGCTGGATCTTAATCAGAGCACACCCCCGAGGATCTACGCGTAGTCACCGACATTTTCAACAATGAAATTACAGTATATCTTCCGGTGAACAGTAGAAAGGGCTATTAGTTGGCGTTATGACACTGAAGAAGCTACACGAACAACGGCATTTATTTTCCGTTTTAAGCACTTCAAAACCCTTGCTTAGGAAGGCTATACTCAAACATGGTGTTGACAATGATTTCATTAATCTAATATCTGAACTTTATTTAAATTTAACTGAGGGCAATGTTCAACTGCCAGAAGGTGTTAGACAATAGACAAAGCAACATCGTTCCACTGTACGCACCTTGGCTTGTAAAAACAAGGGGAAAATTTTTAAAAGAAAACGGCTCCTTCAAGCAGGTGGCAGCTTTTTCACACTTTTACTGCCAATAATTGCAGGACTTGTAAACAGTTTTCTCTAGAGAATGGCAAAACCCTATAAATTGACACCATTTGAACTTGTCCTCTCGCCCGTCGAACATTTTGAAGAAAATCTAAGCAAATTCATTAATGATGAGAATATTGCCGATGACAAAAAACTGCTTTTACTTCAAGATGCATTGCGACGTGTGGAAAAACATAAACCTTATCGTGAGAGACCCACCGCCGCCACTGTTACCGATCCCTCTAAACAGGAAAACATCTCCTCAAGATTCTGCAGCAGTGCATTCAAAGGAGAAGGAATTGAATTCAATTGTATCGAAAATTGGAAACCTATTGCCACTCACCTATCGAGAACAGAGTAAAAGAGTATTATCATATCTCATTTTGGAAACTGCTGGTGATCAAGTTCAAGTCGATAGCACAGGGAAACGAATTATAATTCAGGGGAAAAGTTATAATCTAGTTGATTTAATTTGTGATATGGTGACGAATCGTAAAGGACTTTTATCCTTTGACAATAATCTATACACCTTTCTAAGTGTATCAAACTTTCCCAAAAGTCTTATTGGGAATAAGCAAATTCTAAAGAAACTAAGAGAATATAGTCCTCCAACAACACCAACACCACCATTTAAAAAAGAAAAAGAAGATTCAATATTTGAAAATACTATCAGTAGCAGCAGCAATGATTTTACAACACCTGTGGCTGCTAGTCAAAAGCGAAGACGAATTGATTCACCCTTCAGTGTGCAAAAGGGGAGTGGACATTACACTACGTGCTTGCGTTCAAAATTGATGAAGTTCTGAAAGGTGTCTATGAAAATATTGGTGAAGCGGGAAGTTTAAGTTCTCCCAAAAAACGCTTACTAAAGTTGTCTCCGGAACCACATTGAAAAAAGCAAAATAGTATCTAGAGAATGAATCGAGTTACACACTGCATCGGAATCACAGGCTTCGCGGCAAATAATATCGAATTTTTTTTTCTTTCTTTTTTTCTTTTTTTTTTTTTTTTTTTCTTTTTTTTCTTTTTTTTTTTTTCTTTCTTTCTTTTTTTTTCTTTTCCTTTCTTTTTCGTTTTTTCTTTTTTTTTCTTCCTTTTGTTGGTTTTCTTTTTTTTCTTTTTTTTTTTTTTTTTTTTTTTTTTCTTTTTTTTTTTTCTTTTTCCTCTTTTCTTTTTTTTTTTTCTTTTTTTTTTTTTTCTGTTTTTTTTTTCTTTTTTTTTCTTTTTTTTTTTCTTTTTCTTTTCTTTTTCTTTTTTTTTTTTTTTTTTTTTCCTTTCCTTTTTCTTTTTCTTTTTTTTTTTCTTCTCTTTTTTTCTTTTTTTTTTTTTTTTTTTTTTTTCTTTTCTTTTTTTTTTTTTTTTTTTTTCTTTTTTTTACTAAAGCCTTTTTCCCTCTGCATATAATGCAAACGGATCTTTTAACTTTAGACGCAGTTCAACAGCGTCACAATGCACCCTACAAATATATTCTGGTGGCAATCAGTGTGTTTAGTCGCTATGCCTATGCCATTCCATTACGGTCAAAGAGAGGTGTTGAAGTTGCTCAGGCCATTGAAAGTATTCTTGAACAGGATTCATATAGAAAAATTCAATCGGATCGTGGCAGTGAATTTGTTAATCCCCATGTGCAAAAGGTTCTATTGAAATATAATACAACACTTTATCATAGTCACAGCCCGATAAAGTCTGCATTGGCTGAACGATTAATAAGAACGATTCGTCTATTAATTTCAAGATATTGTAGCCTGAAAAATACACCGGCTTTTATTCATGATTTAGATAAAATCATGCGGATATACAACCATCGACCTCATCGATCTCTGTCCAACTCAAGCCCTCGGGAAGTTCACTGCAATGAAAATACATTTGATGCTTTTCTAAAGCAATATGCCAATGGTGAAAAAGAAAAAAAAATGTGAAGAAGAAATTCAATGTTGGTGATACTGTTCGAAATAATAGAACCACCAATATTTTTGAAAGGGGAATTATTTATGGAGCACTGAACTTTTCAAAGTGTCCAAAATCCTGGACACCGAGCCCATGACATATCGACTGCGAGACATCAAAGATGATGAGATTCTCGGCGGTTTTTATGAATATGAACTGCAAAAAGTTAGAAACACTAGTGAAATTTATCAAATTGAAAAGATATTAAAGAGTCGTACTCATAGGGGCAAGAGACAGTTGCTTGTTCGCTGGCTAGGATACAACTCAGATTTTGATTCTTGGGTCAGTGCTGAAGACATTAACCATGCCCAATGATTTCTATGTGACTTTCATGTCCAATGTTTCTGATCCTCTTTACAATGACTTGAATAGAACAAGTGATTTTTGGACGAAACTCTCCCCCACCATCAAATTCGACGATGGAAAAGTATGAAGTGGCTCTTGTCGACTGTATTCTCAAAAAAACCTACGACATCCTGAGAAAGGATCGTAAATATGATATAAAAATTAGACCCTATGATTGGCCACCACCACCTTCAGGTGATCAAGAACAAATTCAAAAAATCAATTGGATGGATTATCCATATATTGAATTACCCTACGAGGAACTCACCTGTATGAATGATTTATGTCGTTCTATTAATAAAAGAATTTCCGTTCGTAAAAAGGGAGCTTTTCATTTCAACTATTCAAAGGAGGAGGGCAAGATCTACATTAGTTCACCTATTGCCAACGAAAAGGTTATTCTCAATGATAACCTAAAGGATGTTCTTGGCTTTAAGCTCAATATAATCAACGGTAAAAGTGCCGGAAACACTAATTTCATTTTTGCTGACTACCCGCCTGCCTTCTCCACAGACACTTGTATATTTCTCTACGCTTCATTTGTGGAAACATCTCGGGTTGGTAATTCAAATGTTCCCCTCCTACGAGTTCTTGACCGAAAAACCAATCAAGAGCATATTCACCACTACAATATAAAGCATCTTCAGTATATTCCCGTAAACACTTCCTATTTGGAACTCTGTCAGTTAACACTAAGAACTGAATTGGGTGATCCCATAGCAATTTCAAAAGGTTTGGCTGTGATTACATGCCATTTTCGTCCCATCGTTCAACAATAAGATGTCTAATAAAAAAAGTGGTATTCACTGTCCTGATATTGACTGCTATGTTAATACTCTTGGCCCAAGAGAACAGGGCAATGGAATGGACTATTACAAAGGCCGCTCGTCAATGTCTGGCTACGGTCTTGGCAGTTGGTTTGCTAAGCTCTTTCGCTCTTCACTACCACTGGCTAGAAAATATCTTGTACCGGCTGCGACAGATTTTGCATCCTCTACACTATACGATTGGGGCTCTGGCAAGGATTTTAAAAAAAGTACTTCGGACAATCTTAGGTCCAGTGCGCGAACCCTTGGCGAGAGATTAAAACAAAATGGTAAAGGCTTAAAAAGGTCAAGAAACAATGCATCACTCATCAGTCTCCACTCACATCGGAAACGAAAGACATCATCCCTCTTGTCAAAGAAAAGAAGGAAAAAGCCGACACGTAGTGTAAACAGAAGAAGAAGCCCCAGGAAGAAAATTGTTAGATCAAAACTAGATTTCTTCTCCTAAGATGTCCTACCTGCCACATAAGGATTCTCAACCTTCAATCACCGCCTCATTGAATCTATTCAATGCAGAAAATGTTGATGTGAGTGTCAAGCATGGATACTATGAACAATTTTATCCACAACAACCCCTCTCCGATAATATCCACTTTCAAATTTATTCCAATGAAGACTACTTTATGGACATGTCTTCAACATTTATAGATTTACAAATGAAAGTCCGGAAATCCGATAATACAATGCCAATTCGGGCCGATGGAGTATCCTATGAAAATTGTATATTACATAATTTATTTCGTCAGATTAGTGTCTACATCAATGGCACGCTGGTGAGCACAAGCAACAATCTCTCAAATTATACAAGCTATATGCAATTCATGCTGATGACACCCAAGTCATACAAGGAATTGAGAGGCACCTCCAATGGATATGAATATATTGCTAATACTGATAGTACAGATGCACTTAAAAATGCTACAACTAGTGAATTACATCTAGTTGGAAAAATATATCATGAAATATTTAATATACCCCAATGGCTGCCGCCCAATGTTAAAGTGGATATAAAACTGACGCTTGCACCCTCCAATTTCATATTGAGAAAAGAACTTGCCGCCAATCCTGATGTAAGTCTCTCCCTCACCTCGGCAATACTTCATGTACGCAAACAACAGGTCATGAGTTCTGTTGCTTTGGCAGTGGAAAAACTGAGAGCCAATGGAAATAATATTAAACTACTTGTTCCTCATACAATCACTAATCAACGTCATATTTCAATGGGCTCACGCACCTTCACCGATTCATCCTTTATCAATGGTGAAATTCCATCAAAACTCGCTTTGGCATTTGTAAAAAGCGCCAGTGCAATAGGATCATGAACTGAATGCCCACATAAATTCGAGATGTTTGGACTTTCATCTCTTGTGTGCAAAGTAAACGGTATCCCACTCTACAATCTATCTTTTGATAAATCCTATAGAACATTGTATGAGTTGACCATGCAAACCCTAGATCATGACTCTCAACTATTTGAAATGGTATAACCGAAGAAATGTTTGCTAAAACACATGGTATCATTGTTCTGGATTTGTCTGGCACACAGGATATGAGTATAGTACGTACAGGGAGTGTGCGTTTAGAGTGTACATTTGCCGACCCATTGGCTGAGAGTATTGCAACTAATCTCACTAAATCAATATGAAACCTATTGGGAAATCGCTCCCGAAGGCAGTGTTCTACTAGACTTAGCGCCATGAACCAGTCAAATAATCAATGTATTTAATATGGACCCCTACATGTCCCAGTACAAATCCTATTGTCTACCCTCGGACTTTCTTGGAAAAATTCAAAGTGTCAACAATACCTGATTATTGCTAATAGCAGTCCGTCGACTGTGCTGACGGTTCATTGGCTGTGCATCTTTCAAACAATGAAGACGATTGAATTTTTTGATCCTCTTGGTCTACCCTATCATTGAATCCATTGACAAATGTTTTCAAAAGTATATCCGCGATATGATTCTGCTTTGTTCCAATTAATATATCAATAAATTGAGCATAAGCACTTGAGTCACATTTTAAAAGTTTCATACAATAGTCCAATGGGGGAGAATCACTCCTCATTATATTGTCAAGTGTTCCCTGACGAGAGAATATCCTGCGTTGAAGAGATAACACGAGAAAATCATCATCCAAAATCAAATGTTTTTCCATAAACACTAGATTTGATCTAATTCTCTCTTTCTCAAATTTATTCATTTTTCAATCCTTTCACTCTGACTGCTGACTCTAGATTGACCCTGATTCGTTAGCCCTAACCTAACCAGAAAAGAAAGGGAACATTTTCGATTTCGAAACAATTTTATTGAATAATTACAACAACAATAATACTATGCATGTACAATTAGCGATACAGTTTATTGTCTTCGATATGTTTCACTAATGCACTTAAAGCACATTGAAGTCTATTCACATGTGCTATATCAACTTTAGCAGCGAAACATAATTGATCCTCCATTTTAAATTTGCTCAAGGATATCACATATCTTGCATATACTTCATCCCATTCCAGACAAAGCCGTGATCCTCTCGTGATTCCACCGCAATGTTTGGTGCTCTTGTATTATTACCATCAACTCCACTATCAACTTTTAAGAGGGTAAACATTCCACTCATCATCAGCACAAATATATATATCCAAATGAGTAAAGTCAAACTGTTCTTCTCACTCCTTTGGATTCTATTCACAGACTAATAAAAACTATAGCAAAAATCCTTTCCTCATATACCTCCGCCGCTAATATGTAAACCGACTCGCTGATTGGCTGAGAAGGAAACACGTGATCTAACTGTTTCCTATTCCTGGAAACTCATAACATTCGTCTCGAGCATACACTTTCCCAAAACAACAACAACAACAAATACTGTTTCCTATTTCTGGACACCTTGACATTCACCTCGAGCGTGCACTTGGCCAAAACAACAAATAAATTGACCTTGGAAAAAGAGGTCATTGACCCCATTAACCACGTGTTCTCCCTGGGGACTCTATGCCCATATATGGAGCCCCGTCACGAGTTGGACCCCCTTTCTACTGTTGTCGTACACATTTTTGGCCAAGACAGAATAGAGATACGGGAGAAACGTACTTGAGCCCGATTTTTAACGCACTTATTAATACAAATTTTTCACTTTTGCATCATAATATTTCGCAACCCAATAAAATGTCAGATGATACTAGACCTAATAAGGCTCAAATAAATTTATTTGGTGTCTTTATTAAGGGCTAATTTCTTATGCATATATTTCTGAATTTCGATTGCCTCTCTGAAAACTTGCAATAGACCTTTAACAGAGGCAATCATGGAGGCATTTTCCGACAAAATGAAATGGTGTGGGTTTTCGTACATGCGTTGGGCCAAGGCGGAATAGAGGAAGTCTACCGGAAAAAACTTATTTGAGCTCCGTTTATAATGAACTTATTAGTACGGATTTTTCACTTTAAATCATAATATTTTGGAATTTAATAAGATGTCAGAAGATGCAAGACTTGGTAAGCAATTAGCTATTTAAGGTGATTAAATAAAATGAACTCAGATTTAGGTCCTTGAATTACCATTCATTAGTGGATTTTTTATTCAGTTACCCTTTCAGCGTTACATGGAAAAGGTCTATTTTCATTTTTGTGGTTGTACTTTTTAAAATTTGTTTTTATTTATTTAAGTAGTTTTGTTTTACGGTATTTTATTATTTTTCCATCTTTGCACTGAGAACGGCCGAGCAGAGGTCTCGGCCGAAACATTTGCATTGCATTTTACTTTTTCAATGGCTGGAAATATCCTCGTTTTTTCTTCTGCTGAAGCGTTTTCTCATCTTGAAAAGGTGGTTCGGTACCATCTGGTCTGTTTATCACTAAAAAGATACTAGAAATCAGAGTTTTTGATTAAATTAGGCCTATCAAGACCTTTCCCGGTTATCCGTTCTATATTGTGAGGCTGGCCCAGCCTGGCTGGGACGGAGGGGGACAAAACATGGAAAACATAACATGCATTGCTCTTTTCTAAATTTTCACTATTGTACAAACCTACGATATAGAGCTCCTGACTTGTGATTCTATATTTGTGTTTTGCACAGGTTTTATGAATTACTAACATAGATCAGGAGGGAAAGCACGCAAAAGGAGAAAAATTGATTTTCAGGGTTGCTCCAAATAATAAGACTAACTTTATTGAACTTTTATCAGTAAACTAAATAGCATAACCCTGCTTATGTTCAAATATTGAGTTTAAAACCTTGAGCTTGGTTAGAAGTAGATACACACGAATCTATTATGCGAGAGGGATTCATTCATTGAAACATCAAAAAAAAGGGCAAAGTGTGTTAAACTAAGGGAGAAACATATGAATATAGTCAAAGAACTGCGCAGATTTGGGTAGGAGTTGACCCAGCAAGACCTTGTGTAGTTGCCGTCTTATTTACCTTAGACTTCCTTTTTGAAGTTCTCAGTTTCAGCCTTGGGTTCTTAAGTATACAACGTGAAGACGAACTGTACCATATTGGAAAAAAAAAAAGCCATAACACTTCAATTGGACCAGGAAAACCAATCTTCAAATATTTTTGTCCAATGTTCTGTAATTCTATGGTTAGGAAATCGCTAATATATTTTAGACATCAAAGAAATCTAATTTTCCTTTTGATGCCCTTATAGAATTTCAGTACCTTTCTGAAAATTTTGTGTGCATTCTAGCAGCCTTTGTAAGAAAATCTGCCGAAAGACACATCAAAAGCGAGCTTTTGACAGTATTTTTTTATTGAAATAATGTCGGTGATATTTCCCATTTTATATTTCATAAAATAATTTCCCGACCTAGCTTTTCATCAAGTTTATGAAAGTCGAAACTGCTAGACCGCATCATTTGGCCTTCAATACATTGCCTTTAAAGTACTAAAGTCATAAAAATGAAACTTTTTATCCGTTCTGGGCCAGTCCTTGGTCTACTGTTACCTGAAAACTACGATTTTATAAACTTTTAGTTTTTGATTGTTTAAAAATAATGAATATTATGGGCAGTGCCATATTTCCGTCAGTGTTCCCACGTTGAGCAAGGAAAATAATAAGCGAAACTAACTAGTTAAGTTTGACAATGTTTTTTGTCTGTAAAAAATTTAACATCAGCAATTTATTTATCCAAATATAAGTACACCTTCGAATGAAAGCTACGCCTTTTTAAGGTTTTTGCTGCCATTTGTGTTTATACCTTATTTTCTGGTGTTTTTTTTTCGCCCCCATTTCTTTTTTTTAATTGGCACCCGCTGCTACCAAAAACTGCATAATTGCAAATGGATGTTATTTAGGATTTAAATTTTTCGTATTTTATCTTAAAATATGGCCTTAAAATGGGAATACTTACCAACTTAGGTCTTCTCTGCAAATAAATAGAAAAATATTTTTTTTCAGCTGAAAGTAAGGAGCAACATTAAAACTTAAAATGAATAGAAATCATCCCTTACATGAGGGGGTTTACAGAGTTATTCCATAACTCTCGCTCTTCATGCTAGTCTTAAAGTTCTTTAAAAATACTTCTCGTTCAAATTCAACGGTCCTTACGATTGATTAGTCTTCCTTAAGGAATTGTGAAAAAAAAAATCTAACTTTAGCATAAAGAGTAAGGATCGAGGAAGGAGCAGTTCACTTAATATGGGGAATAATTTATGTTCAGTTTAGGTTTTTATGTTGCTCCTTACTTTCAGTTGAAAAAACTTCTTTTTTTTTTTATTTAAATTCTGACCGTTTTTCAAGTCATACCAGGAAATGCACTACTCCCACGTATAAAATTTCCCCAAAAAACTTTCCGTAGAATTCTCAATAGCCAATACTAGATGCGAAACTGGGAACTTGTGTAACACATAGTCCTTACCAAAGAGACTAAGGGGGGCCATATCATCCCCAAGGCCATTGTACCTTTCTACTTTGAATTTTCTTTTCACAGACCACTATGCTTTTTTTTCACTATGCTGCATTAAATGGGTATCTCAAAATTTTGATCGGATATATTTGGAGAAAAAAGGGGTATGAGAGGCGGGCTAGTTGCCCTGTCATATTTCTTGGTCACTTAAAAAGGGCACTAGAACTTTTTATTTCCATTCAAAATGGCCCTCTCCTGATCTTTTAGGACCCTTGGCTCAATACAACTACCCCTGAAAAAAATTTTAACAAGAATTCGTGATCTATCTTCTGGCACAAAATACAAAATTCCACAATGTTGTAAATAGGAGCTTGGAACCTCTACACTGAGGTTCTAAGGTATGCTGGTTCTGATGGTGGGATTTTCATTAAGATCGCTTGACTTTTTGGGGGCGGTTCTCCCCTTTTAAAAAAATCAAGCAAATTTCGTAGCTTTTGATGGGTAAAATGAAACCTAATGAATTTTATACATTCGGAATCAACATAAAAAGATAATTTTCTTAGGTATTTATTTTTATCGATATTCGGTGTTTTAGAGATTTGGTTGCTATTGGGGCTGAACATTTGATTGTACCTTTCTTACGCTTCGGTAGCACAAACCGTTTGAAAATTGCATTATCTAGCACTAAAATATGGCCTCAAATTGACAATTATTACTTACTTAGGTCTTCTTTTCGCTTAGGTCTTCCCTAAATACTAAAATTTGAATATTTAGTTCTAAGGCTAGTAGAAAGATGAGGGTGAAATTATGGAAGATCCTATTTGTTGAGCACAATTCATACCAAATTAATATCCCTAGTTCTATCCCACCTGGTGCCCTGGAACACCTGATGCGTGTTCTGCCACGTAGGTGCGTACAGCAATCACATTTGGCTTTGAAATTTTGAGGTTTACTTAGATTTTAAAATCATTTAGATATTAATTTGTTTACAAAAACAGCTGACACCTGTTGCACTCTAATTCAATGCTGACTTAATAGAGAGGGGGTATATTAACAGCTTGCGCTTATGCAATCACCGAATAATGATAATAATAATAATTTATATATACCCTCTCTGCATACATGGATGTACACAGAGGAGTAAAGGAAATTTAAAGAAAAGATAACTGAAAAATACAAAATTGCACTTCTAACGAAAAGGACGACAATAAGTAGCTCATAATACTCAGTAGCTCATGAATATATCTATATAAAAAAATAGCTTATGATAGCTCATTAGTGCATAACACTAACTCACAAAACGTAATACATAAACACTCATAATACATAACGCTGTTTTATTAAAGCTGTTTTATTAAAGCAATAGTGACAAATCTGTTTTTTCCATTAAACGAGACAATTAAGGAGAAAATTTATTCTATTTTCTCTAGATCGTCTAACAAATCGGTCGTATTGTTGATCCATTTTAACATTAATATCAAATATTCCGAATTCCAATGAAAAATACATGAGATGCAAACATTGAATTGTAAATTTTAGCAAGTGTTTGTTTATCAAAACGACCTTTCACCCTGACTAGCAGGCCATAAGTTTTCCCAGTACAGACGATAACACCAACTCCCGCGTAGCTTCAATTTTCGGGCCAAAAGGCAAGCCAAGGTATTTAATGGGATCATTATTAAAAATATTAAGTGATCCCACCCTAATTGAAAGATGCTGAAAATCACAGAATCTAACGACACAACATTTTAAAAATCATTTCACTCTATTCCCCTCCTCCTCCTCCCTTTTTGCTTCTAGAATTAAATAGCCTCTTAAAATTAATATTTAAAAATCTACCTGCTTCTAGTAAAAAAGAAACCAATTGCAACGTTTGTCAATGCCTGCACCAGAACAATTAAAACAATTTCTAAGAAATCCTCTTCCAAATATATCTTTTATATAATGTGACCCGGCTCTTCTTTTTAATAATTAAGAATAATTAGCTTAGTTAAACCTTTGGAAACTTACCCCAACAAATTTCTTAATTACATTACTTAGACATTTAATCATTGACGTTTAAGGACGTAGATCTAGGAAGTATTATCCATAACACCGATCTGTCACTTTTACTAAGTTGACACTATTTCACAAACTGAACTGAGAAGGACTGATTTTGTCCATCTGTCTTTCAGTCATGCTCTAGGGTCTAAGCTCTTTCCAGGTTGAGAAAAATCTCCTGCATTGGTTTAGCTGGAAAGAATGATGATTTAGTCAACTACTAGAAGTGGTCAAACTAATTTGAACTTCAGAGCTTGTTTTCTGGAACTAAATCATAAGGCATAAAACAAAAGGGTGTATCTCATGTTTCGCAATTTTAAGAAAGGAGTAAATAAGGCTTATAAGCTTTTAAGGGGAATAATTTTTACCCAAGGTTTAAAATTTAAAATCTGTAAAAAACTGTCATTTTTAGCTCTAAAATATGGCCTCAAATTTGTACTAATTACTTACTTAGGAAAAGATTAACGTTTAGCTTTAAATTATTTCCTTAAATTCGCATTAACAACTTATTTAGGATTTAAATTTTTCGTATTTAATCTTAAAATATGGCCTCAAAATGGGAATACTTACCAACTTAGGTCTTCTCTGCAAATAAATAGAAAAATATTTTTTTTTCAGCTGAAAGTAAGGAGCAACATTAAAACTTAAAATCAATAGAAATCATCCCTTACATGAGGGGGGTTTACAGAGTTATTCCATAACTCTCGCTCTTCGTGCTAGTCTTAAAGTTCTTTAAAAATACTTCTCGTTCAAATTCAACGGTCCTTACGATTGATTAGTCTTCCTTAAGGAATTGTGAAAAAAAAAATCTAACTTTAGCGTAAAGAGTAAGGATCGAGGAAGGAGCAGTTCACTTAATATGGGGAATAATTTGTGTTCAGTTTAGGTTTTTATGTTGCTCTCCTTACTTTCAGTTGAAAAAACTTTTTTTTTTATTGAAAATTCTGACCGTTTTTCAAGTCACACCAGGAAATGCACTACTCTCACGTATAAAATTTCCCCAAAAAAACTTTCTGTAGAATTCTCAATAGCCAATACTAGATGCGAAACTGGGAACTTGTGTAACATATAGTCCTTACCAAAGAGATTAAGGAGGGCCATATCATCCCCAAGGCCATAGTTATTGTACCTTTCTACTTTTAATTTTCTTTTCAGAGACCACTATGCTTTTTTTTCACTATGCTGCATTAAATGGGTATCTCAAAATTTTGATCGGATATATTTGGAGAAAAAAGGGGTTTGAGAAGCGGGCTAGTTGCCCTGTCATATTTCTTGGTCACTTAAACTAGAACTAGAACTAAGGGCACTAGAACTTTTTATTTCCATTCAAAATGGCCCTCTCCTGATCTTTTAGGACCATTGGCTGAATACAACTACCCCTGAAAAAAATTTTAACAAGAATTCGTGATCTATCTTCTGGCACAAAATACAAAATTCCACAATTTTGTAAATAGGAGCTTGGAACCTCTACACTAAGGTTCTCAGGTATGCTGATTCTGATGGTGGGATTTTCATTAAGATCGCTTGACTTTTTGGGGGCGGTTCTCCCCTTTTAAAAAAATCAAGCAAATTTCGTAGCTTTTGATGGGTAAAATGAAACCTAATGAATTTTATACATTCGGAATCACCATAAAAAAGATAATTTTCTTAGGTATTTAATTTTTATTGATATTCGGTGTTTTAGAGATTTGGTTGCTATTGGGCTGAACATTTGGTTGTACCTTCCTTACGCTTCGGTAGCACAAACCGTTTGAAAATTGCATTATCTAGCACTAAAATCTGGCCTCAAATTGACAATTATTACTTACTTAGGTCTTCTTTTCGCTTAGGTCTTCCCTAAATACTAAAATTTGAATATTTAGTTCTAAGGCTAGTAGAAAGATGAGGGTGAAATTATGGAAGATCCTATTTGTTGAGCACAATTCATACCAAATTAATATCCCTAGTTCTATCCCATCTGGTGCCCTGGAACGCCTGCTGCGTGTTCTGCTACGTAGGTGCATACAGCAATCACATTAGGCTTTGAAATTTTGAGGTTTACTTAGATTTTAAAATCATTTAGATCTTAATTTGTTTACAAAAACAGCTCAAACCTGTTGCACTCTAATTCAATGCTGACTTAATAGACAGGGGGTATATTAACAGCTTGCGCTTATGCAATCACCGAATAATGATAATAATAATAATTTATATATACCCTCTCTGCATACATGGATGTACACAGAGGAGTAAAGGAAATAAATGAAAAGAAAAACTGAAAAATACAAAATTGTACTTCTAACGAAAAGGACGACAATAAGTAGCTCATAATACTCAGTAGCTCATGAATATATATATATATAAAAAATAGCTTATGATAGCTCATTAGTGCATAACACTAACTCACAAAACGTAATGCATAAACACTCATAATACATAACATATAAATAGCTGTTTTATTAAAGCAATAGTGACAATCTATTTTTCTATAAAACGAGACAATTAAGGAGAAAATTTATTCTGTTTTCTCTAGATCGTCTAACAAATCGGTCGTATTGTTGATCCATTTTAACATTAATATCAAATATTCCGAATTCCAATGAAAAATACATGAGATGCAAACATTGAATTATAAATTTTAGCAAGTGTTTGTTTATCAAAACGACCTTTCACCCTGACTAGCAGGCCATAAGTTTTCCCAGTACAGACGATAACACCAACTACCGCGTAGCTTTAATTGTCGGGCCGAAAGGCAAGCCAGGGTATTTAATGGGATCATTATTAAAAATATTAAGTGATCCCACCCTAATTGAAAGATGCTGAAAATCATTATTATTGTTTGCCACTAGGAATTCTGTTTTAGTAAGTTCAATCTCTATTCTATCTCCCGTAGATGTGAATGTAATATGTTAATTGCTATCTGTTAGGCGGTCTCAGTATTTTCTAATAGAATAGAATCAGGTGAACGTTTAATTTAGCAAAATGCTAAAGCCGACACCTATTTTTCCTGAAATCCCAAAAAAAAACTCAAAAACCTACTTTGGGTTTGCCTGCAAGATCGCTGCAGTCAATATTGTCGTAATTGGTACTTAAAAATGCAGCGAAAAATATTCTGTTGAAGCGGTTGCAGCATATTTTTATAAAAAAAATTACTTGCTGACTGCAGTCCCTTCAAATACTTTACATACCAACGTTTCAAATTGCTTATCACCCGACAAAGAGCCTAAAATACTTGAAATCAAACGGATGTGGGCGCATAAATTATGCTGAGGGGGTTAACGCTTCCTTTTGTTCAAAAGCGGTCAGTTGGACTTTGATTTAGTGAAGCTTTAGCTCTTGAAATGATTTATTTGGTGTGTATAATTTGAAAGCGCTAGCTTGAGAGTTGGACATTCGACAAATTGTGCGAATAAGTTGGATGTACTGGGAAAATGCAACTAATATTGAACGCGTAAGGAACCCTTGGAAGTCGCCCTCTTCGAGTTTGTTTACTCAATTTTGTGTGAAATCTGATACCTTTGTCTTTGAGCCTTTTTGCCGACTAGGAAAAGGGCTCGAATCGGCCAAAACGGCTTTGGACTGGCGTCCCCCCTTAACAACTTCAGACTTAAAATAATAGGTTAAGCGGCTATCAGAGGAGAAGCCAAATTGTTCCGATTGACTTGATTTGAGCTCGGAAATTCTGAAATCATAAGTCATCCGAGAAAAACAACATCGGCACGCTTGTCCGTAGCTAATTTTTACGAAAATTGCTAATTTGTCCGTAGCTAATTTTAATAAACCCAATTGAAGCATAAATTTCTTATGAAAAGAGGGATTCTCGCAATAAAAATTGCACGAGTTAAATTTGAAAAGTGAAAGTTATTCTAAATGAAAATGGTTAATTGCATCAACTGCTTTGTTTCAGCAGGTCCTATTAAAAAATAGGAAACGAGCAACCTGTTTAAGCAATTAAAGAAAATCCTTCAAAAATTTTTCCCCCTTCTGATTTTGCTTATTCCCCTTGGACTTTACTTAATTTTTCCTTAATATTTTTACTTCTTTGATTTTTTAGCCTCTTCTGATATTGATATGCCCTTCCAAATTCCCCTCGTCCCTTTGACTTCCTATAGTCTTTTGACAATTCTTACTTTGTTTGGTCCTTTTTAGCTTCCTTTCGTGCCTTCCAAATTAATTTACCTCTTTAATCATTTTTTTTTTTGGTCAACTTTGTTTTGCTTTCATAGTTTCTGCCAAATTCCTTTAGCTTTGTAAGCTAAAGGAATTCCTTTAATAATTCCTTTAAACGACTTATAGATCATATTCTACGACTCGTCATTAACTACAAATTTCATAGACAATAGTGTTTTATCATTTATACTTATCTACGGGAGATTTAAGAATCCTGATATAACTTAGATAGGCCTAGTCAGTGAGTTACACATATTTATAAGTAGTAGGTTAAATATGTCACTGAGTTATATATTTCTGTATATAACTTATATGCCTAGTCAGTGAGTTACACATATTTATAAGCAGTAGGCTAAATATGTCACTCAGTTATATATTTCTGTATATAGTAAACTTATATAGGCCTAGTCAGTGAGTTACACATATTTTAAGTAGTAGGCTAAATATGTCACTCAGTTATATATTTCTCTATATAACTTAGATAGGCCTAGTCAGTGAGTTACACATATTTATAAGTAGTAGGTTAAATATGTCACTGAGTTATATATTTCTGTATATAACTTATATGCCTAGTCTGTGAGTTACACATATTTATAAGCAGTAGGCTAAATATGTCACTCAGTTATATATTTTTGTATATAACTTATATAGGCCTAGTCAGTGAGTTATACATATTTTAAGTAGTAGGCTAAATTTGTCACTCAGTTATATATTCTGTATATAACTTAAATAGGCCTAGTCAGTGAGTTACACATATTTATAAGTAGTAGGTTAAATATGTCACTGAGTTATATATTTATGTATATAACTTGTATGCCTAGTCATTGAGTTACACATATTTATAAGCAGTAGGATAAATATGTCACTCAGTTATATATTTCTGTATATAACTTATATAGGCCTAGTCAGTGAGTTACACATATTTATAAGTAGTAGGCTAAATATGTCACTCAGTTATATATTTCTGTATATAACTTAGATAGGCCTAGTCAGTGAGTTACACATATTTATAAGTAGTAGGCTAAATTTGTCACTGAGTTATATATTTCTGTATATAACTTATATAGGCCTAGTCAGTGAGTTACACATATTTTAAGTAGTAGGCTAAATATGTCAGTGAGTTATATATTTCTGTATATAACTTATATGCCTAGTCAGTCAGTTACACATATTTATAAGTAGTAGGCTAAATATGTCACTCAGTTATATATTTCTGTATATAACATATATAGGCCTAGTCTGTGAGTTACACATATTTATAAGTAGTAGGTTTAATGTGTCACTGAGTTATATATTTCTGTATATAACTAATATAGGCCTAGTCAGTGAGTTATGTATATTTATAAGTAGTAGGTTAAATATGACACTGAGTTATTGCCTTTGCAAAACAAAAGTGATCTGTTTATCTGGCCTCCCCCAGGCCATTCAGCATGTCCCCAGGTGGCGATAGGGGAACACTCTACAGATATGTAGGGTACCTCCATAGGAGGCATGGACCAAGGGGGGACCTTGTCCCTGGGGGTCCATAATAGAATCTGGGGCACCCTTGCCCGGGGTCATAAATACAGGCGGAGGAGGAAGAAGAAGGCCCCTCAAATGTACACTCAAAAGGGCCCACTTGTTTATCCACAAGTTCCATGAGTTGCAAACCTTCTCCCAGCAATGGGTTAAATTGCATGGTGATGCAGAACACCATCGCGGGAGGATCCTCTATAGGAGGACAACTGTGGCAGGGCGTAAGATCCAGATCTATGGACAACGGCCTCTGCAAAGGGCTGCCTCGACCTTTTCGGGGTACCTGCAAGACTGGGGACCTTGCGGTCAACTCTATTTCCACTTGAGGAGTGGCGCCCCTCGAGGAAATTATAGCCTAGTAAACGACACAGCATTCGCACGGGATTCTGACTAATGGACAATTCTTCTGGGATTGGTATGTTTTGATGGGCGTCTTTGGGCTGAAAAACCTCTTCCTAGCTAATTTATCTATTACGGGTTGCCTCCCCGTAGTAGCATAATATTTGTAGGCATGAATATATAATGAGTCGGAGGTAATAGGCTTGAGATTGTCTGTGCAGGATTTCGACTCTTGTTGATAGAAGAGCATCGCCAAGCGCTGAAAACCATGTTGTGACCAAGATGGGCCCAGGATTGCACAAAGCCTCCATTCATGGAGGTCCCAGGGACTTCTTGCTGTCCGGTTCTAAGCCGGCTTAAGCACTTCGGTGTAGACTTGAGAAGATATGTGATCCCCGTCCTGCACTGGTATCCGGGATCATTGCTTTTCCTGAGGCGAAAAAAATTTCAATGATTTAAAGAACATGAAAATTGGAACTTGGAATGTTACGACATTAAAAAATGACTATCGTATCGACATTTTGACTGACGAATTCAGACGATTCGAACTGGATCTATTAGGAGTTTCAGAAACTCATATCCCAGGGGTAGGAAGCATGAAATTAGGTGATATAGAATTTGTTTACTCAGGCAGGAAGGATGGGTTACATAGACAGGGAGTAGGGCTCATGATGAATAAGGAAGCTGCTAAGTCTTGTTTAGGCTGGGAAGGTATTAATAATAGAATACTAATTGCTCATTTTATGACTAG
The DNA here is from genome assembly GCA_027921565.1 of Artemia sinica. NCBI lineage: Eukaryota > Metazoa > Arthropoda > Branchiopoda > Anostraca > Artemiidae > Artemia > Artemia sinica. The sequence continues at coordinate 45,591,453 of CM051268.1, read as the reverse complement.
AAAGTTCAAGGTATCAGTTATAGTAGTATACGCCCCTGTAGAACCGACTGATGGAGATACTAGTGACTCAGATGAATTTTACTTACAGTTACAGGGGCAAATAGACAAGGTCCCAGGTAGAAATATGACGTTATTGCTGGGAGATTTTAACGCCCAGGTTGGTAGAAATATGGATAGATGGATGTATCCCAGCTTAGGTAAATTTGGTGTAGGAAAAGAAAACAGTAATGGATACAGACTTTTGCAATTTTGTAGGTATAACAATCTAGTTATAACCAATACGGTGTTTGGTCATAAAATGGCTCATAAGCTAACATGGTATTCACGTGATGGTAAGACAGCAAACCTCATTGATTGTGTTATAGTAAATCGAAGACTGGCAGGATCAATACAAGATACTAGGGTATATAGGAGTGCTGTTATTGATGTTAAAAGTAAAGATCACCATCTAGTAGTGTCAAGGGTTAATTTAAAGCTGAAACATCGGAAGGGTAATTACCTCCCGGGAAGTTATGATGTTAGTAGACTCCAGGATGAGAATTTGAGAGAAACTTTCCAGGAACAGTTGAATACTAAACTTGAGAGCTTAAAATTTGATAATGTGGAAGATGGTTGGAATAATTTTAGAAAAATAATTTGTGAAGTTGCTGAAGGTGTATTAGGGAAGAAAGCTAGAACTGCAGCTAAGAATATTAGTGAAAAAGCTTTAAGTTTAATAGAAAGGAGAAAGGACTTGTACAAGAATTATCTGAGTGATAGATCACATGAAAAAAAAAAGAAATGTAAAGAAAGTGGAGAAAGCATTGAAATATGAACTAAGGAGGTGTGAAGTGGAGGCCATGGATAAAATTGCCGAGGATTTAGAAGATGCAGCTAGACGGCATAATAGTAAAATATTGTACTGGCACGTTAACAAATTGAGAGGTAGTAGTCAATCCGGACTTGTCCCAGTTAAAGATAGGAATGGGGTGGCAATTAGCGATAAGACAAAAGCTAAAGCGAGATGGGCCGAACATTTTGAGAGTTTGCTTAACCGAGATAGAGTTGCAGGAAAAAATATAGAGGAAAATGAAAAAGTTTGTGATACCTTGGATGTGAAGGAAGATTTGTTTTTGTGAGGAGGAATTAGAAACAGTACTAAAAGGATTAAAGAATAATAAGGCTCCAGGTGCTGATAGGGTAGTAAATGAGTTTCTTAAATATGGTGGCTCTGAGGTTAGAAATAAGTTATTGGAGATTATGAATATGATTTTTGAAAAAGGGGAAGTACCTAATGATTTTAGGAAAACCTTAATTAAGCCACTTTATAAGAAAGGTGATAAAAGTGAGTGTGGTAATTATCGAGGCATTAGTCTGGTCTCTGTAGGTAGCAAATTGCTTAGTAATATGATACTTTTTAGACTGAGAGATGCCGTAGACAAAGTTTTAAGAGAAGAGCAGTGCGGTTTTAGAAAAGGTAGAGGATGTGTGTTGACCAAATTTTCACTCTTAGGTTAATAATTGAGAAGTGCCTAAGTTTTCAAACACCTTTGGTCCTTAGTTTTATAGATTATGAGCAAGCGTTCGATTCTGTTGATAGAGGAGCTTTAGTAAAGGTTTTATCCCTTGTATGGTATACCAGACAAATACATTAAAGTGATTAGTGCTATGTACGAGAATAACACTGCTGCGGTTAAGGTAGGAAATGAGGTTAGCAGCTGGTTTTGTATTAAATCAGGAGTTAAGCAGGGTTGTGTTCTATCCCCCTTTATATGGATTATTTTGATGGACTTTGTTTTAAGGAGCACAGGAAAGGCAATGGGAGACCACGGAATCAAATGGGGAGGAAAAAGTCTCCTGGACTTGGATTATGCTGATGATTTAAGCATCCTAGATGAAAGTGTGAGCAAAATGAATGAAGTTTTAGAGGTTTTGCGAGTTCAGGGTGCTAGTATTGGTTTGAAAATTAATGTTAGGAAGACCAAGTCACTAAGGCTAGGAATAAGTGAAGATGAAAAGGTGACGTTGGGTAATGAAAAGATTGATCAGGTGGGCAGTTTCACTTACCTTGGTAGTATTATTAGTAAAGATGGTGGGAGCAGTGAAGATGTTAAAAATAGAATAGCCAAGGCTCAGGGTGTTTTTTCACAGTTAAAAAAAGTCTGGAAGAATAGGAAGATAAGTCTGCAAACCAAGATTAGAATCTTAGAAGCTACAGTGATGACAGTGGTCAAATATGGCTCTGAAGCATGGACGCTCCGAAAAAGCGGATGAAGATTTGCTAGATGTTTTCCAGAGAAATTGCTTAAGGATTGTTCTGGGTACCCGGCTGACTGACCGTATTTCAAACAATAGGCTATACGAAAAAAATGTGGTTCAATACCACTTTCTAGGTCTATAATGAAAGAAAGGTTGAGGTGGTTAGGGCATGTTGTTCGGATGAAGGATGACAGATTGCCGAAGATTGTTCTTTTCGGCCAACCATCTAGGGCTAAACGGAAAGCAGGTCGTCCCCGTCTGGGTTGGGAGGACGTCATAAAGAAAGATTTTAAAGGAAATGGGAACTTCGTGGGCGGGTGTAAAAAGGGAGGCTTTGAATAGATTGGGGTGGAGGAGGAGCGTGCGTAGCTGTGTTGGCCTCAGGCGGCTTGGTGCTGCGATGAGTTGTTAGTAGTAGTAGTAGTAGTAATTGCTATCTGTATTGGTCTTAAATTGTCCGAAAATAACAAAATATCATCAGCATACGACAAGTGGCTAATGTCGACACCGTCAATCACATATGAGGGTAGGTACCGTATAGCTGTTCTAAGCGTTATTAAAAATGACGGGGCTAAGAACTGACCCTTGTTTTAATCCACAACGTAAAGAAATTTGGTCTGAAAGTCGCCCTGTGAAAAAAAATTCTTACAGATGAATTACCATACTAACCCGTCAAACACTGGCTTATAAACGGGTTCACTCCACTACGCAACAATGATAAAAAAAAAAGTGTGGTTGTGCAACACACTATCAAACGCTTTTGAAATATCAACTCCGCACACAAATAGTTGTTTTTTAAAGTTATGATGGTGTTCCAATATCTCTAGAAATGTTGCATGTACATTTTGAACCTCTACACCATTTCGAAAACCTAACTGATGGTTCCCCGCACCTCATTTTGTTGATAAATATGGGAGTAGAATTTTTTTAAATAATTTACTAATAACAGAACAAAGTTTTATAGGTCTATATGGTGAACAATGTGAAGGATCTTTGCCCTTCTTGCGTATACAAACTACTTTACCTTCTCCCATCAAAGAAGGGACATAATGCTGGATTACTATTAATTGATATAATAACGTAAGATGTTCTAGTAGTTTTGTAGTACCATACAAAAGGTGCTCTGATAACAAACCATCTGGATCTGGGGTCTTCCTAAATTTTAGTGATGTAATTTTAATCAAAACCGAAGATGGAGAAAAACAAACTAGGTTTTTGCATGGGTTCAACTGAGAAAAATGCTTATATAATAATTCACGATAACTCAATTCAGTTGATGGTGGGCTGGACAAAAATACTGAAGTAAAGTATCCATACCATTGTTCCAGCGGGATCGGGTCTGATAAATCAGCTGATGATTGCGTTAATCTATTAACCTCATTATAAAGTAACTTTGGATTATTCCTAATTTTGGTTGATATATCTTTTACTTTTTGTTTCTTCTATGTTGGCACTAACTTTATATATTTCTGTTTTGTTGATTTAACTATCTGGAAAAAGGGGCCATTTCTCGGTCGGTCACAGTGATCCCAAATATGATACTATATTTTACTTCACCCTACCCAGGTATAACAGACCATCCCTTTTTTGTGTATTTTTACGGACTCTAATAACAGGAACCGCAACGGAAGCCGTAACTTCCATAGCATGAACTATTTCAGCATAATACATATCTAATTCCAACGAATGAAATTTTTGAGACTTTGACAGGGTGTAAAAAGAAATTCTAATTCTACTGAGAATATCATCTAATACGCATTGCCATAAGTTTACGTCTATCCTATCCCAAAGCTGTTTCTGAAACCATTTCGGACAACAGCGCATATGATAAAACAACGTTTAAAACAACAGAGACTTCAAGGTAAGAATGATCACTAATCAAAATAATATAAGCAGTTTTCAAGCATATTAAACTACATTACCACTTCCCCTGAAATACTAAATTTTCGTGAATTTTCGGCACTTCTTGTTAAAATTATCAAATATTTCTTTATGATTGGGCCCCATCCTGTAAGAAATTCCCGTGTATGTACCTGTGTCCAATACCAGGGCAAGACAAGATGCGTCAATAATGGTAAAGATAGCTTGTCTGAACAATGCATATACGTTTTCGAAGGGCACAACTTCATATTCAAACAAAAAATAGGGAATTTAGAGAAAAAATTGTTATTTCGGGTGGGGACTGTGATGAGTTTATTGATAGAAAAGCTGAGACTTTAAAAAAATTGAAAGGCTGAGTTTTTAGTAAAAGTCGAGAGCAAAAAACAAAAACGAATCCAAGCTGGCTGGGATAACAGTTCTTTAGAAAGAAAGTCAGATAGCGTAGAGAACTTTAATAACTGCTGAAATATCTTATTTACATTATTTATAGCAGTGAAATGTATTGAGTTCCAGCTAAGTTGACGTATCGGTACTTTGTAAATATCAAACAGTGGGAAGGGTTCACTCCATAACTGCGCTCTCCAAATATGAAGCCTGTCGAACACATATGTCGATTGCCAAACAGGTGTGGAAACATATTTACAGATTTGAATCAAGATAGATTGGAATTTTTAGTTTGAGAGATTTAAAGGAACCACCAAACCTATCAAAACGGTTATTATTACATTTTTTTTAATCTCTCTGCCTAATAAAGTCTCTCTGGCTGTGATATTGGCTATATTTGCAATATATTTCCCCTAATTATGTCACATCTAAATTACCCCCACCCGTCTCTCTCTTTAGCTTCAATATGATTTTATCTTTTTGCAAGTTTAATTTTGAGTAATAGTACTAACTCGGGCTTCGACCTCACTTTTTTTAATCCCCAAAACACGCAAATTCCCTACGATACATACGAAAACATGAAAGAACTTATACATATATTGAAAAGATTTTATTAAAAACTTGCATTTCTTGCTATTGGGAGGTTAAGGACCTCTGTTTAAAAATCCTTCAAAACACACAAATTCAGTAAACAATATACAAAATCATAGAGTTCAGATTTTTATAACAAAAACCTTCATATTTCAAGAATCCCGGTGGCCGGCGTTTACCCCCCCCCCTCCGGAGATTACCCCCCGGAAAATACCCCCCGTAGAAAATAAGGCTTTCTCAATTTGCGAATTTTATATGAATTTATTTTTTTTTAATTTCCGTTGGGGGAAGGAGTTTTGGTCCTTGTGTATTATACACAACCCACTCAAGTTTACGCTGTGTAAAACTCGAGAACAAACCGGTTTTCTTCGTTAGTTTTTTTCAGCTTAGCGAGACAAAGAAAAGTGGCAGAAAAAAAACTCATTCTTTTTAGCCCCAGGAAAAAATTATGTGCACGTCTCCAGAATATTATTTTACATTTATCAGCTAAAGCTACATTTACGTACTTTGGATGGTGCTTTTCATAATTTTCAAGCAGACAAGATAAATAGAACACGGCCCATCTCCTAGCTAGAAATTTGGCAGCATAGGGTGGTTATTGAACCTTAATCATAGGCTTTTTGTGCCCCCTAATCATACAGGTCAAAAATTCTTATATGAATCTCGTTCAAAGTAAATGCTAAGTACCTATCTTTCAACCGAAAACTTTACAGTTTTGGAAAGGCCATTGGTGGGGACTCCGTTCTTTTTGCATTGACTTACGACTTTATTTCCCTTTCACACCGCGTAACTGAAATTCATTAACTTGCAGGGCTTAGTTCTTTTGTGCACTAAATCACCACTCAGATCAATTGGCGCTCAAACGGGACTTAGATTATCTTAACAGACAGATAATTCGGCACAGCATCAACAAAATTCTGCTCCTTGGGAGTAGAACAGTATTTTTCTCTCACCTAGTCGGGACTTAGCTAGTTTATGTGCTGAGCAAGGAAATGTCGTTTTATCATCAGGACCTACCTCGGTAATATACCAAGTTAGACTGTAAAGAGGCTCATCGATTCAGGACCTAGTTATTTCTTGCACAGAATATGAAGTTGGCTCGTTCAGCACTAAACTTGAAAAGTCTTTCGTTCTTTCACCGAGTAATGACTTGGTTCATTATTGTAAGAGGTCAATGAAATTCCGCAGCAAAAAATGAGCTTGGTTATTAGACAGGCAAAGTTTAGCTTGTAATTATACTGAATCGAAAATTGGCTCGTTTTGGATCGAATCAGGGCTAACTTTGCTTTGGTATTGAGTCCCTAGTTAACTCATTTGGCGTCACTGAAAATTCGTTGCTTGGACTTGGATCTCCTTTTTGGGCGAAATAGGACTTGATTTATTAACACTGAATATGTAGATATAGTTATTGCACTAAGTCAGTTTGTAGATTGGATTTAGGATTGCTTTTGCATCAACTCAACATTTAGCTTGTTTTTGCACGGAGTCATGAATTGGTCCCACTTTTCATCGAGTCACTCAGTTTTATACCAGACCAGGATTTAGCTCATTTTGCACGAAATCAACATCAGAACAAAATCCGAAACAGCTCATTTCTTTATCGAGTCAAGCCTTAACTTGGTAGTTTATGGAGTCGTTATCTAGCTAATTTTTCGTCTTATATTTAAATATGTTCAATAGACATGTTTCTTCCGATTACTAATTAGGAAGCTGAGTCGATTGCCTTTACTGAATCTCTGATTTAGCTTTTGTTAATGATACAAAACCTTTCTCAATTAAATATTTTTCGTATTCCAAAATTGCACCAAAATCTGGTTCAAAGGCTTTTTGCAGGGCACCCTTAAAATGAATACTATGAAAACACTGCTATTGAGTCTGAGTCATTTACACGAATCTGCTGGAGCACTATAGCACTTTTTTTGGGAAACACTTTATGGAACATTGTACAAGGACCCGCTTAAGGATTTGAGTATAGATTTTAAGTATCTCATTTTGCGTCTTGAAGTCTCAAGTGTGGCGTAAAAACAAAATAAGAGAAACATGGACCTTGACTTGTTTGATGGGGAAGATGATACTCAAGTGCTTTCTATTAACAAAGAATATGCTGAAAGATACCAAAATTGGAGAGAAAAAGAAGAGGTTCAAAAGAGTGAGATTTTTTTCAATCCAAAGGTTTTAACCAATCATTAGTAGGCTAGGTATAATGAAAATGGTCTTAAAGCATGCCTTAGCCTAGTTAGGCTATTTAAATTCAGGATCTGTGCTGTGGTTTTGATGGGATCTATTAAGTCTTCATCCTCAAGCTTAGAGGATGATTTAACATGGATCACATCAAGATTATTACTTGAAGGTCACCCTTGAAAGCCTAGGTTCCATAGGTAAGATTAGCAGTAAATCTTTTACATTTCATATTATTATGCCTTTTGGTAAATATCTACCAAATCATATTATTGACTTATGCATAAAGTGAATATACCACTTAATGCCTTTTTTTATGCTGACTACAAATATAATAATCATTTCCATCAGAAATGAATTTCAGCCCCCCCCCCTATATATGCCAATTCAGGGTATATACTTCTACATTAGGGGGGGGGTGTTGGTAAAGTTTAAACTTACCTCCCATTTACATCAGAAACAAAATTTGCCCCCCCCCCCTAATGTAGAAATATATACCCTGAATTGGCATATATAGGGGAGGGGGGGGGGGTGAAATTTATTTCCAATAGAAATGATTATTATATTTGTAATCAGCATAAAAAAGGCATCGAGTGGTATATTCATTTTATGCATAAGTCAATAATATGATTTGGTAGATATTTACCTGCCTTTTTTATGCTCTTTCCAAAAATAATAATCATTTTATCAGAAATGAATTTTATCCCCACCCCTATATATACCAATTCAGGGTATATATTTGCACATTAAGGGGGGGGGGGTATATTTTGGTAAATATTTACCAAATCATATTATTGAGTTATGACTAAAGTGAATATACCACTCACTGCTTTTTTTTTATGCTCTTCATGAATATAATAATCATTTTTGTCAGAAATTAGGGGGGTAAGGGGAAAGTTTAAACTTACCTCTCATTTACATCAGAAATAAAATAACTCCCACCCCCCTTATGTGCAAATATATACCCTGAATTGGTATATATATAGGGGTGGGGGCTAAAATTCATTAAAAAAAAAATGATTTTTACATTTGTAAAGAGCATAAAAAAAGGCATTGAGTGGTATATTGACTTTAGTCATAACTCAATAATATGATTTGGTAAATATTTACTGTATATTTTATTTATGATGTAAATGAGAGGTAAGTTCAAACTATACCCCCAGCCTCTCTAGTGTACAAATATATACCCTGAATTGGTATATATAGGGGTGGGGGTAAAATTCATTTCAGACAAAAATGATTATTATATTTAGGAAGAGCATAAAAAAGGCATCAAGTGGTATGTTTACTTTGGTAAAATTATACTTTAGCTACTTTTGGGTATCTTGGAAAGAAGTTAGGTTAGGAAAATGAAACTTTTAGGGATGAGTCTACACAATAAAGTATGTCCTGGGAAGCTATTTTGAAGTACCTACCTCCACTCCTCCCTCCAGAGGATCCTGACCTTTGATAATCTGTGTGTTATAAAAGTGAAACCTTGTAAAATAGATCTTCTGCTTAAATAAAGTGCAACAAAATTGTTTTCAGTTTCACAACTTCTTTCAATCCCAATTTATAAACTCTTAAAGACATGCAAATACATTTCCTATATTTTGGAAAAAAACATTGTTATGACTTAAAATTCTGCTCAAATAACAGGAATTGCATTTTCAGAACTACAGCCAGAAAACAAGAAACTGATAAGTGAAAATTAAGGTAAAGTGTTGTTTTGTCAAAATTTCAATAGGTCATGTAGGTCAATTTCAACCTATCATGTAGGCAAATATCAGGACCCTCTAGAGGGAGAAGTAGTGGAGATAGGTACTTCAAAATACCTTCCCCAGACATACTTTAGCCTGTAGACCCATCCCTGACAGTTTCATTTTCCTACCTAACCACTTTCCAAGATAGCCAAAAGTAGCTAAAGTAGAATTTGACCTTTACTTTATTCATAAGCCAATAATATGAACTCTGAAAAATTTACCAGATTAGCTCATACACCATTTGCATTATGCTGAATAACCAGGATGTTTTACAATTTTGTAGCTCTTCTGAAGGAAGCACCATAAATCAGAACAAGCACTACCATTAGACTCTTTATTTTGTGTTTGTTTTGTTTTTTTTCAAAAAGGCCTATCATATCTAGGGCCCAACCAATTTAGCCTATCCGCTGACCAACATGGGGGTCAGTGTCAGAAACAAAATATTGGATATTAGCTGATTTTTTTTTTTTTTTATGCAACTTAACCAGAAGGTTGTGCCAGATTTCCTCAGGTAATTTTTGCTTTCCCAGTCCTTGGGAATAGAACCACCAGCTAAGTCTGATGATGTTGGAGAGAGCAGCAGAGGGGAGCCAAATGAAGTCAAAGTATATTTTTGTCAATGCACACCTGGTGCAGCAATGTTCAAAATGTATGGTGAGTTCAAGAACATAGGCTACAACTTCTGTCAAAACAACTATAAAGAATATAACAAACCATACATTTCTGTCTTAATGAATATTGACTTGCATGGGTGAAAGATCCAAGATTCAATTGATTAAAACCATGATATCCAGTCAGGATTGCAGCTAGGGGGGTTAGGGGGTATTGTAAGGTGGGGAGGGGGGGAGTTCCAAAGTGTCAACACTGCATGCCAATACCTTGGTAATTTAGCTTATATTTCTGCATTTGTCAGCTGTCATACTGGACAACTTTGTCAAAACATTCTTTAAATCCCTCCTCTAAACTTAAGACCCTAGAGTTTTAACTTATAACTTAAAACCCTGTATCCAAACAAAGGAGAGTAGGCACACCAAGGTGATTGACTACCTATTTGATAAAATGCTGGCAACTTCAACAAGTGAGGAAAAAGAGTCAGCAGATAATATTGATCAGCAACTGGAAAGGAACAGGGGCGTCCCAGGAGGGGGGGGGGCCTCCCCAACTTTTTTGTCATTCAATAAAATTTTGCTGAAGGCAAACATTTCAGCAGAAATTTTTCCAAAATTTAGCAAAATCCTTGATTTCTGCAGAAAATTTGCCATAAATCAAGTAGCAATTTGGTAAAATTTACAAAGATTCCCCCCCCCAATGAAATGAGTATTGGGACACCCCTGTACAGGGGTACATATGTATTAGCTTTACCCCTCTTCCCTTGCCACACCCCTAATGTCCAAATATATAGCCTAGATTTGTTTCTAAACTGTTATATTTTCATCCTATTTTGTTTTATTTCATTTGCAATAACCAAGCTTGACTTCTTGGGTGGGTACCAGCTTATACATAAGTACCAGTACAGGAGTGAAGCCATCATTGACAGGAAAAGATGTCCATTAGAGTGTGGGTGAAATAACAGCAATTGTTTCAAGAGACTGGCACAACTTGCTTGGAACTATCTCTGCTGTCTGCCCTCTTCTCTCCCAAGAGAAAGAGTTTACAAAAGATGGCAACATTTATGATGACAAACAAAGTTCTCTGAAGGGAGAAAAAGCTGAAAAGTTGTGCTTTCTGCATTACAACTTGCCCTAGTTGGACTGAACTTATTAAGCACTGTCTAGATTAAAAACTGTATTTGGTTTAATTTTTTTTCTAAATCTATTCTAAATAATTCTTTTTTGCATTGTTTTGCATCCACAGTGAATTATTGAGGCTGTTTTTTGGTGTCTAATAGACTAGGGAGAAACATATGAATATGAATATGGCAGAGAATGCAGGGCTTAAAATATAGGTAAGATTTTTTTTTTTTCTGAAGGGGGATTTATCAGCAAATTATATTGGTATTGTATTGGTACAAAACTGATATATTGGTATTAGTATCAGCGCCTGAAAATTCGTGTTGGTTAGGCCCTAATCATAGTTGTTTTTCCTAAAATGCACAACTCCTCTCCCCTCTCTGAAGAGCCCTAATATTGTATTTCTCTGTTGTTTTGAATCTTATTACACAACTCTTCTTTCTCAATGTTTTTCTTGCATTCTTGACCTAAGAAAGTTCAGTTTGACCTGAGGGGTTGATTACAATAGGCCTATTTGACAAAAAATTATTTGAAATCATCTTAAAATATGGATAATGCATGCTGCATATTGTACAGTAAGAATTTCAGCTGTTAAAGTTTTCTTTTATTTTCTATATATATCCTAGGGATATATCTAGGACCATCAAGGATGAGGTAGGTTACATTGTCAGAAAAACAAACCTGATATTTGGAAAAAAACAACATCAAATAAGGAACCTAATGGCACTACTCTTTTTGTTTAAAATGTTACCTTAAATTGCAGCTAGGAGCAATCTAAGGATTTCTCCTTGTAGAGCTCCAGAATGATGACTTGAGTTGTATACAAAGTAATTTAGTGACCAGGTGCTGTTCCATGATCAGTAGCATCCCAATAGACTTTACACTCTCTGGAGAACCCCTCAACATCCAGCCTTTGTTTGAAAACATCAATGGGTTCAGCAATAACTGTTTCATTAGATAGTTTGTCCCAACTGTTGACAATTTTTGATGAAAAGAATTGAGTGCAGACTCTAGATACTATTGACTGCTTGAGAAGTTTCAGGTTATGATCTCTAGTTCTTGAGCTGGTACCAACAGTAAGGGATAATGCTGGGGGAGTATTAGCCCTCAAGTGCTTGTAGAATCAGTCCCACAGTTGAACTAGCCACAGCAGCAGACCTCTTAGCATGAGTGCTGAATTTTAGTTCATTGTCAATAGTGACACCAAGATCCTGCTCATTATTTACAGAGGAGAGTGGGTGGCCTAAGAAAAAATAAGAGCAAGAAGGATTCAGTTAGCCAAAGGGAATGATATGGCACTGGGCTACATTGAATTCAAGAAGCCAAGCCTCAGCCCATTGACCCAGCAGGTAAAGATTATTTTGTAGAAGGGCATGATATTCACAGGACAAGGCTGGTCCAAGAAGCTTCAGGTCATCTGTATAAAGAGTTGATTTACTGCTGATAATGGAAGGAGCATCATTGATGAAGATATTAAATAGTATAGGACCCAAAACACTTCCCTGAGGAACTTTACTCAAAACATGTGCAGAGGAAGAAAGAATATGATTACCAGAATCATCAAATAACTGAACACATTGAGATCACAAATAAAGAAAATATAGGATCCAGAGCAGGGATTCAAGCTTGACTGCACATAATGTAATTGCAAGTTACTTGTGACAAACTTTAGAGAAGTCAAGCAGAATCATGTCAGCACTAAGCAGGCACCCCATATCAAGCAACTTTGTGATGTGATCATACTACTCATCTAGATTGGTGTCATCAGATCTTCCTGAACACTAGCCATGTTGTGAACTGTGTAAAACATTATTTGCTTCAAGGTGTTTAACAACTGCAGAACTGGTTTTTCTTTCAAGAGCCTTAACAACTGCTGATGTCATGCTAATGGTTTGATAATTTTCAGCAAGGTCCTTTCTAAATTTTTTAAATATAGGAATGAAATATGCAGTTCTCCAAGCCAGAAGTAGTCTGGAAAGATTTAATGATAACTTGAACAACAGGGAAAGGGGGTGACACAAAATTGTATGACATTCATGTAGGATATGTGGGTGAATGCTGTCTGGACCAGCAGATTTATTCAGTTTGAGGGATGTAAGTTCCTTTAGAACCAATGTATCAGTAATCAGAATTTGTTCCATCTTATGTGATACATCCCATAACAAAGGTTTAAGATAAACAATACTGGAATTGGAGGAAAAAAACAGATGAGAAATGTTGCTTGAAAATCTCAACTTTCAGCTCAGGATCAGCAACTCACTGACTATTGTACAGGATATCTTGGACTGTGTGTCTGCTGCTACATTTTTGAGTGGCATAATGCCAGAAAAATTTAGGGGTATCCTTAACATCCTCAGCCAATTTTTCCTCAAACCTCTTCATCTCCTTTATTTGGTTGGTTGTCTGATCACAAAAAGTTTTGAAGACTTGATAATTCTTTGTGGTCTTTTTTTCTATAGCAATTCCATCCTTGATGTTTTCTGTTGATTAGCTTGCTTACTTTGGTAGTTAAAAAACGTAATTTTTTTGCCTCTTTTGCCTGAAAAATTCTGGTGCAAGACCTCTCAACATGCAGAATTTCCATTTTTACATTTCACCAACTATCATCAATATTGTCAGTAATAAGCTGTTTCCAGTTGAAATTGGCAAGTTTTTCAGAGACTAGTTTGTAATTTACTTAATTTTGTTTGTTTAGAAGAAGATTGTCTAGTAGGCAGACATAACTCCAAAATAATTACTACAGGGTTGCTATTACCTTCATAAAAGTTGCTAAACCAAAATTTTACCCCAGGATGGACTAGCCTCAGTTATTGCTACTAACTGTGACATAATCTGTAATATATCTCACACCCTATCCAGCCAGACTACAGGGCCACTTAGGCCACAGACTACTTAGGCCTATCCAGCCAGACTACAGGGCCAAATTTAAAAAACACGGCATAGCTTAATCATCATTGTATTAAATTTCCCCTTTGAGCCAACTGCTGTAACAACAAAACTTCTTACTTAATTCTTATCAGTACATCTTGATTTAAATAGTTTTTGTAGGCTAGGTGCTTTCTGCTGAATTCAAGTTTTTTTTTTTCAAAGATATTTTGTATTTAAGATAAAGCTTTATTTCCCATCCATTGTTGTGCCTAAATGTAATGATTACTGCCTTGGTAATTGTGGCCAAGCCCAAACAAATGAGGCTGTTGATTGTTGATTTATTGAATTTGTTGATTTTTTTTTCAAATTGGCTGTACTTGGCATCATTAACCAACTGTTGAGAAAAAATTATTGTATTTGGAAAGAACACTAAATAGGGAGTAAATGGTATTATAGGCTTACCAAATTTACATTGTGTTAAGGGCTATGCAGGTGATTAAGTTTTTGCTGAAGATATCACACTTAAGTTATTTGAAACTGAACCTACCATTGAGAGCTGTTAATTGTTGGTTGTAAGTGTAGGGCAATTGTGTGCCACTGCTTAAGGGACACTGGGAGTCTTATGACAAGGATATAATATATATATATATATATATATATATATATATATATATATATATATATATATAATATATATATATATAATATATATATATATATATATATATATATATATATATATATATATATATATATATATATATATATATATATATATATATATATATATATATATATATATATATATATATATATATATATATATATATATATATATATATATATATATATATATATATATATATATATATATATATATATATATATATATATATATATAGCTATATATATATATATATATATATATATATATATAATATATAATAGATATATATATATATATATATATATATATATATATATATATATATTATATATATATATATATATATATATATATATATATATATATATATATATATAATGTATTACTATTGCTACTACTACTAACAACTCATTTCAGCACCAAGCCACCTGAGACCAACATAGCTATGCATGCTCCTCCTCCATCCCAATCTATTCAAATCCTCCTTCTTTACTTCCTCTCAAGAAGTTCCCATTTTCCTTAAATCTTTCTTTATGACTTTCTCCCACCCCAACCGAGGACAACCTGCTTTCTGTTTAGCTCTAGACAGTTGGTAGAAAAGGACAGTCTGTTATCCTTTATCTGCAGAATGTGCCCTAGCCATCTCAATCTTTCTCTCACTATAGCCCTAGAAAGCAAAATTTAACCATACTTTTTGTACAGCCTACTGTTTGAAATACAGTCAGTCAGTCAGGTGCTCAAAACAATCTGTATGTATCAAATCTTCCTCTGTTCTTTGGAACACCAAAGCTTCAGAACCATATTTGACCACTGTCATCACTGTAGCTTCCAATATTCTAATCTTGGCTTGCAGACTTAGCTTCCTATTCTTCCAAACATTTTTTCAGCTTTGAAAAAGCACCATGGGCTTTAACTTTTCTACTTTTAGCATCTTCGCTCTACCCACCATATTTACTAATAATACTACCAAGGTAACTGAAGCTGTCCACTTTTCAGTCTTTTTGTTGCTGAATGTCACCTTTTCATCTTCACCTACTCCTAGCCTTTGCAACTTAGTCTTCTTAACATTAATTTTCAAACCTATTATTGCACCCCCAGACTTGTAAAACCTGTAAAAATTCATTCATTTTGCTCACACCTTCATCTAGAATACTTAAATTATCAGCATAATCTAAGTCCAGGAAAGTTTTACTTCCCCATTTGATTCCATATTCTCCCATTGCCTTTCCTGTGCTCCTTAAAACAAAGTCCGTCAAAATGATCCGTATAAATGGGATAGAACACAACACTGCTTAATCCTGATTTAACACAAAACCAGCTACTAACCTCACATCCTACCTTAACTGCAGCAGTGTTATTCTTGCACATACCACTAATCATTTTAATCTATTTGTCTGGTATACCATATAAGGATAAGACTTTTGCTACAGTTCTTCTATCTGCTGAATCAAATGCTTGCTCATAATCTATAAAACAGAGGACTAAAGGGGTTTGATGACTCAGGCACTTCTCAATTATTAACCTAAGATTGAAAATTTTGGTTGACACATCCTTTACACTTTCTAAAAACTGTACTGTTCTTCTCTTAAAACTTTGTCTACAGCATCTCTAAGTCTAAAAAGTATCATTGTGCTAAGTGATTTGCTAGGGTTTTCCTAAAATTCCTAGGTGCTTTCATTTTTTTCAAAATCATATTCATGACCTTCAGTAACTTATTTCTAACCATATAATCACCATATTAAGAAGCCTATTTACCATGCTATCAGCACCTGGGACCTTATTATTTTTTTAATCCTTTTAGTACTGTCACTATTTCTTCCTCACAAAATACATCTTCCTTCAAATCCAAGGTGTCACAAACTCTGATTTTCCACTATATCTTTTCTTGTAACTCTATCCTGGTTTAGTACATTCTCAAAATGTTCTGGCGATCTCTTTTTAACTCTTTCATTATCACTAATTGTGTCCCTGCTCATATCGTTAACTGGGACAAATTCAGATTGACTACTGTCTCTCAATTTATTGACATGCTAGTACAATATTTTACTATTATGCCGTCTAGTTGCATCTTCCAGATCCTTCGAAATTTTATCCATGGTTACTCCTCTTGTGAGTTTACTTCAAAAGGTTATATTTTGTTTGTTTTCATTTTTATATTTTTTTTTTTAGCACTGAAGATGACTTGGCGGAGGTCCTTGTCGAAATATCTGCTTATTTTCGTTTCGTATTTTTCCTCTGGTTGACACTGCCCTCGTTTTCCTTGCCTATATGATTTTTTTTTTTTTCATGTGTTATTTTTTTTCTTCTTTGCTTCATATGTCATGTATAGCCAGTATGGTTTTAGAATGTATTAATATATTTTGCTAATTTTTTTTTTTAATTAAATTTGTGTATAAAGCATTTAGTGAATATTCACCCCAATCCCTGTTTAAGGGAACATTATTGTTTATTTTTAGTTATGTCTAGGTCATTGCTAATAAGGATGGATTCTTCAAAAAGTACTGTGTGGCTGGGGTTATCAAAAATATGGCTGCTTAAAGCAGAATCTAAAGAAGTATTAGCTCTACTTGAATTTGAAGCTTTGGTGATATCATCTTTATGCTGTTATAGGCATTTTTCTAAATTCTGATGGGTTCTACCTACATATTATTTGCCATAGTCACATGGTATTTGGTAAACCCCTCTTTGGCAAATAACTGGGTGTTTTATCTTTACCAGAGTTAAAGATATGAATCATATATGATCATGAATTTCCTAAACTCTGCTAAAGATAAAACCCCAGTTACTCGCCAAAGAGGGGTTTACCAAATACCATGTGGCTTTGGCAAATACTATGGAGGTAGAACCCATCAGAATTTAGAAAAAAACGTCTACAACAGCATAAAATGATATCACCAAAGTTTCAAATTCTAATAGTGCTAATACTTCTTTAGATTCTGCTTTAAGCAGTCATGTTTTTGATAACTCCAGCCACACAATACTCTTTGAAGGATCCGCCCTTTTTAGCAACGACCTAGGCATAAAACAGGTTGTTCAAGGAGCAATTGAAATCAGACTAAAAATAAACAACAATGTTTCCTTAAACAGGGATTTGGGGGGAATATTTACTAAATGCTTTGTACACAAATTTAAGGTAAAACGATTTAACAAAATATATTGAAAAAGCAGTAGGCACTAACACAGAACCAGTTACAAAAAGACCTTCGGGGTTAGCTGCCAAAATGGCAAGATTACCACTGAAACTGTTTTAATTATTTTTCTTTCACTTTAATGAATCACCTTATTTCCTCACTTTATTTATCAGTCCTGGTTGAACTTCGCTGAAGTAATGAGGCTGGGACTGTTTAAAAATTTTCGTTTTAGTTTCAATAGTCGTATTCATTGTAAGCATCTTTTCTTTTATAAATTTATGTTTTTTAATAACATTAAAACTTAAAATGAATAGAAATTGTTCCGTATGTGAGGGGGGCTGCCCCCTCCTTAATACCCCTCTTCTCGATAAAGTTTCTTAAGAACTGTAAAAAAAAGAGGTTCTGATTCTGATTACACGGCCCTTTTGTTTCAGGAATCGTTCTTAAAGATTTGAGACAGAAGGTTGAACTTTAGTCTAAAGAGTGGCGTGTTGAGTTGGGGACAGCCGCCCTCATATACAGAATAGTTTTGGATTATTTTAAGTTTTAATGTTGCTCCTTACTTTCAGCAGAAAAAAACTTGTTTTTTCATTTAATTTCTATTTTTTTATCAAATAATCCCAGAAAATCTGGCCCCCCTCCATGGAAAATCCCCCCACAAAAATTTTTCCATAGAAAGTTCCTCCCACGTAAAATTCTTCCCCAGGAAATTACCCCTGGACAATTCCATTCATGCTGCAAATCTCCCCCCCCCCCCTGAACATTTCATGCTTACAATTCCACTTGAAAACTACTCCCTAGCATGCTTTCATTTGAAGAAAGACTTGTTTGTCTGTAATTTCTGATCCTTTTTAAGGTCATGGGGGAATCCCCTGTGTATAAAATATTTTCTGAAAATCCCCCCCCCCCCCAATAAAAAGTTTCTACCACAGGAAATTTCCCCGTGGAGATTTTTTCTGGTGATAATTTTCCTATGGAAGAATTTCTCCCGTGGGAAATCCCCCTTCCCTGCGTAAAAATCCCCCAAAGAATTCCAACTGTGCTCAAAATTTCCCCTAGACAATTCCCCCAAAGCATCTCCACATGTAAATTGGGGTCGCAATCAAGAAAGTAAGACAAATAAAACAAATTTCGAATACAAATTGTGACAAATTCTCCCTGTGTAAAATTTCCCCTGGAAACTTCCATCCCAAAGGGAAATTCTCCCTGTAGAAAATCCATCCCGAGAAAATCCATCCTCCCCTGGAAAATTTTATATACTTCCCTATAACAAATACTATGTGCAAACAATGGGCAAATTTCATAACTTTGCAGCCCTTCCTCTGGTGATTCTGAGGAAAATGGCCATATAAAAACTTTGGTCAGATGAATTTTGGGAAAAAGAGCGTGGGAGGGGGGCTAGTTGCCCTCCAGTTTATTTGCTAATTTAAAAACGGCACTAGAACTTTAATTTCCATTTGAATGAGCCCTCTCGCAATATTTTATGACCAATGGTTTGATAAGATCACCCCTAGAAAAAATAAACTCACATCATGATCTTTCTTTTGGCAAAGAATACGAAATTCTCCATCAAGAGAATCTAATGTCATGTTTTGGTAATGCTGGTGCCTAAAGCCAGTGTTAATAGTATATGGTGCAGTTTCTCTGCAAAATACACTCAGTTGTTCTCATCTTGCATTGAGGAAAACCATTTCCATGCAGTCGCACATTAAGTCTCTCTGACCATCAGTGCTGCTACTCACTATCACCTTTGAAGTCTTCCCAAATGACTAGTACATCAGTTTTGGGGTTTTAGTCAGCAACATTCTGCTGCTGAAAGTAAATTTAATCAAATTCTTCTTCACTCTGGACAGAGTGTAGTGCACATATCTGAATGATTGTTATGATGCAGCCTTTCACTTAAATAGTCACTATTCATTCTGATACTGAAGTGAAAGTGATGAGTGCCCTTTTAGCAGCTGGCTGGGCGACCAAGCCAACATCCTTCCAATGGAGACCATCAGTATGCCTGAGAGGAAAAAAGCTGTTTTCAAGGATAGTTTTCTTTCTGGTTCAATGGAGGTGTGTCTTCACCTGCCCTGCTATATCACAGTTGTAGTGGTACATTTCTCTTTAAAGAAGATTAGTCTTACCAGACTTGCTTAAAGCCTGGTTGTTCATTGCTGGAATACTGAGGACATGTTTTATTTCATATCCAATTTGTTAAATTTCATCCCATTTGGGACTCTTCCCAGGCCTATTGTGATTGTTGGTGTCCTTGGATACAGTAGCAAATTTGGTATCATTTATGTCAATCGTCAACATTAAGTCACAAGGATTGTTGGCAGATCCAAGCAGGGTAGCACTTGTACTTTCTTTCTTTTTCTCTACTTATAATCATAAAAATGAGGATGTTAATTGGCTGATTGGTTTTCATAAGCTGCTCCTCGCCATCTGCGTCGAGAGTTCATTGCTCATGTTTGGTATTATTTGCCCCTTTGCAGTTGTCCTCCTGCAATAGTACCATACAGTTTGAATTGTTGTTCAGATGAGGTTTGTAGCTTATGGGGACAATTTTATACTTTAGTGGGTCCTGGTCAATTAGCATCAAAGGGCTTATATGTCCTCCATCTGTATTTGTGACTCCTGCCTAAGTGTGCCCCAGTTTCAACTATGGACCCCGGGACTGGGAATTCCCCTTGCTCTGCACCTCCCTCATTGTGGTATAAAAATATCTGTAGAACATTTCCCCATCTCCCACCTGGCAGACAGGGAGTTCTAGTCTCCAAGAGCTTCTAATGATACTCCTGTTTTCAAATAGTTCAAGTCTCTAAGAGCTTCCAATCATGCTTTTGGCTTCAATACAAAATATTAATAATTAAAGAAAGGGTGGTGTGGGGAGGGTGAGTGAGGTAAATAATTGCTTCACCTCCCCATGTCAGAAAAGGGTCAAAAAATATTTTTCAATTCTTTTTGTGTCTTGGCAAGATGGTATATTCTGAATGTTTGAGCTATGCAACAGATCTCAGACTTAACTTCAAAGGGGTATATGCTCCAGTTCCTACCGATGGAGCTTCGAAAATCTCTTCTATTCCATCTGTGAGTCCCTACAATAAGGGTCGACATTTGGAACCACAGACCAATGTTGAAAGTTGATTAAAAGAACCAAAAATGTATTGTAAAAATTGCAGGTAAGTTTAAGCCAAAAGAAAAAAAAAAAAAAACATGAATGAATAAATTTCCCTCTCAGTTTATTTTTGTAAGGCCTAAAAGAGACCCCAGTGAACAGTGAACCCATTGTTGGTTTTTTTGTTTGCTATATCATACGGAAGGGATAATTGTGGAAACTTTGAAGCCAGAAGCAACTGAACGCAAATGGAAATGTCTAGTAGCCCTTTCAGAGGCCAGAAATGACCAAAGGGCATCTTTTTCCCTCACCAAGGACCAAACTGTTTCTGGCTTCCTCCATGGACAACAGTCATGTCAATCAAATTTTTTAGACAACTGTTTTGTTAAAAATGGTTGAAATGTCTTATAAGTATCTATTATTAATTATATACATGAATTCCCTGCAGAGTCAGTCTATTCCCTGGCCAACTACAAAATATCCCAGATAGTACAAATAAAATTAACACTGCTAAGCAAACAGGCACAACTGTCCTGTAAATACCAAGCAAAAAAAAAGAAATAAAATGACCCAACAGTGATTTTAAAATTTAAAGTTGATTGTGCTATTTCAGTTAAAGATCGTTACGGGGATGCTGCTGCTCTAAAAATGGCCTTCGATGATGGGGACGATTCCACGTCAGAAGAAGAAGATGAAAATGCTGAGGTCAGTTTAAGTTATATTTTCAGTTCACTGTTAAAATAACTTGTATGAATATAAGTTGATAGTATTTGTGTGTACAGTAAAGGGTAGGGAGAGAGAGCTTCAAAATATATCGGTGAACCCCATGGAATCTGTTGAGAATTATGTTCAATGTTTTGTAAATCTTAAGATTCCGGCTTCTGAGAACCCTTGTTAGCTTTTTTTGAAAAAAACGCATTCTTGCATGGATGGCAGTGATGTGCCTCCCTTTTTTCTTTCTTTTTTTTTCTCTAGATTGAGGGGGAATAAATAGCATACCGTATGTTTCTAACCTTTAAAAACAATTGGAAAACTCTTCTGACCGATCTTAGCAGACGACTTCCCAATGGATTCACATGGTTGCGTTTGCTTGCTTGCAGTTGGTTCTGGAGTTTTCTGCCTCATATGGCCTGCGACATTCAGTTGTTTCGTGGGGATTTGTTGAAATGTAAGCTCCCAAGACTCACGATGGCTCAGATTGCAGGGTCACATCAATGACTCCCACCCCAAGCCAAAGTATTTGCGGCACCCTAACTCTAACCCTTGCCCTGAAGGACATACACTTATAAATCCAATGTGCCATCCACTCGATTCCAGGATATTAGACGATTTTTCCAGAGTGTGAAGGTGGTCCTTTGGTACATCAATAAACATTACTAGCATGTTTATGCACAGCCCCAACCCCTAGGATAGTTTGAGATTATTTTTTCAGGGGAGCTGGGGCGGGGTAAAAATACAACTTAAACACATTTTTAGGCTGCCATTTTCCTTTTTTTGAGGGGGAGGGTCCTTTCAACCAATCTGAGGATGGAATATTTTTTATATGCTGGTATGATTTTAACGATTTGATTAGTTTTTTATCAAATTGTCACAGTTATAACTTGAGATTTTTCCCGGGAGAGGGGGACAACGACTAGCTAGAAGGGGATGAAATTGTCGTTTTGTGTCAGAGCTAACCTATACAATGCCTTCTGATTAATTTTTATAGAACGTAATGAGCTTTATAGATGGCACTAACACACCCGCTTTCCTCGGTTTAGGTGCACTTTAATTCAACAATTTTTACTGTTTTTTTCGCACTAACCTGCTGATCAAAAAAATGTAATAAAATTTTAATTCTAGCTACAAAAAGGCCATGAAAACTCTTCGGAATAAATAGGATTTACGAGGCGGCTTGGGCCCCCACGTCCTTGCCCTATGGATTTTTCCCTGGAACTTTCATTAAAAATTTTAAAGGGCTACCAAACCAAAAAAAGTTATTCAAAAAAGTTTGTTTTCCTTGCAGATTTCAAGTATTCAATACGTAATAGGAGTTGTCATTGTAAAGCAAATTTTAAAGTTACTTCCTGTGTTTCTTGAAGGAGGATATACATACTCTAAAATATGCTGTAATCTCTCGTCTGCGCCTAAAACGCAGACAAAAATACGCTATTAATCCTGTGTCTCTGCAACACTTTAAAGTCATAATTTCTTTGGGTCAATAGGCGTACCTGGTTTTAAAGACATTGAGCTCTGACTATTGTCGTGGACTCCCTGTATCTCTTTCTGTTCCAGCAAGTTTTTGGAGTTTTCTTCATGTAGTTATAACCAGAAATCAGTGAGTCTACTTCATGAAGAATAGAATCTAATGCGTTTCTAGAGTTCTATTCATCTTGACAAATTCAGCCCGTGTTGTCTTGTTGATTTATTACTTAGAGCTGTTTATTTGTTCATTCCCCTTTTCTCAAAAGGCGGTATTTTTAAATTATTACTGAAAGAATGGAAATAAGTTTCAAAGTCTTGACGCCTAAAGGGTTTTTTTCAGTAGATTTTATATTTTGAAAAATATCAGATTTGTAAACAAAGTCTTTAACACGCTTAATTACGGAAATGCATGGAAATCGATAAATCCAACGTTTTTTCCCATCACACTTGGAGAATGAATTAGGGGGTTTCCTACTGCTTAATTATGCTGAGTTTAAAGCCGCTCGGACGATTTAATTTATGCTATATAGCCTTGTTGCTTGGCCTAGTTACAAAGAGGATTAGCTTCTCACTCTCCATGGGGATTCATGTTGATTTATTAAGTCCTTCCTGTCTCTGGCAGATCATTGCATTTAATTCAATAATTAAAATTGACTGGAACAGCTGTCTTATTGTAAAACATGTAAATAGTGCATTTCAGCTCTTCTGTACTTGTTGCCATCGACAAATAAAGAAAACCTGTGTCTCCAGTGCAATGGGCCAGGAAAGTGCTTCAGAGATTCAAATCGCCAGTAGGTAATTACAGCCCCATGTATTAATCCCTAAATAACTGAGATCTAATTAGCCGTTCTGACGTATATGGATGACTAGAATATGCCACTTCCTTCATTAACGTCCAATCGAGCATGGATACCTGAGACCATAACTCTTGCTGGCGATGTGGTTTGCTTAAGTAAATTCAGGCATCCTCTCTAGTGATTAGGATGATGACAAGCAATTTTAAATTCCTAAGCCCTTCCCCCAGAGAGGTCGGGGTGAGATGAACATCCTAAAAAGGCACGTATAGACTAGGAGCCTAGAATCTATTTCCAGCCTAGTTTGGTTGGGATCGACTTGGTACCAAGTTCTTTTAGATGTGTTCATGACATGAATTAAAGGACCCTTTTCCTTCTCAACCTCAGATATTAAAACGATGATAGACTCAGAAAAGGCATAACTAGGGCATTTAAATTTGCTTCTGATGACTAGAAGCTTCGATGTTCTACTTTTCCTATAAAGGAAAAAACTAGTTTCCATTCCATACTTAAGAGATTACTTGTAACCTGCATCAAGTTTCGTTGAGATGTATCAATGCATTTTGATAGGCTAGGTATCCTGATTTTAAGAGTTAATGACCCTTTGCCCTACTGTGGTCGGATCGGATTCAGATCCTCAAAAGCGTAATATTGAAAGCATGTCTCTCTTTTCTCGAAATTTTGTTGAAATCCATCGCTTTTGGTTAATCTCCTCTTTATAGGAATTTAAGCTCCCTATCCCTCCCTTATTCTCTAAGTAGGTAGGATTGGCTCAGGAATCTACTGAGGAACATATGAGACTAGCTCTTTCTTCCCACCAGGTTGGATCTAAATATGAAGTACTGTTATGATAATTTTGACAATGAAAATAATTTTAACAATGTGGACAATCTTCCTAAAAATTTCCAGGAGCAGGGCTTCCTTGAAACCTTTGGGTGTTTTTGGAATTTTGGAAATTTCAAGCTTCTAAAGATTTTTTTTAAGCGATGGAGGCTAAATACCATATCTGGTCTCCCACCTTTGTTGGTGGTCGTGCCTGGGGTATGGCATTGATTATATGGACAGCTTACTGTTGCTCGATATCTGATGAAAATTTGCTGGTGATATTGGCAATTAGTATAGAGGATATTATATAGCCAGTCATTAAAAGTGTAGGAACCGTCATTTGATGATGACGAAAGTTGAGTGATTACATAACCTTATAATAAAAACTGTAGTTTTTTGTCTCCTTTAGATTCTAGTTATATAAGTGGTACTTATTTATTCTTGATGCATTGCCGAAATATATCCTAATATAAACTTTCTAAATCATACACAAAGGAGTATCACTTAGTGCCTAAAAACTGTTTTCTCTTTTTTCATGTGGATCAAATTCAATGCTATGTTTTCTTTGTTTTCTGAAATAGAAGGGGACTGTAAAAGGGTTTATGTTGATGGTTTTAGTTCCTTTATATATATAATTTGATGAGAATAGTTTTTAGTCGTTTTTGTTCTTTTTTTTCTATTTTCAGCGAATAGTTTTTAGTAAATAATTGAAAATGTTTAATTGTGGTTTTTTAGCTAAAATAAATATATTTTCAATATAATATTAAATAACAGCAATAATCGATACGATATTAATTGCTGTTGAATCTAGAAGTAAAATCACTATATCTTTTCTGGTACGTATGCAGGAGGTTGGATACCCCCTAACCCCTCCCCCCTGCACACACACACACACACTCCTGATTCCTAATCCCTTATCCCTTAAAAAAGTCTTTGCAGCCCTCTTATTCATCAGTAGAACTACTCCCTGCCTGTGTAACCCATCCTTTCTGCCTGAATAAATTTTTTTTTTGAGCAAACGACTCTTCTTGAAGATTTATCTGATTCTTCGTTACGTTTTGCTGTGAACACTATAGTGTGCAAACATACCTGCACACTGTCCTGGTGCACACTGTACCTGCACACCGAAATTGTCCTGGTTTACGCTTTAGCCCTCTTACAATTCTGTCTTTGTTGAATACAACCCTATTACATATTTTTGCTAGCTTTCTTAAAAAAACAATAACGGATTTGCTTCAGTTTTCTGCTGAAGTGAAAAGTTGTTTTCAAATGGGTATCAGTCACTTATCATCATGGTTTTTGCCACTTTTCCCAGTATGGTTTTACCAGCATATGAATGACCATGTAAAATGATTTTGATAATGTCCTAGTCATTTTCTGTACACTTTTTTTCTATACTAACATTTACTAATACAAGTATATCCTTGGTTTCAATGATTCTTTGTCGAATCGAATTCTTCGTCGAAGTTAGATAGGGGAGGGGGGTGAGTTTCAAGCAGTTGTTGGCCGGCCTAGAAGAAAAGGGTAGCTTAGAAATCATGATTATCTCGAGGCTTTTCACTGACGATTTATCGTTCCGCCATGGTTTCTGGTGCTTTCATTTACTTTTTAAGAAACTTCAGTCTGATCCAATTGCATGCTTTTTCCAGGGCTCTGGATTTTGCTCTTTACCAGCTATGTTTTTGAGCAAAGTACAGATAAAAATCCAGTATAAATTCAAGACCATGATATTTCGCAAATGTTTAAGTTTTATGCTGGTAAGTGTCGATAGGATTACCGTTATCCCTCCCCCCCCAAGACTTATATTGCGCTTGACTTTTAAACTCCCATGTATAAGGCTACTAATGCAGCGTATCATTCTCAAAGCATTCTTAAAATATTCTGCAAAAAATCTGTGCTTGAGTAATTTTCAAAATTGTTAAGAAGATTCGTTGTTTTATGCTGCTATAATTAAGTAATGTGAAGTGCTGACATTCAGCACTATGAGACAGACTTGTTGTTCACCAGATGTGCATTCATACCAAAGCCTAATGAAAGGTAAGGAGGTTTTGGGACACTTTTTCTCGGTTTTTGGGGCCAAAATGGGAAAGGTTCATTTTTGAACCAATGTTTTCCTGTTATTCGGGAATGGGGATCCTTGTGACCTATCTTGGATAGGTGACCTCCCCCCCCCCCTCATCGATTGCGTGTAGATAGAACTTTAGTGTAGTCTTTGGTCCAAGGTTTCCTAAAAGAGGTATTCCAGATCAGTTTGAAGAGAGGGGCAATTTCATATTCCTAACGTTGCTGCATCCAAAGGAATATAATTAGGCAAAGCATTTGGATACTTTTATTTTTTTTAAAGCTTTTAATTAAATTTGTATTTATTGCTAAGCAGCTGATCGATAAAGACAATATGATTGCGTGCGCGTGTGACTTGTTAACTCCAGATGAATATTAAGTTCAACTCTCATTTTCTTATTGAATTTGTATAAACCACATTCGTGGAAATTTGTTCTGGGGAAGAGGAGAGTCGTCGTAAAAAAAAAAAAAAAATCGTATGCCGACCAATAGTCTGCGTAGTGCAGGTATCAATCGCGGATTCTCCTCCTTTGACCGGGAGTGCAATGCGTGGTTGGGGCCGAAATATCCGACGCTTCCTGTGTTTTTCTTTTTATTTCTCCAGGTACCCATTTATAGCTGGGTTGACTCTGGCTGAGCTTACAGTCACACTGCTGACTCTCGTTCTAAACCAAATAAACAGCGACATCAGGACTCGAAACCCTGTCCTCACAGATACAGGAAATCAAGTCTAGAGCGCTAGCCACTCAGCTAGGACGGTTCGAGATTTGTCATAACGGCCAAAAAAAAAAAAAAAATATGTGAAAACAACAGAAACCTACGGAATAAATGTGACCCCTCAAAGGTCCCCCGCTTTCTTTGCGTCTTTTTCTTATAAACCGTATTTTTTAAGGTGAATTCCATCGTATTTCTTTCCAAGAATTATTTTCTATTTCCATTATAGGCTCTTACCGAGGATGTTGAGAAAGAATTTTTCCGTACGTTGTCATACCTAAAGCAAAAGGATCCGAAAATTTATGATGAAAATACAGAGTTTTTTTCGAATTCTGATACGATCAAGGGAGAGAAAAGTAATAAAATAAAGGAAAAGCCCGTGTTTCTGAAGGATTATGAAAGGGAACTTCTTATAAAAACAAAAGGAAAAGTGGATGAGTTAGAAGGTAATTTTTTCAAGATTTTTTTTTTTAAATACTGGGTAAATGTATGTTGTTCTATAATATTTGTCCATTGTTCTATACATTTCCCCCCTCTTTTTTAGCGAAAATTTTACGATTCTTATCGCTTACATTTTATATCTAAGTGCAGGTTAACGGCTTTTATTTCGTTATTTATTTGACTTTTATGTCAAAATTTATTTCGTTATTTACTTTCAATGTGCGGAAAAATGCTAAACAAACATGAATACGCTTTGAAATCAAGGAGAGGATCTGATGACACAATTTCTTGGCAATTTTGGCCTTTTTAACAGATGAAAGTATCTTAAATTTTGGTAGAATGAGAATCAATTTCAGTTCTTGGATTCTCCCTACCCGCTGCACACATCATGGCGGCAGATCCATTTTACTGTAAAAAAAAATCTGACGGCACTCTGTGCGCCACTTAGCTGGTATGAGGATTTAGTAAATAAGTACTTGAAGGGACGCGGCGCGTATGCTCCGTCTTTGACTAATTTTTGGAAAACAGTGCGCCCGCTCTGTGTCCGACTTCTTTTCTCTGTGCCCGACGACAGTACCTACTGTTTTTCAAAGCTCAACAAAGCAGACTGAAGAGTAAACAATTTTTTTTTTTTTACTTTTAGTTGATGTTTCAAAGGTTTTATTTAGCTATTGATTTTCTATACTTTTGAATGAAGTGGAATTAAGAGACAACGACAGTGACAAAAATAAGCATCCTTTTCAAATAACAAAACTAAATCGATTTTCACAAATATATTTATTTTAAGAATTGTTTTTAATGAAAACTTGAATAATATATATTTTTTAATTTTGGGATTAAGACAAACCTCGTTCAAAATATATCCCTTTTTCAGTAAAGCCTTAGGGACACTCGTGGGAATTTTGATGGGGATGGTGGCCCAACTCTTATTTTTAGTAATGCAAGTTTCTTTTTGGTTTCGTTTATTCATTCATAGTAATTTCTACTCGTGTTTAAGTAGGATCTATGCTCGTTTTAGATTCGAATGTCGCTCTTTACTTTTCTCTAAATAAACTATTTTGAAAGCTTTGTTTTAATTTAATAAACTCCATAAGCTATCTTTACTTCACAGATAGTCCACCCGTTGCCAGAAATTGTAGGTATCCCAAATTTTCCTAACCTAGGTGATACTGTTAGTTTTTGCTTTCCCGAGTTAACCTCTAAAGCCATTAACCTCTTAAAGCCATTCTTAACCTTTGCTATTCGTAAGAAGATGTACTTCATCCGAAGCAGAGCTGTGGATTTTTGTTATTTAGCTATAGAAAAATTTGCACTTTACTGAAAAAATATAAATGTTTTTACTTTTATAACTTTAATAAATAAAATAATATTAACATTTTGATAACTAAATATCAGTATACGTATATTAAACTGACAATACACATTCATTTGTATTTTTTCAGTAAAGTGCAAATTTTTTTCTGGCCTTGGGAAGGCATAGGGGTTTTGCGCCCAACTTATGTTAATTTCTGCCCGTTTTGAGTTTGACTCGGTTATTTATTGTAATTTCTGTTCGTTTTGGGTTTCATTTATTTATCGATGCTGATTGGTAGTAGTTTCACGCTTGGTAGATTATTTGATTTTTTTTGCTCATTTTTTGTTTAATGGAGTTCTTTACTTTTCTTTGAAAAACTTATTTTGTGGAAACAGTTTTTTTTAATTAATTTCTGTTCGTTTTATATTGACATAGTCTTTTCAGGGAAAAAAGAAAATAATACTTTAAATCTTTTCGTTTTTAAGACTTTATAGTTTGGCTTGCTATTTGTATGCTGGAGAAAAATTTTCAGCAATTTTTAACAACATACACCCTTTTAAAAATCTGGACACAAATGGCACTGTATAATTTAGTTTCTTACCTCCTCTAGTTGACCTGAAATGGAAAATTCGCAAAAAAATCTGTTTACTTTCTTTGATAGCTTGGATACACTCACGCTATTTTGATTTGGTTAAATTTTTAAGAGCAGAAGTAGCCCCGAAAGTTTGAACATAATACCCTCAGTCGTCGAAGTCCCTGGGACCTCCATGAATGGGGTTTTGTGCAATCCTGGGCCCATCTTGGTCACAACATGGTTTTCAGCTCTTGGCGATGCTCTTCTATCAACAAGAGTCGAAATCCTGCACAGACAATCAGTTT
This sequence comes from Artemia sinica, assembly GCA_027921565.1. NCBI lineage: Eukaryota > Metazoa > Arthropoda > Branchiopoda > Anostraca > Artemiidae > Artemia > Artemia sinica. The sequence continues at coordinate 45,561,745 of CM051268.1, read as the reverse complement.
CTATTTTGTGAGGAGGAATTAGTGAACAGTACTAAAAGGACTAAAAAATAATAAGGCTCCAGGTGCTGATAGGGTGGTAAATGAGTTTCTTAAATATGGTGGCTCTTAGGTTAGAAATAAGTTACTGAAGATTATGAATATGATTTTTGAAAAAGGGGAAGTACCTAACGATTTTAGGAAATCCTTAATTAAACCACTTTATAAGAAAGGTGATAAAAAGTGAGTGTGGTAATTATCGAGGGATTTGTCTGGTCTCTGTAGGTAGGAAATTACTTAGTAATATGATACTTTTTAGACTGAGAGATGCCGTAGACAAAGTTTTAAGAGAAGAACAGTGCGGTTTTAGAAAAGGTAGAGGATGTGTCGACCAAATTTTCACTCTTAGGTTAATAATTGAGAAGTGCCTGAGTTTTCAAACACCTTTGGTCCTCAGTTTTATAAATTATGAGCAAGCGTTCGATTCTGTTGATATAGTAAAGAGAAGAGCTTTAGTAAAGGTTTTATCCTTGTATGGTATACCAACAAATACATTAAATGATTAGTGCTATGTACGCGAATAATACTGCTGCGGTTAAGGTAGGAAATGAGGTTAGCAGCTGGTTTTGTATTGAATCAGGAGTTAAGCAGGGTTGTGCTCTATCCCCCTTTATATGGATTATTTTGATGGACTTTGTCTTAAGGAGTAAAAGTTTCCTGGACTTAGATTATGCTGATGATTTAAGCATCTCCTAGATGAAAGTGTGAACAAAATGAATGAAGTTTTAGAGGTTTTGCGATTTCAGGGTGCTAGAATAGGTTTGAAAATTAATGTTAAAAAGACTAAGTCACTAAGGCTAGGAATAAGTGAAGATGAAAAGGTGGAGTTGGGTAATGAAAAGATTGATCAGGTGGACAGCTTCACTTTCCTTGGTAGTATTATTAGTAAAGATGGTTAGAGCAGTGAAGATGTCAAAAGTAGAATAGCCAAGGCTCAGGGTGTTTTTTCACAGTTAAAAATAGCTTGGAAAAATAGGAAGATAAGTCTGCAAACCAAAAAAGATTAGAATATTAGAAGCTACAGTGATGACAGTGGTCAAATATGGCTTCCGAAGCATGGGCGCTCCAAAAAGCGGATGAAGATTTGCTAGATGTTTTCCAGAGAAATTGCTTAAGGATTGTTATGGGTACCCGCTGACTGACCTTATTTCAAACAATAGGCTATACGAAAAATGTGGTTCAATACCGCTCTCTAGGGCTATAATGAAAGAAAAGTTGAGGTGGCTAGGGCACGTTGTGCGGATGAAGGATGACAGATTGCCAAAGATTGTTCTTTTGGGCCAATTTTGTCCGTCTAGGCTAAACGGAAAGCAGGTCGTCCTCGTCTTGGGTGGGAGGACGTCATAAAGAAAGATTTAAAGGAAATGGGAACTTCATGGGCGGGCGTAAAAAGGGAGACTTGAATAGATTGAGATGGAGGAGGAGCGTGCGTAGCTGTGTTGCCCTCAGGTGGCTTGGTGCTGCGGTGGGCTGTTATTAGTAGTATCAGTAGTTCTTGGGATTCTGCTGAGATGCCTTATTGGGAATTAGCATTATCACAGTGCATTTTGATTTAATCGTAAGGCAACATTTAGTTTTTAAAACATAATGGGCAGATTGGGGGGGGGGGGGGTGTGGGAGTGGAAGGGGGATTAGTTGCCTTGATTTATGGCCAATCACTGTCGACTATTAAACAGGTATCAGCCCTTTCTATTTCAACAATGGACAAATGAGAAGGTGGGCGTGGGAGGGGGAGTTAGCTGCCCTCCAATCACTTTCGACTGTTAAAAAGGGCATCATCCCTTTCTATTTTCAATCGAATCAGCCCTTTTCGACGTTCCCACGACAAACTCCTTCGATACGAAGTGCCCTGGTCTAAACAAAGGCAACAACAACAAATTGATCACTAATCACTTTCGTCCATTAAAAAGGGTACTAGCCCTTTGAATTTCAAATCGAATGAGCCTTTTTTCAAGTTTCTACGACAAAGATTTCGATTTAAAAACCTTATATGCCCCCAGGGCATAACTTATAACCCTTGCCCTGAAAACTGTGGGGGGAGTGTCCTGCTCAAAGGTATAATTTCCTGAACTTTGAACTGCTTGGAACAAAATTGCTATTTCAAAATCTTTATTGGATGTGTTTGGGAAAATGTGGGCGTGAGAGGGGCGTTAGTCGCTCTCCAATCACTTTCAACTATTAAAAAAGGCACTAGCCCTTTCAATTTCCAATTGAAATCAACTAGCCCTTTTGAAGTTTCTACGCTTTCAATAAAAACCTTATACGCCACCAGGGCATAATTTACAACATAAATACATTCTTAGACCACACTGGCTATACATGACAAATGAAACTCAGAGTGGAAAGAAACTAACAAAATGAAAAATAAAAATCAAAAAGGGTGAAAAAACGAGGATTTTATCAGCCAGTGGCGAACCATGAAGAAGACAAAATATATAAGCAAATATTTCGACAAGGACCTCCGCCAAGTCGTCCTCAGTGCCTGTAAACAAAAAAAAAAAAGACAAAGAAAAAAAAAAACGAAAATCTAACCTTTCGAAGTTTACCCTACAAACACAGAACAGACCACTGAATAAAAACCAGGCAGGAATCAATGAAAAAGAATTTACCAAGATGATTGGGCAAGAATCTTTGCTTTGCAATAGTTTTAGCTGGTCTACATTTTCGTTTTTATATGATCAGAGGTATGAGAAGCCAGCTTATCCGATTTAGGTAATAAATCGGATAAGCTGGGGTTAGTAGCCCTTCAATCTTTTTACCCACTTAAAAAGGGCACCAGAACTTTTAATTTTCGTTTGAATGATCTGTTTCCCAATTTCCAAGGACCATTGGTGCGATACAATCACCGCTGGAAAAGAAACTAAAATAAACACGCATCCGTGATCTTTTTTGGCAAAAAATACAAAATTACACATTTTTGTAGATAGGAAACCTCTTGAACCTCTCCAGTAGGGTTCTCTGATATGTAAAACCTGATGGTGCGATTTTCATTAAGATCACTTCACTTCTTGTGGGTGTTTCCCCCTTTTTTTTCCAAAAATCAGGCCAATTTTTTTAGGCTCGTAGCTTTTGATGGTTAGATTAAACTAACTGAATTTTATATATTTGGAATCAGCATTAAAAAACATATTCTTTTTATGTTGCTAATTTTTTGTTGATAATCTGTTTTTCAAGTTTCAGCTACTATTGGGCCGAGTCGCTCCCTTACTCACAGTTCATTCCCACGAACTATTTGATTGAATCAAAATAGAGGAGAAACGAATATTCGACTACGATAAGGTCTCTTTTTGGTCATAGGACTGGAAATCCGCCCTGTGAACCGAAATTTGACTCCTATCAAAAGCTAGCTTTGCTCTCTATGCTCTAATGTTTTTACTACTAATGCTAGAAGCGATTTATTTCAACTGCCTAACTCTTCATTGTTTATGAATCTTGTGGCTTTTAATTCCTCTAAGAGCCATGTTAGAGAGGAAAAGACGTAACTTTTTTTGGCTTTCAATATACATTGTTCGCAAGGGCGCATCCAGGATTTTGTTTGGGGAGGGTTTTTTTCGGAGGGTGGATAGGCTTTACAAAAAATAAAACTTTAAAAACGCACGAAAATGTATTTAAATGCATTTTTGTCACGTTTTCACGAGTCAGGCAGAAATTTCTGGGGCGATTACTCGGGTTTCCTATTTTATTTGGTGTTTAGGCTGCGACTAATCATTCGTCAGTTTACTTCTTTAACGAGAGTCGAATTTTTTCTTTAGAATATCCTGTTTTCCCTTAATTTTCGACTCTTCACATTATTGAATGTGCTTTTATGTCTATATTTCGGAGTTTCAGTACTCTCTACAGTAATTACTTTGTCTTTGTGTCGACCGAAATAGGGAGAATTTTCGACTGTTTCCCGAGAGAGAAATGCTGTATAGGAAAATTGGATTAATGACATTCTTTGTTTGGTGGTGTGTTTTATTCTCCCCTTTTTGCATGCTTCTTTAAAGCCCAGAATGAAGTAGAGTTTTAGTGAAGTAATTAGTAAAATGTGTTAGAAGATTCGCTTCATACTATTGGGGAAGCCGATCTGGAAATTTACTTATCCTCCGCTGATTACCTTCACTCTGAGCATTTTTTTTTTTTGTTATGATTTTATTTTAATGAAAGCTCCGCGTTCTTGAATTACTAAGGGCATTAAAATAAAATCATTTTTTACCCGCTTGACAGTAGTGGGGGCGTAGGCACTTCAAAGTCATCCCTAGGGAAATTAACATGGAGTTTTAAAGTTATCCCTATCCCTTTTCCCATAGAATTCAAGCACATGTCCTCTGACGTCACGGCACATCTGTTTCTAGGCGTCATTCCCGTCCTTGGCACGGTTAGGTGACGCACCCCTGTCAAGATTCCAAGCGCATATCCTATTTCTAGGTGAAATTCCCAGATGTTTCATTTACTTGGAATGTGGTCCGTATAATACACAAGTTTTATTGATAAGCTCCTAACCTCTCACCCATGTTTCTAGCACATGCCTTCTGAAGTCACGGTGCACACCCCCGTTTCAAGCGCATGTTACACCACGCCCCACACCCTTGCCTCTAGATAAGTGGAGCTACCAACCCTTCACACCTGCACAGTGCAGTCACCTGTTCTATTAAAGGGAACACACATGGCAGGACTCCATGACTCACTCCTCTGGACTCCAATGACGTCATACGACTTACCCCGTTTCAAACGGACAGGTCTAATATGAATGACGTAATTTTTCACAACCCTACCACTGGAACCCATGGGGGAATCCCCGTTTGTAGCTCACACCTTACGTAATGATTGTGCAACAATGTCACGTAATACTTTTTTCATTAGCTTAATGGCGGTACACACTTTACGTAATGATTGCGCATCCATCACTGCCAGATAATACCATTTTAACATTTTTCGCCGAAAACCCTCAAGAGATTTTCTTTTTCGGATTTTTTTTTCGCCCAAAACCCCCAAAGCTTTTTTCATTAACTTAATGGCGGTACACACTGATTGGGCATCCATCACTGCCAGATAATACCATTTTGACATTTTTTCGCCCAAAAGCCTTTCTTTTTTTCTGTGTTTCATTTTCGCTCGAAACACCATTCATTTTTTTTCTAGAGTTCTTGGCCCAGCCAGGACTCGAAAGGTCATTCCATTCCAGTGGTACACCGCTCCAAGCAAGTCTTCCATGAAACCCTTATCAATATTTTATATCTTGAACCATGTTCTAAAAACAAACTATTGCACGACACCTGAGATTCCCCATTTTTTGGTAGTCATTAAAACCATGTGTTTACATCGAAATTTGGCACGTACTTGAAAAAACATCTATTTCCAGGGGGGGCATTTGCTTTCAAGATATTAATAAAGGGAAATGCGTGTTTACTGCCAAATTTGATACACTCCAGGGAGCATTTGCTTTCAAGATGTTAATAAAGGGGAAATGTATGTTTAAATTATGTAAACATCTAGGTATGAGAGGCGCGTCCCAAACAATAAATCTTAAAAACACACAGAAAATAAAAACAAATTGACGAGCAATAAAAAAGACAGCTAAAAAATAAAAGTTGAAAAAGCCGTATCATTAATATACGCAAAAAAGAACCATCTATTATAGAAAACCAAGACTTCTAGCCTGTAAGCCCAGAGGGTAGTGGAGGGAGAAGTGATATTAGATGCAAATTTAAACCATATTAAGAGCTTTTAAGGAAATACCCCCTTTTTTCATTGAGATAAATTCCTGGATATTTAACATTATCCTAACAATATTTTCCAGCTCCCACCTAGTAGCCTTTATTTTCAGAGAATGCATTGTATGATAGATGTAGTTTTTTAGGTGTTATTGTGGCTTTAAAAGGATAAAGAATAACATGCCTAATTTAAGGAAAGGCAAAGGGAGAGGACTCCAGGGGAGGGGGAACCGTCTGTGGGGGGGAGGAGATTCAAGCGTACATTTATTGTTATCCAGCCTCCATCCAGTGCTCGCTGCTCGTCTCCGAGGAAGTATCCAATCCCCCCGAGCGGTTTGTCCCAGCCCGGCACACCCCCAGGACAAAATTTTTCAGCAACAATATGAGGGTATCATAATATACGCAAAAAAAAGAACCATCTATTATAGAAAACCGGGACTTCTAGACTGCAACCCAAGAGGGTAGGGGAGGGGGAAGTGATATTAGATGCAAATTTAAGACATATTAAGAGCTTTTAAGGAAATACTCCTTTTTCATTAAGATAAATTCATGGTTATTTTACAATATCCTATCAATTTTCTAACATTCATTTTCAGAGGGCACCTTGATAATATTTGTAGTTTTTAGGTGTTATTGCACATTTAAAAGGATACACAATAACATGACTAATTTAAGGAAAGATGAAGGGAGAGGACTCAAGAAAGGGGGGAACCATCTGAGGGGGAGGAGATTCAGGCGTACATTATTGTTATCCAGCCTCCATCCACTAAGGTACCGACCTGCTCGCTGCTCGCCTCCGGGGAGGTGTCAAGTCCCCCTGAACGGTTTTTCTTAGCCCAGGGTACATTTTTCACTAAAATATCAAAACACAAAAAGGAGACGAAATTCTATTTCGAGATATTCTTGTTACGATCCTCCCCGTGCGCTGTGGAGGAGTTTGGTCAGTTTTTCTCACTCCAGGGACGGAATTCAGCCATCGTACGCGGAGTAGGGGAGTTTGATCTAGGTCTACTCATTCCTAGGACGGAATCCCGGCTTCGTCTAAGTGATAAAAAGAGGCTAAAAAAGGTCTCGCTCGAGATAACATAAAATGTAGTAATAATAGGGAAGTTATCTTAGAATTTCTACGGCAACCCTCTAACGCCAGAGCGTCCCTGTTTCTAGCGCTCAGCTAGCGAGATTTGTGCCCTGGCAAAATTCCAGTCGATGATACATTGTTTTTCTGGAAGACCCCCTGGATTTCTCGCGATGAGGTTTAATATGAATGATGCAAGCGTACCTCACAAAGAAGTCTAAAAGGACCCCATGGAACTCCAGAAAGCCACATTCACATGCGTATTGCGTATTAACGGCGATATATATCTTAAGCAAAAATACCTAATGGGAGAGCTTGGAAGATCATCATGCGAGAAGGGTAGATGTCCAAACCGATAAAAAGTGTACTTATGGTCCAGAGCGGAATGTTGCTATGACACTGTTTCCACACTAACATCAGATAAAATATAAATAATCAAAAGAAAGGTATGGGTAATAGCAGACAATGCCAAAGGGGGGGAGGTATTATTAGAGGTAAATTTTTAGGCTCTAATTTATTATTTTTGAGGGCTTTTAATGAAAAAGATATCGTTTATTTGGGCCCAGACAATACCCCTTCGGTATACTAGAATCTATAATATACTAGAATCTCGCTAGTAACAAAGTTACTCTTTTATTATAGATTGATTCAGATGGATTTCTTCAATATATTTTCAGACATTTCTTGTTAAAAATTACTCTTCAGTCTGGTGACTAGAGTTTTCACCAGCCAAGCCTGTCATAACCATTTCTAAAACATATCAAGCCACCACGGCAGTACACTCCTGTCCCCTGCCATCCACGTGGCACACCCCCCAGGACATTTTCAACCTTTTCTCTCAATAATAAATTTTGTAAACTAAAAATGACCCTTGTTTTTTATTTGAACAGCGGGACTCGACATTTCATTGCTAGAACGGGATAATCCAAGCAGTTCACGCCACAGTGCCACACTGTTACTGCTCTGTGGCACCCTTACATCACACTCCCCTCAGAACATTTTCAAACATTTCTTGTTAAAAATTACGCGTTTAATGTGGTGATTTTAAGTTTTTACAAGCCAAGCCTATCATAATAACCTCCAAAACACCCCCACACCACCACGACATTACACGCCTGCCCCCTGCCATCCACATGGCATACCCCTCTCAGCATCCCCCCTAGGCCATTTTCAAGCTTTTTTCTCTCAAAAATAAACTTTGTAAACTAAAAAAATTACCATTGTTTTCTTTGAACTGCCGGGACTCGGCATTTCATTGCTAGATTGCGATGTTCTATGGCCATTCCGAGCCTGTGACACTGAATGGTTGACACACGGCATCTTTTAGCAGGCATCATCGCACATATGGTATTTTTGGGGGGCATTTTTTCATCAAAAATATTCACTTACACTAGAATTGATCGTTTAAACTTAATGGAAAAACCGACATTAGTGTTTCTTCTGATGAATCCTAACAATTGAGGCCAGCATGGCACAATATACCACCCCCCACAACACTCTCTGGGGGCAAATTATCACGTATAGATTTTCAACCTTTTTCTCTCAAAAATTAATTTTGTTTATCTCATAAATGACCATTGTTTTTTAATTGGACAGCGGAAACTTGCCATTTCATTGCTAGACTGCGATACTCCAAGGCAATTCATGTCACAGATAATTTAAAACATTTCTTGAACGAGCCTACTCCTTATTTCCACCGGTTTTATAAAAAAATTACAGCATGACGGTACCCTGCAACACCCATCATCAACATTTGAAGCGTTTTCAAACTTTGAATACCCCCAATAGATGCATTTTGTATTGCTCTTATTTTCCGATAATTCCCAACCTGTCCCACACTATTACCTCTCTACGGCACCCTCCGACATCACCTCATCACCTGCAACCCATTTTAGACATTTCTTGTTACAAATTACGTATTCAATCCTGTGATTCAAGTTTTGACGAGCCTAACCTTTTCATGATGCTCCTCAAAACGTCTCATACCACCTTGTTGTTATGCGCTTGCCCCCTCCTGTGACACCCATGTGGCATCCCTCATCATCTCTAGAGCATTTTCAGCTATTTCCCTGCAAAATACCCGTTTACACTACAATCGATTGTTTATGCGGAGTAGGTTTTTCATAGAGTTACGGCCTTATAGCCCGAGGTCTGAGAGTTTTAAGATATTGTCAACCACATTTTAATTTTTTATTTTTTTCATTATTTTCCTGAGGTTTAATAGATCCAGGGCATAAAAAATTCAACCTCGAGAGCAGAGTTGCACTGTGATATCGTTTACACAAACATCCAGGGGGGGGGGGGGGGAATATTGACTAAGGGTGTGCTAGCACTTCAGTATTTTAAGCAATTATTTCCCATATTTTAACATTTGTTTCATATTTATAATATATTCTAGGACTTGTGGGCCGAGGTTTGGAGAATTATAAGAGATTATTTTCCATATTTTAATATTTTTTCATAGATTTCATTATTTTCCTTGGGGTTTAATAGATCCAAGGAATGAAAAATTCAACCTCGAGAATAGAGTGGCACAATGTACCCACCTGGCGGCATCTCCTCTTTCACATTATTATTCCTAAGACATTTTCCAAATATTTTCATGTTATAAACCATGCTTTAAATCCACTGTTTCTTGTTTTTGCAAGCCAAATTTTTCCGACCTTGGTGCCATGTTTTTCTTAATACTAACAAAAGTTTTTCGTAATACTAAAAAAATTTTTCTTAGAAGTAACAAGTCTTTCTTAATAATAACAAAATTTGTCTAATAGTAACAAGATTCCTGTTAATGGTAACACGTTTTTGTAATACTAACAATTTTTTTAGAAGTAATAAGGTTTTTTATTATTGTACCAATGTGTTCTTAATGTTAACAAAAATGTTTCTTAAAAGTAACAAGTTTTTCTTATTACCAACAAAATGTTTCTAATAGTAACAAGTTTTCTCCTAATGGTACAAGTTGTTTATTTCATAATTGTAACATATTTTTCTTAATGCTAACAATTTTTTCTTAGAAGCAACGAGTTCTTCTTTATAATAACAAAAATTTTTTTTGAAGTAACAGGTTTTTTCTTTAATAAAGACAAATTTTCTAATAGTTGCATGATTTCGGTCATTGGTAACAAATTTTTCGTTAGAAGTAAAAAGTTTTCGTTTAATGGTAACAAGGTTTTTTATAACTGTATTAAGTTTTTCTTTACTAACAAAATTTTCTTCTTAAGAGTAACGTGTTTTTGTTAATAGTAACAATTTTTTTATAATAGTAACAAGTTTTCTGTTAACGATAAAAAATTATTTTCTTAATACTAACAAATTTTTTTAATAGTAACAAGTTTCCTGTTAATGGTAAAACGTTTTTCATAATTGTAACAAGTTTTTCGAAATGATAACTAGCTTTTTCTTCAAAGCAACAAGTCTAACAACATTTTTCATAGGAGTAACATATTTTTCTTAATAGTAACACTTTTTTTGTTATAGTAACAAGTTTTCTGTTAACGATAACAAATGTTTTCTTAATACTAAGAAATTTTCCTTAATAATACCAAGTTTTTGTTAATGGTAACACGTTTTTCATAATTGTAACAAGTTTTTGTAAACGATAACAAGCTTTTTCTTAATAGCAACAAGTTTTCATAATGGTAACAAATGTTTCTAATAAACAAATTTTCTTAGAAGTAGCAAGTTTTTCTTAATACTAACAAGATTTTTCTTAGAAGTAATTAGTTTTTCTTAATAGTAACAAGTTTTCTGTTAACCATAACAATTTTTTCCTTAATATTAAAAAAAAATTCCTTAATAGTAACATGTTTTCTTAATACTAACAACTAACTTTTTTCTACTAAAAGGTTTATTCTTAAACACTGTTTCTTAATAGCAACAAGTTTTTCATATTAATAACAATTTTTTTCTGATATTAACACGTTTTTTGTTAACGGTAACAAGTTTTTGCATAATTGTAACAATTTTCTCTTAATACTAACAAAATTTTTTCTTAGGAATAAAAAGTTTTAGGAGTAACAATTTTAGGAGTTTAGGAGTTAACAAGTTTAAGAGTAACAAAATTGGAAACTGTCTTGGTACTAGTGCTTTCACGTTAACCTACACAGACTAGGTTACGTTAAGCTAGGTTAGATGACGCCTCACCCAACCTAACTTAACCTAGCCTAGTCTGTGTAGGTTAACGTGAAAACACTAGTACCAAAACAGTTTCCAATTTTGTCCGTAAAGTTTTTTTTTTTAAGTTTTATAATAACAAGATAAACCACTACACAACGTTGTCATCTATAACTATGACGAAATAGATGGCAGGCCTAAGTGTTGGGTTGTAATTCACACTCATGTGTCTTTGGAGTCTTGATCTGGAGAAAGCTTATTATTTGGTGGAAGAGTGGTCTGATGACTCAATGTTTGCAATTTGGGGGGGGGGGCCTTCTTACCATTAACCGAAAACTTTTTAGTGTTAAGAAAAACTTTTTGCTATTAAGAAAAATTTTATAACTATTAAGAAAAACTTGTTATCATTAAAAAAAAAATTGCTATTAAGAAAAATTTATAACTATTAAGAAAAACTTGTTATCATTAAAAAAAATTTGGTATAAGAAAAACTTCTGTTAAGTATTGAGAAAAAAACTTGTTACTATTTAGACAAACTTGTTACTATTAAGAAAAACCATGTTGTCATTAAGAAATTTTTTTTTTACTATTAAGAAAAACCTTGTTATCATTAAGAAAAAAATATGTTACAATTAAGAAAAAAAGTAACTATTAAGAAAAATTTGTTTCTATTAACAGAAAACTTGTTACTACTATGAAAAAAAACGTTTTAGCATGAAAAAACTTGTTTATCATTAAGAAAAAGTGTTACTATTAAGGAAAACTTTTCAGGATTATGAATACTTATTGCTATTAAAAAAATGCTTTTATTAAGAAAAAAATTTAGTATTGAGGAAAAAATTTTGTTAGTATGAAGAAAAACTTGTTACTATTAAGAAAGATTTTGTTAGTATGAAGAAAAATGTTCTTAGTAATACAAAAATAACAAAACATGTTACTATTACGAATAGGTTTTTACTTGTGAAAAAAAATTGTTTAGCATTAAGAGAAACTTGTTACTTTTAGTAAAAATTTGTTAGTATTAAGAAAACGAAAAAAACTTGTTACCGTTAGCAGAAAACTTGTTACTAATTGAAAAAATTTGTTACTATTACGAAAACTTGTTTCTTTTAAGAAACATGTTACTATTAAGAAGAAACTTTTTAGTATAAAGAAAATTTTTGTTAGTATTAAGAAAAATATGTTACTATTGAGAAACATTTGTTAGTATTAAGAAAAAATTTGTTATCGTTAACAGAAAACTTGTTACTATAAAGAAAACTTGCTACTTCTAAGAAAAATTTGTTTATTAGAAAAATCTGGTTATTAGAAAAATTTGCCACCATTATGAAAAACTTGTTACAATTATGAAAAACTTGTTACCGTTAACAGAAAACTTGTTACTATTAAGAAAAATTTTAATTTTAAGAAAAAAATTGTTATCGTTAACACAAACCTTGTTACTATTAGAAAAAATTGCTACTATTAAGAAAAACTTGTTACTCCTAAGACAAATTTTGTTAGTATTAAGAACTTGTTACCTCTAAGAAAAAAATTGTTAGTTGTAAGAAAAACTTCTTACAGTTATGAGAAACCGGCTGCCATTAACAGAAAACTTGTTACTTCTACTAAAAATTTGTTAGCATTGACAGAAAACATGCTACTATTAGAAAAAATTGTTATTATTAATAAAAACATGTTACTTCTAAGAAAAACTTTGTTACTGTTAAGAAGAACTTGTTACTTATAAGAAAGAAAATTGTTAGTATTAAGAAAAATTTCTTACAATTATGAAAAAAACAACTTGTTACCATTAACAGAAAACTTTTTACTATTAGAAAAAATTTGTTGATATTAAGAAAAACTTGTTTATTCTAAGAAAAAATGTTTTTAGTATTAAGAAAACTTGGTGCAATAATGAAAAACCTTGTTACTTCTAAGAAAAAATTGTTAGTATATAAAAAAATTTGTTGCCATTTACAGAAAACTTGTTTCTATTAGACATTTTTTTATTATAAAGAAAATCTTGTTACTTCTAAGAAAAATTTTTTAGTATTACGAAATTTTTTTTGTTAGTATTAAGAAAAACTTTATTATTAGGAAAAAATTGTTAGTTTTAAGAAAAAATATTGTTATAGTTAACAGAGAACGTGTTACTGTTAAGAAAACTTGTTACTTCTCAGAAATATTGTGTTAGTATTTAAAAAAAAACTTGCTACTTCTAAGAGAAATTTGTTTATTAGAAACATTTGTCACCATTATGAAAAACTTGTCTCTATTAAGAAAAATTTGTTTAGTATTAAGAAAAAAAATTTGTTATTGTTAACAGAAAATTTGTTACATTTGAAAAAATTGTTACTATTCAGAAAAACTTGTTACTCCTAAGAATTTTTTTTTTAGTATTAAGAAGAACCTGTTAGTTTTAAGAAAAAAAAATGTTAGTATCAAGAAAAACTTGCTGCATTTATGAAAAAACTTGTTAACATTAACAGAAAACTTGTTATTTCTACGAAAAACTTGTTACCATTGACAGAAAATATTATACTATTAGAAAAATTTTTTGCAAGAAAAAACCTGTTACTTCTAAGACTTTTTTTTACTATTAAGAAGTTGTTCCTTCTAAGAAAGAAATTGTTAGTATTAAGAAAAATTTGTTACAATTATGAAAAAAAAAACAACTTGTTATCATTAAGGGAAAACCTTTTACTATTAGAAAAATTTTATTGGTATTAAGAAAAACTTGTTACTTCTAAGACAAAATTTTGTTACTATTATGAAAAACTTGGTACAATAATGAAAGACCTTGTTACTTCTAAGAAAAATTGCTAGTTTTATGAACAACTTGTTGCCATTAGCAGAAAACTTCTTACTATTATACTAATTTTGCTATTATTAAGAAAAACTTGTTACTTCTAAGAAAAATTTGTTAGCATTAAGAAAAAACTTTTTTTAGTATTAAGAAACACATGACATCACGGTGGGCTGGCTTGCAAAAACACGAAACAGTGGATTTAAAGCATAGTTTTTAACATGAAAATATTTGGAAATGTCTTAGGAAGGATAGTGTGTATGAAGATGTGCCGTTGTTTTAATATATTGTGCCACTCTGCTCTCGGGGTTGAATTTTTTCTTGCCTTGGATCAATTAAACCCCTAGGTAAATACTGAAAACTATGAAAAAAATTATTAAAATATGGAAAATAATGTCTTAAAATTCTCAAACCTCAGTTCATAAGCCCTAGAAAATGTTAAAAATATGAAACAAATGTTAAAATGTGGTAAATAATTGCTTAAAATACTCAAGCGCTAGCATACCCTTAGCTAAGATCGCCCCCTAGGTGTTTGTGAAAATGGTATCCAGGTGCAACTCTACTCTCGAGGTTGAATTTTTCATACCCTGGATCTATTAAACCCCAGGAAAAAGGAAAAAAATATTAAAATATGGTAAATAATATCTTAAAAACTCTCAGACCTCGGGCCATAAGGCCGTAACTGTCAAAAGCTACTCCGCATAAACGATTGATTGTAGTGTAAACGGGTATTTTTGCAGGGAAATAGCTGGAAAATGCTCTAGAGATGATGAGGGATGCCAAAAGGGCGTCACGGGGGGGGGGGGGGGCAAGCGAATAATGAAATGGTGGTACGAGAAGTTTTGAGGAGCATCATGAAATAGGTAGACTCCTGAAAACTTGAATCACTGGATTGAATGCATAATTTTTAACAAGAAATGTATTAAAATGGGTTGGGGGTGATGATTTGATGTCGGAGGGTGCCGTAGAGCTTAATAGTGCAAGACAGGTTGGGAATTATCCGAGAATAATAGCAATAGAAAATGCATCCATTGGGGGTACTCAAACGTTTGTAAACGCTTAAAATATTGATAATGGATGTTGCAGGGTGCCATCATGCTGTCATTTGTTTTTTTTTTATAAAAACAGTAGAGATAAGGAGTACGCTTGTTCAAGAAATGTTTTAAATTCTCTGTGGCGTGAATTGCATTGGAGTATCGCAATCTAGCAATGAAATGGCAAATTTTCCGCGTTCAAATAAAAACAACGGTATTTTTTTAATTTACAAAATTTATTTTTGAGAGAAAAAGGATGAAAAATCCATTTTTGCGATAATTTGCCGCCATAGGGTGATATCAGGGGTGGTATATTGTGCCACGCTGGTCTCAATTGTTAGGATTCATCAGAAGGAACGCTAATGAGGTTTTTTTCGTTAAGTTTAAACGATTAATTTTAATATAAATGAATATTTTTGCTGGAAAAAATGCCTCCGAAAATGTCATATGTGCGATAATGCCTGTTAAAGGTTGCCGTGTGTCAACCATTTAGTGTCACAGGGTCGGAATTACCATGGAACATCGCAATCTAGCAATGAAATGCCGAGTCCCGATGTTCAAATCAAAAGAATGGTACTTTTTTAGTTTATAAAATTTATTTATGAGAGAAAAAGGTTGAAATGTCCTCAGGGAATGACTGGGGCGTGCCACGTGGATGGCAGGGGGAGGGCGTGTAATGTTTTAGTGGCATGGGGGTGTTTTGGAGGTTATTATGATAGGCTTGGCTTGTGAAAACTTGAATCACCAGATTGAATGCGTGATTTTTAACGAGAAAAATCTGAAAATGTTCTAGGGGGATGATGTGATGTAAGGGTGCCGTGGAGCAGTAATAGTTTGGCACTGTGGCGTGAATTGCTTGGAACATTACGTTCTAGCATGAAATGTCGAGTCCCGTTGTTCAAATAAGAAACAATGATCATTTTTAGTTTTAATTTTTTTTTAGAGAGAAAAAGGTTGAGAATGTCCTGGTGGGGGCCACGTGGATGGCAGGGGTCTGACATGTAATGCCGTGGTGACGTGATAGGTTTTGGTAGTTGTTTTGATAGGTTTGGCTTGTCAAAACTTGAATCACGAGATTGAATGCGTAAAATTTAACAAGAAATGTCTGAAAATATATTGAAGATTGATCTGAATCAATCTATAAAAAAAGAGTAGTTTTGTTACTAGCGAGATTCTAGTATAGCGAGAGGGTATAGTTTGGGCCCAAATAACGAGATATTTTCATCAAAAGCCCTCAAAATAATAAAATAGCCTAAAAATTTACCTCTAATATCAATCCCGCCCCCCTGGAATTGTCTGCTAGGACCCATACCTTTCTTTTAATTTACGCATATTTTTTGTTTATATTTTATCCTATTTAGGTTTTTCACGTTTTGTTTTTCCCATTTGCATAATCTGTTTCAAAAAAACGCTGTATTTTCAGAATTTCTCTAATTACACATTTGCCTTGCAAGCAGCAAACTTAAAATAATTATAGCGTTTCAAAAAAGTAAATAAAAAGAATGCGAATACTTAGTTTGATGATTACTTCGCATACGTAAAATTTCTTTTCAGAATTTCTCTAATTGCACATTTGTTTTGGAAACAATACTTACTAGAAATAGATTGTACCCTCTGTGTGGTAATTATTGTACCCGTAGGAAACATGATATCATCATTCTAGCATGCACGAAAAAGGGAAATTCTCCTCGCATGCAATAGGCTATTTCTAGAATGTATAAGCCAGAACAGAACATTGGAAATAGCCTGCTGGTTCTGGGTTCTGGGGCGTTGTTCTATTGGATGAAAATTGATCTTTCGGGTCCTATAGAGGACAAAAATCACTAGAATATAATGATCTTTTGACAAAAAACGCACTGAAAGAAAAATAAAGTATTATGCAACAACCCTGCGTATGTGTCCTCAATTAAAAGTGGTGGATTCCCTCATGGACTCTGAAGAAACGGTTCGCGTGGTAATGCATCATCCAGAAACATTCCCCCTTACATAATGCCTTGAAAGAAAGAAAAAAAAAAAACGCCTTGAATGTCTCGACGAAAATGAAATCTCAAAAATATATTATGTGACAGTGATATATGCGCTGTAATTACGTAAGATGTGCGCTGTCATTACGTAAGGTGTGTGCTGACGTTACGTAAGATGCGCGCTGTCATTAAGTTATCCCCTCTAAGTCCACTAAGTCACGCACTACCCTCAACTCCAATTACGTAGGTTAAAATTCCCTATGATGTAACACTTTTTGAGTCACGCACAATTTCGTCATCCTCTATTACTTGGTAACCGAATGTAAACGTTGTTGTAACAACTGGTAAGGAAACAAGGCATGTGCCATACCTTGTTTCCATGGATGCCTTTAAATCAGGCATCCATGGAAACATCCATATTTCATCCATTGAAACATGGATGCCTTTAAATCAGGGCTGCGCTAGAAATCCTATGGGAATTTGCTACCTGCGTCGTTGAAACCGGGGTGTGTGTCGTGTGACGTCAAAGGTATGTGCTTGAAACAGGAATGTCTTGAAAAACAGGGTGCCTTTAAGATCCTGTGGAAATCTTGCCATATGTGTTATGGAATCCAGGGTGTCATGGAAATCCCTTGTAATTTCTACTGCTACTTTAGGCACTCTAGGCTCCATTTCGTCCTTTCTAGCTCTTTCAATATTCAATAGTGTAAAAGCATCCAATACAATATCTTTGATGTTGACACACTGAACTCTGTTCTAATGCTGAAGCAAGATTGCGTCATCTCCCTGTTACATAGGTAAACATTGTCGTAACACCTGCTGTCCATTTAAAACAGGGACCCGTTTTAAAATCCAGGGGTTTGTCATATGACGTAACACCTGTTGCCCGTTTAAAACAGGGATGCGTATAAAACCTTCCTATTGGCTGGTTTAAATCAGGGATGTCATGGAATCCACAGGGGTGGGTCATGTGATAACAAAGACCTGCTGACTCCTATGGAAACAGGGCTGCGCTTGTATTGCACAGGTGCGCGTAATAACACATTGAGGGACTAGTATCTCCATTTATACACCCCTTATGGGCCGGTTTAAACGTATTATGGCCCCACTACTGAAATGGAGTAGTGGGGTAGTCGTTTCTATTAAAAATTAGACTTCCATTTTTAGAATTTTCAAAGATATGTGTGGTTGTGTAAGTTTCTGCTTAACCAATTTGAACAATCATATTTCGTATACACTCCCCATGGTACTTAAAATTTTTAGAAGAAATGAAAGAAGAATCCTCTTTTGATATTAAAAACTGTGCCAGACCGCTCATCTCTTCAACACACTGGGCCATAAGAAGTAACTTATAGTAGTGTTTGCATCTTCTTTTGGCGTTGAAGTTATGCCTGGTCAATCGGTTGACTTTTCTGTAGCGCTTAAAAACGGGCAGACAAAGGGAACGTTTCCCCTTCAATATTGATAATACGCCTGGTCATCAGCTTGATTTTCATGGAGAGAATGAAATTTTGTATTAAGAAACTGCCCATTTTTCACAATTTTTGCACTCTCCAAAGTAATCGCTTGCTTTTATGTCTAACGAACCATGGGGAATTTGTGTCTGTTCCCAAGGGGGAAATAATGCATGAAAAATTGACTTAATGAAGTTCTTTCTTTGATGGTGCTTCTATTTCTTCCCCTCTTTTTGTAGGTTTCTTTGAAGCCAAGAAGAAGTGTTAACTTTAAGTAGACCTTTTCCATTTTGACTGGAAGATGTTTTGTACCATGTAGTTGGGACTTGAATACGGAATGTATTTTAAGAGTAAATAACCCTAACTAGAGTCTTAAACAAGATTCGTGTCATAAAAAATTCATCCATCTAATTTATGTTTATTGTATATATATATATATATATATATATATATATATATATATATATATATATATATATATATATATATATATATATATATATATATATATATATATATATATATATATATATATATATATATATATATATATATATATATATATATATATATATATATATATATATATATATATATATATATATATATATATATATATATATATAACTATATATATATATATATATATATATATATATATATATATATATATATATATATATATATATATATATATATATATATATATATATATATATATATATATATATATATATATATATATATATATATATATATATATATATATATATAAATCAGCAATTGATAAATAAATGAAACCAAAAACGAACAGAAACTACAATAAATAAGTGAGTCAAACTCAAAACGAGCAGAAATTAACATAAGTTGGGCGCAAAACCCCTATGCTTTTCCAAGGCCAGAACAAAATTTGCACTTTACTGAAAAATACACATGAATGTGCACTGTCAGTTTAATATACATATACTGATATTTAGTAATCAAAATGTTAATATTATTTGATTTATTTAAGTTATAAAAGTAAAAACATTTATATTTTTTTCAGTAAAAGCAAATTTTGTTCTGGCCTTGGGAAGGCATAGGTGTTTTGCGTCCAACTTATGTTAATTTCTGCTAGTTTTGAGCTTAACTCAGTTATTTATTGTAATTTCTGTTCGTTTTTGGTTTCATTTATTTATCGATGCTGATTTATGGTAGTTTCACGCTTGGTAGATTATTTTATTTTATTTTTGCTCATTTTTTGTTTAATGGAGTTCTTTACTTTTCTTTGAAAAACGTATTTTGTGGGAAAAAGTTTTTTTTAATTAATTTCTGTTTGTTTTATATTGACATAGTCTTTTCAGGGAAAAAGAAAATAATAGTTTAATTTTTTTTCGTTTTTTAAGACTTTATAGTTTGGCCTGCTATTTGTATGCTGGAGAAAAATTTCAGCAATTTTTAACAACATACACCCTTTTAAAAATCTGGACACAAATAGCACTGTTTAATTTAGTTTCATACCTCCTCTAGTTGACCTGAAATGGAAAACTTGATACCATTCGCAAAAAAATCTGTTTACTTTCTTTGATAGCTTGGATACACTTACGCTATTTTGATTTGGTTAAATTTTAAGAGCAGAAGTAGCCCTGAACATAATACCCCCAGTCGTTCTTTTGATACTGCCGAGATGTCTTATTGGGAGTTAGCATTAACACAGTGCATTTTGATTTAATCTTAAGGCAACATTTAGTTTTTAAACATAATGGGCAAATGGGAGGGTGGTGGGCGTGGGAGGTTGGGAGTGGGAGGGGGATTAGTTGCCCTCCAAGCACTTTCAACTATTAAAAAGGGCATCATTTCTTTCTATTTTCAATCGGATGAGCCATTTTCGAAGTTCCCACGACAACTCCTTCGATACCAAGTGCCCTGGTCTAAACAACAACAACAACAACAAAAAAAATAATACATTATACCCACATCGATCTTTACTATAAAAATGTCAAGCCTTCCAATCACTTTCACTTTCAACTATTAAAAATCGCACTAGGCCTTTCGATTTCCCAATTGAATGAGCCCTTTTAGAAATGACAACGCTTTCTATCAACACCTTATTTGCCCCCAGGGCATAAATTACAACCCTTACCCTAAGGTTTGTTAGGGTGATTGCCATCCTCTAAGGACCGAATTTCCAGAACTTTCAACTACGTTAAACAAAATCTCAAAATTTTGATTGGATGTGTTTGGGGAAATGGTGTGCGTGAGAGGGGTGGTAGTCGCTCTCCAATCACTTTCAACTATTAAAAATGGCCCTAGCCCTTTCAATTTCCAATCAAATGAGCCCTTTTGAAGTTAATACGACAAAACTGAGGGCTTTGAGGGGGTTGTCATCCTCAAAGACCTAATTTACAGAACTTAAAACTACGTTGAATAAAATGGCTATTTCAAAATTTTTATTGGATGTGTTTGGGGAAAAGGTGGGCGTGAGAGGGAAGTTAGTTCCCCTCCAATCACCATCGACTATTAAAAAGGGCACTAGCCCTTTGAATTTCCAATCAAATTAGCCTTTTTTGAAGTTTCTACGACAACGCCTTCTATGAAAACCTTATATGCCCCCAGGGCGTATTTTACAACCCTTGCCCTGAAGGCTGTGGGGGGAGTGTTCTCCTTAAAAACATAATTTCTATCTGGAAATCAACTACGCTGAACAAAATGGCTATCTCAAAATTTTGATTGGATGTGTTTCGGGAAATGATGGGCGTGGAAGGGGTGTTAGTTGCCTTCCAATCACTTTCGACTTTTAAAAAGGGCACAGAGACCACTCTAATTTTAAATTGAAAGAGCACTTTTCGAAGTTTCTACGACAAATTTCTTCGATACGAAGTGCCCTGCTCTAAAGGAAAAAAAAAAATAATACGATGCGCCAACATAACTTAAAACCCATTTAAAACCCTTGCCCCGAGGGTTGTGGAGGAGTGTCCTCCTCAAAAACATATTTTCTATCTGGAAATCAACTATGCTGAATAAAATGGCTATCTCAAAATTTTGATTAGATGTGTTTGAGGGAATGATCGGGGTGGGGGGGGGTGGTTGCCCTACAGTCACATTCGATTATTAAAAAGGGCACTAGTCTTTTGAATTTCCAATCGAATGAGCCTTTTTTGAAGTTTCTACGACACAACGCCTTCTATAAAAACCTTATATGCCCCCAGGGCGTAACTTACAACCCTTGCCCTGAAGGCTATGGGGGAGTGTCCTCCTCAAAAACATAATTTCTACCTGGAAATCAACTACTTTTGAACACAATGGCTATCTCAAAATTGTGATTGCATGTGTTTCGGGAAATGGTTGGTGTGGAAGGGGTGTTAGTTGCCTTACAATCACTTTCGACTATTAAAAAGGGCACAAGTCACTCTAATTTCAAATTGAATGAACCCTTTTTGAAGTTTCTACGACAACTTCTTCGATACGAAGTGCCCTGCTGTAAAGAAAAAAAAAAAAATAAATGATACATTGTGTCAGCATCGTTCTTATATGCCCTCAGGACAAAACTTAAAACCCTTGCCCTGAGGGTTTGTGTGGGGGGGGGGTTTCCTCCACAAAAAAAGTAAAAAATAATATAAAGAAAAGAATCCCAGAAAAAAAAAAATAAATGATACATTGTGCCCACATCGTTCTTTACTCAGGCAGCGCACTAGCGCTGCCTAAGTAAAGTGATTGAGTGATTGATCCTGTGAACCGAAATTTGACTTATCATAGGCAGCGCTAGCGCGCTGCCTATGATAAGAGGTATGAGAAGCCATCATCGGAATCATTATTCCGGATATATATCTTAGAGACCGCTTATCCGATTTATGTAATACATCGAATAAGCTGGGGTAGTTGCCCTTCAATATTTTTACCCACTTAAAAAGGGCACCAGAACTTTTAATTTTCGTTTGAATGATCCGTTTCCCAATTTCCAAGGACTATTGGTGCGATACAATCACCCCTGAAAAAGAAACTAAAATAAACACGCATCCGTGATCTTTTTTTTTTTTTGGCAAAAAAATACAAAATTGCACATTTTTGTAGATAGGAAACCTCTTGAACCTCTCTAGTAGGGTTCTCTGATATGTAAAGCCTAATGGTGCGATTTTTCATTAATATCACTTCACTTCGTGTGGGTGTTTCCCCCTTTTTGAAGTTTTTTGAAGTTTCTACGACAACGCCTTCTATAAAAACCTTATATGCCCCCAGGGCCTAACTTACAATCCTTGCCCTGAAGGCTGTAGGGGAGTGTCCTCCTCAAAAACATAATTTCTATCTGGAAATCAACTACGCTGAACAAAATGGCTATCTCAAAATATTGATTGGATGTGTTTCGGGAAATGGTGGGCGTGGAAGGGGTGTTAGTTTGCCTTACAATCACTTTTGACTATTAAAATGGGCACAAACCACCCCAATTTCCAATTGAGTGAGCCCTTTTCGAAGTTTCTACGACAACTTCTTCGATACGAAGTGCCCTGCTCTAAAGGAAAAAAAAATTAATAAATGATACATTCTGCCAACATCGTTCTTATATGCCCTCAGGGCATAACTTAAAACCCTTGCCCCGAGGGTTGTGGTGGAGTGTCCCCCTCAAAACATATTTTTTCTATCTGGAAATCAACTACGCTGAACAAAATGGCTATCTCAAAATTTTGATTGGATGTGTTTGTTGGAATGATGGGCTCGGGTGGGGTCTAGTTGCCTTCCAATCACTTTCGACTATTAAAAAGGGCACTAGCCACTCCAATTTCCAATCGAATGAGCCCTTTTCAAGTTTCTATGACAACTCCTTCGAGACGAAGTGCCCGGGTATGGAGAAAGAAAAAAAAATAATACATTGTGCCCACATCGTTCTTTACTTAGGCAGCGCTATTGTGCTGCCTATGAAAACTTAAACAATTTAGAATGTATTGGTTCCCAAAGCCAACTATCCTTTCAAATGATAGCCAAACCTTCTTAAACTTTTTGGTGTCATATGTTTTAGCGTAATTTTGATGATTGTTTGTCTAATTTTTTTTTCTGCAACTTTTTTTTTTTTAATTTGGCACCCGCTACTGCCAAAAATTGCAGAAGTTCATATGGAAGTCTTCTCAACACAAATATATTTTTTTTTTTTTTCTAAGTTTTTAAGACACTTCTGGTGTGTAAATTCCTCTTTTTTCCCGTTCCTTAGGGTAGCACTTTTCAACGAAACTAAAAAAAAAACTCCAATAAAAGTTTCAAATTTAGAAACCTTGTTGTCCGCAGGGGGGGGAGGCTATTTTCTGTGAGGCTATTTTCCAAGGAGGTGGTATTTTCCCGCGGGGGTTACTTTCCGTGGGGGTGTATTTTCTGGGGGGTTAAACACCCCCCCCCCATTCACTATATTCATTTATGTTTTTTACTGTGTTCATGACCGTATATTTGGCTTTAAAACACACTTATTTGTCTATCTATCTAATATGCAGAATAATTGTACCAAACACATTTTGCATTCAGACCCGCTATGCTTACCCCCCCCCCCCCCTAATGTGCAAATCTATACCGCAAATTTATTTCTAAAGTAACGAAGAAACTAACAAAATAACCGGTATTCTCGAATTTTACTCAGCGTAAACTTGAGTTAGTGGCGCATAATACAGAAATACCAAAATTCCTTCCCCCTACGGAGATTAAAAAAAATAAAACTCAAATAAAATTCTCAAATTTGGAAAGCCTTATTTTCCACGGGGGGGGGGGGGGTATTTTCCGCAGGATTTTTGGGTATTTTCCGCGCAGGGGGGGGGGGGGGTATTCGCCGGGGGGGTAAAAGTTGGCCACCATATAATATATATATATATATATATATATATATATATATATATATATATATATATATATATATATATATATATATATATATATATATATATATATATATATATATATATATATATATATATATATATATATATATATATATATAGATATATATATATATATATATATATATATATATATATATATATATATATATATATATATATATATACAATTTATGGCCCCAACTATTATATATATATATATATATATATATATATATATATATATATATATATATATATATATATATATATATATATATATATATATATATATATATATAATAGTTGGGGCCATAAATTGGAGTATGATTTAGTCCTGGGGCGCTGTTGCCGAAAGTATCCCTGAACATACTCATTACTGTTACTGCCAGTTGTCTAGAATTTATCCCTTTTTCATCAATCCCTTTTTCAAATTTTTAACGATGCTTTATGCAAAATTTCTAAGTTTCAAGGTTCAACTGAATTAACTTTCGTTTGATTGTATGTTAATCGGGGCGGCCAGAATGACTATTTGTTTATAGCATTTACTGTACCGAAATTATTATATTTGCGTTAAAATATAAGAAAGTGTGCATAGTTCTATCTAATCTATTTTTCATATCTAGTTTTTATTTTATATTCTTCTCTTCAAGAAACAGAATGTGGAATTATTGTTTTCTGGTGAGTAACAACCAATTTTTTATGTGTTTTTTTTTTTCAGGTAATGAATGGACTGCCTCTGAAAAACAGAGCAAGGGTTATTTTGAAGAACAAGAAGAAATAAAGAAAAGCTTAAAGCGTTTGGTTGATGAATCCGACGAAGATGAAAGTGAAGATCTTCTAATAGTTCGAAAAAAATCGAATAAAGAGAAGGTAAATGTTTGCAATATTTGCCCTTTTGACAGATCAGAATTTATTCTTCAGAAGTGGATATATGGGCATTGAACTTGTGTCAGTGCTAAGAGAGGGGGGGGGAGGGGGAGGATTCAGTTTTTGAACAAGGGTGTGTGCATCCGGGCTGAGGTCTTGAAATGTCAGTCTCTATTTCTAGTTCAGAAATGTGTACTACGATGATTTTTGTTAGTGTAAGGCATACATGAGGCCTACATATATAAATAGACCGGTCAGGGCTGCTGTCTAGGGGCTCCAAAATTGAGGGGTATAGGTCTAAATAACCTCTTAGACCATATTGCCTTTCCATTTGTACTTAAAATGAAATGAAAATGTAAACGGTGAAATTTTCAACTAAGACAGTGAACATTGAAACCAAAAGCTCCTTTTTTGCGAATACCAATAAAAGCTCAATATTTCGGCTCCACATCTGGAAGCCTTTACCAACGCAAAAAAACTAAATTAAACAAAATAACATGTTTAAAAAAAAATAACCTAAGAAGATGCGAAAAAACGCACAAACCCTGAACAACGAAAAGAAAAAAAAGGAACTCGCGTATGATAAATTATAGTTGTTGTTTTTTTTAAACAAATCTGATATGGCAACCATACACAAGCACAAGGCAGTGGAAGTGATGTATTATATTCTATTTATGTTTTTATATCATTATATAGTATAATATTATTAATATATTTTATTATTATTCTATACTATGTTATGTTATTCCATTGTATTATATTCTATGTATTATATGTGTATCCTATATCATATGTATATTTTATCTATTAAGTTGTATTATGTGTCCGTCGTTGTCTCTTGATATGAGGTTTTGACAAAATGGAACAGTATTTTCGTGAAAAAGAAAAAAAAAAAAAAAACATTATGTGTAAGCTAGATTAAAGCAGTAATGATGAGAACAGATTAAAGGCTTTTAATACTATTACGATTAAAAAATTGAATGATTTTTTTTCTTGAGCTATCTCGCAGAAGTATGTTGCAATTTAACGTAGGCTCCACGACAGATACTTGCATGAAAAGATTGTTTCATTTTGTCAGAACTTCATATCAGAAGGCAACCACGGACTTACGAAATACAGCATTTTGACTATATTGTGATTGTGTATGATCGCCATGCCATTTTTTTTTCAAGAACAACTATAGTTTATCGTACATGGGTCTACCTTCTTTCCCTTTTTAATGGGTATTTATCGTTTTTTTGCATCTTTTTATGTTAATTTTTGGTATGTGCTAGCTTGTTTTGCTGTTGATAAAGGCTTTCGGATGTGGAGCTAAATTTATGGACTTTTTTTTTGCATTTTTACAGAAAAGTTCTTGTTTTAATTACAATTTTTATTTGTTTGCATATTTTTCATTCATTTCATGTTTTTCATGTTTGTCACTATAATTACAAACAACAGGGAATTTTTCTAAGACAGTGAAACTTTAATCCTAAATGAATATTTTAACCCTATATCCAAGGACCTTCCTCAGCAAAACAAATTAAAATATAAAAAAAAAACTCTTTAAAATACGATCATTAAAACTAAAAACTTTTTAAAACAGCCCTAGCATCCTTGCTTCAGGGAAGTTTAGCCAGACATTTTAAAGTATAATCTGTATCTTAAAGACTTGGGAATAAGGTCTTCATTTCTGCAAGATTCTAAGAACTTCTGTTGCTTAATGATATTAGTGGTTTTTTTTTTTTTTGCTAAACTAATAAAATAAAAGATATCATGGTTCAATTGCACGAGTAGTCCCGGTTGAACTTCCCTGAGGTAAGGATGCTAGAACTGTTTTAAAACGTTTTTAGCTTTAATGGTCGCATTTAGTTTGAGTTTTTACATTTTCATTTGTTTTGCTGAGCACGGACCTTAGATATTGGTCGAAATATTCATTTAGAGTTAAGGTTCCACTGTCTTAAGAAAAAATTCCCTGTTGCTTCTACTTTTTGTTTGTATTTGTGATGGAAAAGCAGTGTGGTCTTCGTCGCTATTTACGTCATTATAATTTGTATGTTTATCATCTACTTCGTGTAACGTTTGTGTATTTTTTTCTATCTTTTATTGTTATTTTTTTTGTATAATATAAAAAAACGTGATATAAGATAAAAATAGGATATAAGGTAGGCTATAAAAAATATTAACATGTTTTCAACTTGAAATATCTTTATGCGTGGGGGAAACCTCATTAACCATCAAAATTCATTTTTATTTTCATTTTAAAATCTATTTTCCTCATTACGACGCTTTAGAAAAGCTTCCATTGATCAGTTTCTCACGTGATTCCCATTTTCAAAGCCATCGAAAATTGCTAAAATTAAATAAGTAACGTTTTGTTAAGCTATCTATGTAGAAGTTTCTATATTTCTCTCTTTTTTTATTTATTCGTTAAATAAAGATATTTGCCCTTTAAGTTTTATACTGACTTTCCATTGTCATGGAGACGTGGCGTCATAAGTTTTGTAGCAGACAAGGTATGCTAGGATATTCAAGATTCGTGATTAAAACGTAGCTTTCGCACCGCATACATATTCATTACGAAGAAGATAAAGACAAAAAAAAAAATCAAGTTAAAAAAGCCAGGTTGGTGTCATTTATGCTATCCGCTTCTAGAGCACAAATCTGAAGTAAATATTTTGAATCATAGTGAGTTTCTTACGAAAACAGTAAATTATAATGATGGGACGATCCCCGAATTCCTCTGATTCCAATTGTAATCCCTATTCCTCTTTGGTGTCTCGATTCTGGTCCCTTTCCCGATTTCAAAACACTTGGTCCTTTTTAACGGTGTCAATACAATTATAAGATTTCAGGTGGCTAAGTCACCTAACCAGTCTTGTATTAGAATGGCTTCTGATGCAGCAGTGGATTTCTATCTGTAACTTGTTGTTTTCGAACACTGATTTTGGTTGCAGAATGCTGCAACTGTAATTGATTTGAAGTATAAATTGATTGCATTCTAAGTACAAGTTAAAAAGCTAGCCAGTTTCCCCCTAAAGATGAAGAATTTGTTGGTCAGTTCTTTAAACTAATGTTTCTTTTGTACCAGTCACGACCAATCCCCAGATAACCTCTATTGGGTAATATGACTCTAGGCAACCTGTGATACATCGACGGCAGGTGTACAAATCTTGAAAATTTAGGAAGGCCGGTCCCAGTCTTTCAGCTTCCTGTATACACTGAGTGTGTATTAACGCTTTTACCTCCCGATGATTTTAATAACTTTTCTTTTCCTTAAAGAGCTGTGTGATCCGCTCCAAGACCCGTCTTCTAAGTCGTTTGATTTGATAAATTGAAAATTTGTTTTCCAATAAGGGCCCCCTCAAGCAAGAAACCATAAAAACAGAACTCTATCACAAGCAAGTGGCTATCAAGAGTGGCTGCTTCATCTGTTTTCCCTCCTTTCAGGCTTCCTTTTGTAAAGTTGAAGTATATTTTGAATCCAGTAATTTACTTAGTAGATCGACAATTGAAAAGGGTTTATTGTTCTACAGACATAAAAAAAAAGGCCCTTCAACCTTGAAAGTTTAGCTGCTATCAAGCATGTATGCAAAACTTTTTGTAGGGTGAAGGGGGAAAATATGAAAAATACAAAAGAGTATCAATACGTGCAGCGCATTAGAAAATTGTAAAAACTTTGAAATTTCTTGGGATCTTATCTCAATATGCTCCCCCGCGTGCATCTAGTTCTTTTTAAATAAAAATGAAAGAAGAAAATCAAGATTATTGGACTAGTAGAGTAATTACATTTGTTAGCTTTATATCCTGAGATTTTGAAAGGTACTGAAATAAAAGCAATTTCTAAATAAGCATTTTCATGTTTGAAACAATTAAAAGGAAAATTCGCTAGTTCTATCATAGCATAGCTTCTTTTATTTACAAAAATCAGAATATCCGTAGCAATTGGTTATCTTATCTATAACTGTCTTATGAATAATAAGAAATAAATGAACAAGTTAACTCGTTAATAGTGGGCTTATTAATTGACATGACAGTCTATCCCAGCCAAGGATGAAGGAGGAGGGTTGGTTTACAGGTTTGCTACCTGTCTCTGTGGGGGGAAAAAACTGGCAAGAGAAACGTGGACAATGGCCTCGGATGGATCATTTTCTTCATTAATAACAAACCCAGCTCGCATCCGGACAAGATTCTGACTGCGAAACAGCCAAGGAAAATTGACTTCTGGAATATGGGAACTTCTAATTAATTATCATAGACAGGGCAAGTTCTTAGAGAGATGAAGTGGTATAACATATACTGGCCATGAGGGAAGCACGGTCGAAAGGTAGGGGTCAAGAAAACCTAGAGGAGTGCTATGTATTATTTTTAATGGTGATGATACCCAAGATAGGGAAGGGGGAGGAATACCGATATCCTGTCCAATTTACCGAAGTGTTCTCAAATTGGCACCTGCAACTGATGAGATCATGATAGCAGGATCTACAAAAGAATAACCTTAAGTTCTCAGTGATTGTCTGCTTTGCGCGTACAAGTATGAGAATGTCAAGGACACATTGAATTAAATAGTGCAGTCTGTCACTAAAGATATCCCAAAGCATGAAACTTTTGGTTACTTGAACGCATCTTGTTCTAAAATTTTAGGACTTAACTTTGATTAATAAAAATTATGTCTTAATAGTTGATTTTGCACTGAGACCGTATTATTGCTAAAAAAAAAAACAATAACGAAACAGTGCCCAAAACAAATTGACTTTACCAGGCGCCTCAACTCTGAGTCAAATACCAAAGTAACTCTGATCAAAGTAAATTGGCTGATCTTTCCAAGGTAGCGTAAGAGCCTTTTAAATGTACGCAGATATAGAGGAGCAGAGGTTCAGTCTCATGATAAATTTATGATTGAACGCATGCAGATAAAACTTCGTTCCCGTTATAAACCCACAGAAAAATCTGAGAAAACCCCCAACATACGGACGAAGTGCTTGACTGAAAGGCTAGCAGAGACTTGTGCATAACTCTACAAAATAAGTTTCGACGCCTTAGCAGCGGAGTTCAATGAATCAGAAAACAGCAAAATTAAGGGACAGAAACATAAAAATGTGTATTATGTGGTTGTGTAAAAAAAAACCTTGGTTTCAGAAAGAAACCAAAGTAAAAGTAGATCCCCTATCCGGAAGCTGCTTGGCGAGCGCAAGGTTAAATCGTATTTTCTTATCATCCGACACATGGTGCGTTCAGTCGGATTTACGGGTACTGTGCAAAGAGAAGGACAAAATAGTCAAAAGTGTGCTAGGAAGGACAAAAGACTGCTCTTTGAAGATAAAAGCTGCTTTGGCTGAAAAGGCTCTCTGAAAGAGTGTTGTACGATAATTCGAGAGGAATCACCCTTTTCTCAGTACCGGGGGAACTACTGGCTTCGGTTATATTATACCAGTTAAGAGGTGCACTAGATTCATACCTTCAAGAAGAGCAGCATAGTTTCAGAGCCTTTAGAACATGCTCTGATTTGCTATTCATACTGAGAATGGATGTTGAGGAGTCAAAAGAGTGGAACAATAACCTAAATCTGCTCTTTATTAACTATATTGTCAGAGAAAACGTCCATCACATCGACCAAACGTCCACCACTTGTTGATAATTCTACCACTTGTCCTGTACTGTAAGAATAAGGACGTAGAGTAGGTCAAGGAATATAAATACCTTGGTAGTTTGATTGATCTTGAAGCCAAAATTATGACCAAGATTAAACGCAGAATTGGACAGTGCAGAATTGACAGAAATTGGAGCCTACAACAGATTAATGCCATTTGTAGGTGCAAAAGTTATTCCGTACGATTGAATTTAAGTCTCTTTAAAAGCAATGCGTTCTATATTCTCCAATGATCGTAAAGAGGATTATTCCATTTGAAAATGTGTGCCTGAGGAGAATTCTAAATTTAAGTTGACTACAAAGAGTAGGAAATTATAAATTCGAAGTAGAACGGGCCAGTCTATTTTTACGGCTGTTCTAATAAAGAAGCGGCGAACTTATTTGGTAAACACCCTCCTTATGCGACAATGACGCCTTCCTTGAATAGCCTACGATTGGACATATACTGGCCGAAGAATACGAAGTCATCCAAATAACACATAACGCATAACGTTTGACCGAGATCTATGGATGGCTTGAACCTTATTAATAGCAGAATGGGACACATCACCAATGGGCCATTGCTTCGGGGTGAGCGTAGAGGCTTCGTTGACGCCCTATGTGCCTTCAACCGTGATAATAAAATACTGATAATACAAAAAAAAGCATATATATATATATATATATATATATATATATATATATATATATATATATATATATATATATATATATATATATATATATATATATATATATATATATATATATATATATATATATATATATATATATATATATATATATATATATATATATATAATATATATATATATATATATATATATATATATATATATATATATATATATATATATATATATATATATATATATATATATATATATATATATATATATATATATATATATATATATATATATATATATATATATATATATATATATATATATATATATACATATATATATATATATATATATATATATATATATACACATATGTGTGTGTGTGTGTATGTAGATAAAAATACATAATTTTTTGCTGAGTTGCTACTGTAGTCACCGTAGCGACCAAAAAAATAAATAAAAAATATCCAAAGAATCCACTCTACTCCTTCATACACCTCAAGCAACAAAAGAAGAAGAAACAGAGAGAGAAAAAAAGAAGACGAATAATAGCTTAGAACTCATAAATAGGATACATTTTTTCGTTGACATTATTTCTAAATTTTTCAAACCATATTATATCATTAATTGTCTTATCATTACTACTTCAAAATTTTATAAATAAGATAAAAAAAAATGACAAATAACAACTTTAAACTCATAATTAGAATACATTTTTTTCTTAACTTGATTTCTAAATTCTTCAAACCTTTTCATGTCATTAATTGTCTTATCATTATTCCATAATTTTATTCCTCGATAAATAAAGGAGAACTTAGACCTTGTAGTGACAGCAATTGGAGCAGACAGCGCCTTGCTTGTTCGAGTATTATAATTGTGGCAATCAGACCTAGCCTGAAACATGCCGGGGAAGCATAAAGGTAAATTATTATTATTATTCTTAAACATAAATAACAGGTGATAAAAATCCCGTAGGCCAGCAGCTTGTAAAATTTTTGTCTTCCATGCTCCAATCTCACAGAATCACTATAAGATTTATTGCAGAGTGAGCGGATCGCATTATTTTGGATAACTCGAATCGGATTCACTAGTGACGGAAACGTCCCTAATCATACCGAAGAACAATATAAAATGTACGGATGTATTATAGAAAAATACAACAACCTTAAAATGCGGTGCGGGACAAAATGTGCGAGTTTTCTAAACATTCCGATGTTCCGTGATCATATCGCTGACGTGTTCTCAACATGTTTCCTAAACGACAAAGTTTCATCCAGTGTAACACCTAATTACTTGACGCAAGACTTCCTTTCAATCTCGCCATAACTGTATTTTAATCGACAAATCCATGCATAATATGTAGTTGTTCTCGAGAATATAATAAAACTACTCTTAGCCGGATGAACTCGTAGTTTATTTACGCGCATCCAAGTTGAAACTCTGTCTAACGATTGTTTGCTTAATTTAACTAATCCCTTCTCAGTTCTCGCAAGACAAACAAGTGACGTGCGATCAGCAAACATCGGTACTCTCACTTATTGTGGATCATGGAATAATTCATGGAAATTGTTTTGATACTAGACATAGTTTGACTTAGGTCATTTACAAAAATTAACAATAATAGCGGTCCATGAACAGAATCTTGTGGAACTGCACATGTAATAGGAAAAACTTGATGAACGCTTTGAATCAATTTGAACATACAGTAGCCGCCTTGTTAAGAATTCACGTAGAAAGTTAATCCTAGGACCTCTTATGCCATAAAACTCGCACTTTAGAAGTAGGAGATCATAATCTACTGTGTCGAACACTTTAATTATATCTGTAAATATTGCTGAAACCCTGTATCCTTCATCCATCGCTTGATTGACTACGCTGCTTAGATAGGCAACCGCTTGTTCTGCTGTATAACCATGCTGAAATCCGAATTGGGTAGTATTTAACGCATTACGACGCTCTAAATATACATAAAGAAGGGGACGGAAGCATTTCTCTAGCACGTAATAGCACAGGAAGAACAGAAATCGGCCTATAGTTTCCTAAATTATTTGTCTCACCATCCTTGTGAACAAGAGTCACATGAGCTACTTTAAAACGTGACGTGAAGAAACCCTCTTTTAATGCAGAATTGATTAGGGACAAAAGTGGCTTCTGAATTAATGGAAGAATAAATCTAACCACTCTTTAACGATATGACGTCACAACCAGAGGCATTACTTTTTATTTCGTAGATGACCTTCATCTCACTTAATAATACAGGTGATAAAAACATTGAAACCTCAGATCCAAAATGACCAAGGTAGTCAAAAATGCTTGGATCATGTAACATCGGACTGATTCCTTCAGTAACACGGTTTCCTACCGCTGAGAAGTAATTTGCAAATACCTCCGAAACATCATCAGCACTTTTTGGGATTTCACCATCTTGTTTACGATTTCAAGTGGGATCGTTTTCGCCGGCTGCTGAAGTACTTCCTTAATTATGCGCCATGCTTTTGCCGGACATCCCGACACTTCGTCAAATTTCCTCGAGTAAAATTCTCTTTTTGCTTTTCTTAATAATCGATTCAGAGCATTGCGATAATGATATATATTCTATCATTTATAATCTCATTTATATTTTTTTTTTCTTTTGTAAAGTTGGTTTTTCTAATACACATCGATTTTAGAAGTTCTGCAGTTACCCACGGCTTCTTTGGGGTTGTCTTACGCCTTTCTTTTTTCCTTTAAAAATGCTTTTCCAATTCACTTTGGATAATCTGGTAAAACAAATTAAACTTCTTTTCATTATTAGATGCAATGGGTAAAATATCATCCCAATTCATTTGAGATAATACATTCTTATAACACAAGAGAATTGTTTTATTTGCATAGTGGCAAGAAAACTCATTCTTTAACCTACAACTATTTCCTAGAGGAATAGCATCTCTAGAAAACACACCAAAATGGTCGGAAGTGTCACTAACAACAACGCGGGGGGGAATCAGGATTAACAATATAGGATATATTATCAATGCATATCGCGGATGTATCCGTGACCCTCGCAGAATGTTGATTGATGGAAGTAATCCAAATACTATGAAAATATTCAATAGTCGGCTGCTCTTTGCATTTATTTTAAACCAGATCAACGTTTAGATCACCCACAAAAAAACACGGGAGATTCACAGGCAACTTTTCAAGCTGCTCATCCAAAAGATCAAAGAATTCATTATATGAGGAAGTCGGTGGGCGGTAGAGACTATTAAATAGCAAGAATAAGTACCTAAACGAAGATAAAGTACAAGTGACTCAAACACCATATTCCTATAAACAGTTAAATCGCTCTGAATGACCACTCCAATATCCTATCTAATATATACGGCAAGGCCACCATGTTGACGCAATTGTCTATTTTTGGTGTAATTAAATAAAAAAAAAAACAAGTTTTTTTAAACTGAAAGTAAGGAGCGACATTAAAACTTAAAACGAACAGAAATTATTCCGTATATGAAAGGGGCTGTCCCCTCCTCAACGCCTCGCTCTTTACGCTAAAGTTTGACTCTGTCTCACAACTTCATTTTTTTTTTTTAAACAATAAAAAACTTTAGCGTAAAGAGCGAGGCGTTGAGGAGGGGACAGCCCCTTTCATATACGGAATCATTTCTGTTCGTTTTAAGTTTTAATGTCGCTCCTTACTTTCAGTTTAAAAACTTGTTTTTTTTTATTTAATTTCTGATCGTTTTTTAGTTAATGCAGGGGATGTTTCCCCCCCTCTTTAAAAAATCGAGTAAATTTTCTCAGGCTCGTAGCCTTTGATGAGTAATTCTAAACTTAATAAAATTTTATATATTTAGAATCAGCATTATAAACACATTCTTTTGATACATTTATTGACATCAAAATTCCGTTTTTAAAGTTTCGATTACTATTGAGCCGTATCGCTTGTTTTTTTATTGTTTTTTTTTTATTCCGTATATGTTATTACGTATATGAGGGGTTCTCCCCTTAGTCAATACCACGCTCTTTACGTTAAAAGTTAAAAAAAATTTTGATTCACAAACCCCTGAATCACAAAGGCCGTTTAATTAGAATAGATAGCTCTTTTGAAAGCACTAAAAAAAAACTGTAGCGTAAAGAGCGAGGTATTGACTTGGGGAGAACCCCCTCACATACGTTATAATTTCTGTTCGTTTTAAGTTCTAATATTCCTTCTTACATTTCAGTTGAAAAAACTAGTTTTTTTTATTTAATTTCTGATCGTTTTTTAAATAATGCTTGGAAATCCGGCGCTCCCTTCATAAAAATTTCCCTTACCCCAAAAACATCCTCCACGGAAATATTCTCAAGATTAACCCCCTCGTCTAGCCCCCCCCCCTCCAGAAAAAATCCTTCCTGAAAATGGTTGTATACTTCCCAATAACCAAATAAATAATGCTGGCAAGTCCGGCGCCCCCTTCATGGCAATTTCCCTTCCCCATGAAAACTTCCTTCATGAACAGATCCTCCAACATAACCACCGACCACCCTTCCCTCCCCACTACCAGAAAAAAACCTCCTGAAAACTTCTGTATACTTCCCAATAACCAATACTATATGTTAACATTGGGTAAAGTTCATAACTTTTAGCCCTCCCTCTGGGAACTTCGGGGGATTAAGTCATCCTAAAAGACATATTTATCATATTTTAGACCATGCTGAACAAAAATGGCTATCTCAAAATTTTGATCGGGTTACTTTGGAAAAAAATAAGCGTGGGAGGGGGCCTAGTTGCCCTCCATTTTTTTTGGTCACTTAAAAAGGGCACTAGAACTTTTAAT
Source organism: Artemia sinica (assembly GCA_027921565.1). NCBI lineage: Eukaryota > Metazoa > Arthropoda > Branchiopoda > Anostraca > Artemiidae > Artemia > Artemia sinica. The sequence goes on along the minus strand of CM051268.1, from coordinate 45,525,833 downwards.
TTCCGTTCCAATGAGCCCTCCCACGATATTCTAGGACCACTGGGTCGATACGATCACCCCTGGAAAAAAAAACAAAAACAAAACAAACAAACAAACAAATAAACACGCATCCGTGATCTTTCTTCTGGCAAAAAATGTAAAATTCCACATTTTTGTAGATAGGAGCTTGAAACCTCTACAGTAGGGTTCTCTGATACGCTGAATATGATGGTGTGATTTTCATTAAGGTTCTATAACTTTTAGGGGGTCTTTCCCCTTTTTTTTTTTGAAAATCAGCCAATTTTCTCAGGCGCGTAACTTTTGATGGGTAGCACTAAACTGATGAAAGTTATATATTTGAAATCAGCATTGAAATCTGATTCTTTTGATATATCTATTGGTATCAAAAAACCCGTTTTCTAGAGTTTCGGTTACCATTGAGCCGGGTCGCTCCTTACTTACAGTTCGTTAACCACGAACTGTTTGAAAATTATATCCCTCTAGTCCAAGCAAACTCTGAATTATGGTCATTAAGCCATGTCTTAGTTAAAGCTGTCACCTGAAAAACAGAAATATTAGCTAAATCTTCCATAAAGCTATAACTTGTATCTAACCCTTGGTAATTCAGTTGAAAAATATTGAAAAAATTGCCTGGTTTACGGCATATAGGGCCAATCTCACACGGTAAAACGTATTTCGAATCTTCAAGCTGCAAGCGAATACCGCACCCAAGGTCCGAAATTCCACTCGAAACATCATTATGTCTACACGCAAAATCTATTTTATTACTCTCTAATTCCTTTGATTTCTGAGGTGCTGAGGGAGATTGAAATATACTATCCATAACTAAATTTTACAAGCCCTATCTTTTGGTGACTCCATTTTTGGCACAGATAAACACTAAGGTAAAATACACCTAACAATTGTCTAACTACTTCATGAACTAAGAAAAAGAGACTCAAATTTAACTTCGCTATTCCTAACAGAACAATACTTTGCTTATGGTTTAATCGCTTAGCGCATACCACCATTCTAACAATGCAACACCATCCGTATCCCTATCACTTCCTTAAGGTGCGTGAATATTTCCAACAAATTAAGAAATTCTCCAAATACAAATATTTCGTTGAGAACTAGGAACAAAATTCTTCTATAACAACAAGAAATAATTTTTCCTTTAATAATACATGAGACTAGAGGGATAAAGCATAGGAGGGAAAAAAAGAGACTAGTTGCAATTATAATTGATTAATTTTCACTTTAATGTCACAAACATAATAGAAAAAATCTGAGTAGAAGGAAAACACGAAACATAATGTCACCAGAAATTTAATCATCATTCACTTGATGACATAAAAATGGGCGTCAAGTTGACAATACCCATCCACAATAGGCTACATAAAAAAAGGTTATTTACTCACGTTAGCAAATATGCATTAAACATCAATTAAAAGGTGACTAGCCCCATGCATGTATTAAAAATGATACCTTAATATCAGGCGCGCACCCACGGGAAGGGAGCTAAAGGGACTGTACCCCCCCCCCCCACCCTCAAGAAAAAAAAACATATTGAAGTAAACAAGCCGGAAATTTTAATTCTTTGAAAATTGCACCAATGGTAGTTTGTAAACGTGACGCCAATTTGAGTAGTCCGATCCCTGTTGTCATAATTAAAACAAATCAATCTTTGTTTTTTCATCTTTTGGATACTTTGTTTAATATTTGTTACTATCTTGGTTTAATTTATGTTTAATATTTTTTTTTTTTTTTTTGTACTATCTTCTACTTATCGTATAAGCCTAGTAAGCGAAAAAAAAAAAGTAAAAAATGGGACTGTTTGTGACAATAAAAAAATATTTTGAGTGGTTGCATTACTTAGCGGGAAAAAGTAAATAAGAAATGCCCCAAGTTCAATTAAACTCAGCTACGGAGAAAAAAAAATAACAGCTGAAACTACTAAAAACTGTCCCAAAAAAGATACAAAAAAGTATCTTCAACGGGTGGCTGCTTAGATTGTTTTAACAAATAATTAATCAAATTAAAGAAAAATAACAATAAATATCGTAAATAAACAGTCCGAGGTGCTCAGCCGCCCGAATGCTCTGAAATGGAATTTTACACGTGAGGCCCTGGAAATATGGTAGGGGAGCCGGCCATGGTTCTATTTCTCTGTGGGACAAAAAAAAATCATTAAATTGACGTGTTTCATAATTCTGGAGAGACCTTTATCACTAAAATAATCACGAAACACGATACAACCTATATGCCAAGTCGTGACAAAAAATTACTATAGAGATTTCTTCTGCTATGATTTTCTACTACTGAACCAATAAAAGTGAGCTAATGTACTGCAATTCTTCTTCTAAGAATAAAAAGAACACAAGAATCAATTGGAAATGTATATGAATATCTAAAAACCCACCCTCTTCTGAGTTGCATGAATCTTACACAAATATTTTCGTACATCAGTGCATTTATGTTAAAGGTTTAATACATTTTTCTGGCTTGTCTATTGTGAGGTCTTCTCGATATTTCAAATCTTTGTGCATCTAGACTGAACTCGACTCATTTTGGCATTTCTATAATTTCTACAAGTTGTAAACTATACTATGCACTTGACAATGAAATAAAAAATTTAATTGATGCTTGGTTGTTTAAGGAAATTGCAAAAACATTATTTCGTATTCATCACATGTAGTTATACCATTGTGTCTCTTTGGGTTTCGGCAGATAAATAAGGAAGCTACAATACAGTTCGCTTCTTGTTCTATAATTGGCATCACCGTTTCTTAACTTTTTTTCCACATTCTGTATTTTATGTAGCTTGTATATTGTTTTTTTTAGTTTTGTCGTGGTTTCCTCAGACATGCTCAAACTTCTAAGCTCATGACATGTTACACTTCTCTTATCAGTGGCGGATCCAGGGGGCGAGGGCCCCCCCCCCCCCCCCCCCCACCTAGCGTAGTCTAAAGCGTGTAATTTACTTAATTAACTCAAGTTTGCGTTAATTTAACTTGCTCCTAACGCAAGTTTATCGGATCAACCTATTTTGCGTCCCCCCCATAATTTTTTTTTTTCGGATCAACCTATTTTGCCCCCCCCCCCCCACCCTAAAAAAAAATCCTGGATCCGCCCCTGTCTCTTATGAAAAAATAATTCAAACGATTTTACTGGTGATCTATTATATGGTTTTTGTGCTCATTTGTGAAATAAAAACTTTTTCGAACATTAAACAGATTGCTTATAAACTCCTTTGTTTACTCGCATTAATTGAGTGTAAAAAAGAAGATGTAAAAAATTGATTCTAGCTCCCAATCTATATATTGCTCTCAATGTCAAAGAGTTTTAAAAAGTGCTACAAACAACGCATTTCCATCAGCTTTGTTCATATATATGTGTCAAGTTCAAATTTCCAGGAATATACATGTCAGAGAGATTTCTGACAATCATGCTTAAGCTTTTCTTTAACTTTCATAAAAATAAGTTCAGTTTCAGTATGACTTAATTTGAAGTGATATTATCGATAAAAATTGTTTTTAAACAATTTGTTTTAAAACAAATAACGTTTCAAAAAGAATTTGCTTTGGAGAGGAAGACTTGAATTTATAATTTAAAAGGCATTTTAGCGAAAAATGGAATTGTTTTAATCTTTTATATGATTTGCTATTTCCTTTTTAAATACTTTAACCTACTGATTTGTTTTTCAGGGGCTAAAGGGGTAGCAAAATTGCAATGACTAAAAATGAACAAATACTTGGATCTTCTGTGCTTTTATTGTCGAATAGCAAAATATATCATTAGTAAAAGATATTTTAAAAAACCCTCTCATCTTCAAATGTCGTAATAAATAATTCCCCCTGCCCACCCTGCTACCAGAAAAATCGAAATTTTCAAGACACAAATTAAAAGTGACGAAGATCATGATATATTTTACAGTTATTCTAAGATCTTTACGATAAGTCCCTTCATCCATCAAACGTGAACATCAAGACCACATCAGCTTGACTATGAGGAAGTGCTAGCGAGTTCATGTGATAACTTTTTCTTGCTTTCATTTTTAATTTGATTTTTATGATTGCAATAAATCTTTTTTGCATTTGGAGATAAAGGTGACTTTCTTTTTTCTCTTTTTTAAGAACTTCCAATAAACTTAATACAAAATTTACTGAATTCTAATCAATTACAAAATTAGTTATAAAAATTTTATAACTGCGCATGGAGTTTTCAAAGCCTTTAGACATTCAATAGTAATGCTTTTTGTCAAATAAGTTAGTTTGTGACATCATGAGATTATGCCTTCCTTTCCTTCAAAGAATTTAAAAAGCCAAAAACTATTGCCTTTAAGGTTTTTTCTCCCTGTGTAATTTTAGCATGTTTTTTCTGCTCTCCTGCGGTTTCAGTATATCTACGAAAAAGAGCAAGTTTGCTATCATTCCATAGTTGAGATTTAGCTCAATCCATCTACCGAATTAATTCTTTTTTAATTTAGTGTGCGTGGTCTTTTAGATTGAAAATGCATTGAGTATTAGTAAAGTCCGTGGGACAAAATATTTTTTTTTTTCAAAAGCTAGCAGCGGAAGGATATTTTGTTGTTCTTCAATTTTTCAGCGAAAATACCAAAAATACCCATTTTCTATAAGAAAAAAATAACTAAAAAATTGTTTTCAAAATCTTGAACGAGGTGTAAAAAATTGTGGTGGTAGTTGCCCTCTGCCTCCCCCTCCCTCAATTGACCCACTGGAAGAAGAAAAAAGAAATTATCTAAAGAATGTTCATCTCATTCGCTGTGACATTGTCATTTCTGAGACAAGTTGAATGCAGGCAATTTCTCAAACCGTTTCATTTTTTTTTTTATGTTTCCCAGTGAATAAATTAGAGAGAAACTATGCATTCTAATTAAATAAACGGATTTCGGGAAAAAAATGTGCGAGACAATAGGCAAGTTTCAGCTGAGTTAGATTTTTGAAGGAAATCTCGATAAATAAGCTAATGAAAAGAAAATAGTGTAGTTGGGATAGAACAGCCCTCTGAGTCTGAAGAACTCATTGTAATGCACTCCTTTTAATGCATGCATACATATTTTTTTTTTTTTTTGGGGGGGGGTATCAGCTGAAAGTTCAAGAGTGCGTTCGAACCCTGAACTATGGTAGTTGACTATTGTTGAATACAGTCAGGTCAGCTCTGTTTTGTAGTGTAATCATGACAATGTCCGAACATAGAAATTTTGCTGCTTTGTCAGTAAGACAACTTTTAGACTGTCAGGTAAATTTTTCAAAGGAATTTAAATGGAGTACTTCAGATATTCTAAGACCACATCTTTCAAAAATTCTAAAAACTCACAAGGGTATTCCTAAATACTTAAGTGCTGACCCCAGACAGTGACAGAAGTTAAGAGAAGTCAATAAGATTTCAAGGATAAAACAATTAGAGTAGTTTGTGACTAGGGAGAGTAGAACGCTTGAAGACTGTAGTCCAACAAAATCATCTGAAGTCCATAACATTTTACCAAGGATATGTGGATAAAAAAACGAAATATAAAATTTTCTTGGCTCTAACCAGTAAACACACGTTGAGGTGAAGATTTCTTATATGCGGTTAAGAAGTTAAAAGAGTCCCTTGCGCATAGGCTGTAGATACAACCAGGAATATAACCGAGGAAAAGCTTGGGAACTCAAAAATGTATTTATTTTTTTATTCTCTGACGTTATATTTATAGCATTGGCTATTTTACACTCAGGGGCTCCATTGGAGGGGAAGGATGGCCATCTTTGATTTTGGAAAAACACCTTTAGAAAAATGAAAAAGACTAAATTTGTTCTGTATCTTCTGGTTTTTGTATCTTCATTTTAAAACGAAAAAATCCTTGCCCCCCCCCCACTTTCCTGGGCTGACGCTTCTGTGCACACTTCCCTGAGAGAGAGAGAGAGTACCGAGAGCCCCGGCACGCGGCAGGTTTCTATATATGGATTGTCATTGTCGCTTGTCTTCTAACTGCAGACAATTTGTGACAATTTGTTGTCTTTTCAAAGATATTTGATTATTAAAGCAAGTCCAATTTTTAACAACGATTTCTACTAAACTTCAAGCTTTTGTTTTCTTTTTTGAGGCTTTTGAATCTTTGTAATCCTTGTTTAAATATATTCAAATATTTTTGTAATTACCAGTTTTTCGCTCTTTACGCAATTTAATGTCATTTCATACTGAAGTCTTTTCAAAGATATTTTATTAGCTTCCAACTTTGGTTTTCATTTTATAGTTTTTGAATTGTTATAATCCCTTATCAAAATAGAGAATCATCATTTGTAATAACTATAAATTTTCGGTTTTTAGGCCTTCCTACTGACATAGTATAACTGGTTGCGTTCAAACTTTAAGCTTAACCACGTAGCGAGTTTATTTTATCTAACAAAAAAAAACTAATTAAAAAATTTTTCAGGTATTTTTCTAGTTTGAATTAAAACATTCAAAAATTTTCACCGCACCGTAAATATTTTTGCAGTTGACATAATAACTTAAGCGATTCTGAACTGAACTTAAAAATGTTTTCAACTTTTTTTTCATGTCTTAAAAAGACATTGATTATAGCTTACTTATAACAAACAAATTTGGTAATGATGTTTTTCATAATGAACACAGCCCTACCCAATGCGATTATCTGCAAGTTATTAGATAGCCATCATTTATCAGATATTTTTTTTAAATAACTTTTTTGAAAATTTATAGGTACCTTTGTGCCTCCCTCCGTGGTTCCGGAACCGGCATCTAATATCGCGATTCGGCCTCCCTGATTTACGGGAAAAAGTGACTGTGCTTGCGGGAAAGCTGTCGTTATGTGAAGGTCTTACTGCGCACCATAATTTATGTCGTTTTATGTAAATAATTGTTAAGTGTGCGAGTTTGCTTTTTTTTTTTTTTTATTTGTTCTTGATGTACTCCACTTCTTTTTTATAGTGGGTAATGAATACATTATTATTATATAGGCTATAGAAGAAGCAGAATATCGGGCTTGGCTACTGGGTCAGGCTACTGATGTCAAAGATACAAATTTTAAAGAAGAACAAAAGCTTTACATGATGTTTGGACAGATCCAAACCTGGACAAGAATGAAGCGTTTCTAAGAGATTTTATTTTAAACAAAAGGTACTTTTTTTTATTTAACCTATCTCATGGTTAGGAAAAAAGTCCAACTGACTGAAATAAATGAATAAATATATTAGGTACGAGAAGAGACATGCGACCCCACCACCAAATATCTAGATTTTAATGATAATAGTTCAGATTGCATATTTTTCATACAGCTCGTTATTTTGATTTTTTTTTCAATCCTCCCACCCTCCTCTAAAAGTCTACAAGTAGAAGTACGAATACTTTCCGAATAAGCAGCAAGAATGGCCCACAAAATCCTCTTCGATTCTTTGATTTATTATCTGATAAATTATTGATTAATTTTTGTCTCTGGCTAGTATCCGTGTTAATGCAGAGATTACCCGTGTATATAAATATGAAAAGATCAGTTTATGTCTTTTAAGGGTGACAAGGGGGTCAGAAAATTTCTATAGCCCCCCTTCCTGGGATAAAGGAGTTTCAATGCATAAAACGATATACGTAATATGGTTCAAGTATCCAATTTTTCATACATGAGATCAGAATACCGACCATAGATTAGTTTCTGTGAAGTTCCACCTACGACTCAAAGCCTAACTTGCAGAACGACGACAATCAAAGTTGGACATTCATAAACTAAAAACCAAGCAAATCTGCCAAAAGTATTCAGTCGAAATCTGAAACAGATTTGAATTCCAGAATACCCTTGTTAACCCAGACACAATACGGCAAATATACAAAAACAACGTACTACAAGTCGCCAATGAGAACGTTTTTGTGCATTCAAAGAAGCAAATGTTGTCGCAAGAAACTTTGCAAACCATTAAACAACGAAGGCAAGCGCACAATTGGCCGAAGACACACCCACCTATAGGCGATTAAACGGGACCAGGAACAAACTTATTCACCGGGACAAGCAACAATTTGTTGATAAAAAAGCAGATGAGCTTAAAGATGCAGCATGAAAAGGTGACATCATGTCGCTTTTCAAGCATGTCAAAGATCTGATCGAGGGGAAACCTCCGAAGATAGGAGCAGTTAAATCCGCCTCCGGCGTTATGCTCGAAGACGAAACTGAGCAACTAGAGCGTTGGAAGTAGCACTTCGCAAAGCTGCTGAAAGTGGAAAGAGTTGATTCTCGATCCCGACCTAATTGCGTCCGCTCATCAAATAAACCGTGAAAATTTCCCATATCCTGATTCTCCTTTCGTAGAACAGGTACAGAATGCTCTGAGGAGGATGAAAATTCACAAAGCACCAGGAACGTACTAGATCACTGTGAAGATCATAAGTGTCAGAGGGTCAACGATGCTACTATGGCTCCAAATGCTTTTCTACCTCGTTTGGACAACTTGATTCCACAAGAATGGGAGGAAAGACCAATACTCCCTCTATGGAAGCGCAAAGGTAACTGAAGTGATTGCTCCAACTACAGAGGAATCAGCTCCCCCCGTTGAATCCGGCAAATTATTTGCCATGACGTTGATTGATAGAAGTGCATCTGTAAGCGCCGCTGAATTCAGCGTACAGATTTCTTGCTCAACAAATCTACTACTGATCAGATCTTCAGTCTACGCCATCATAGAGCAAGCTGGTGAGTTCCATTGTACAGCATACATCGCCTTTGCTGACTTTCGAGTAGTCTTCGACTCGGTTGACCGTTAGTCTATCTGGCTGATACCAGAACGAACAGGTCTCCTGGACAAATACTTTCGCCTGTTCAAGGCGCTCTACACTGTGACGAAAAGCTCCGCTGATGTTAATGGTAGTCGAAGCTCTCTGTTAAATATAAATGCGGGTGTTCGGTAAGGCTGTGCTGCAGTTCCTGAACTGGTCATTGTGGTGATTGATTATGTCATGGATCTAACCACGAGTCAACTCCCCTTCAGACTGAAATATAGGGACAGCGTTTTAGCCGATTTGACTTCGCTGATGATATTGTCATATGCACTTCTAAAGCTGAACTTGAAAAAGCCCTCAACACACTGTCGGATGAAGCCCTGAAAGTGGGACTAAATATTAGCCTACAGAAGACAAAAATAATGATCATTGACCCGACACACAACACGGGCAACTTAGCAGCATTTTTCATATCAGGGCACACTGTCGAAATTGTCAAGTCATTTACCTACCTTGGATCTTTCATCACGGATAACGGCTCAGCCAAAACTGAAGTTCAGTCGCGGGCATCGATAAAGATGCATCATTTATGGCACAACTACGCCATTCAGTATGGTCCAAGCCCAACATCAGCCGAAAAACAAAAATGTGGATCTACAATAATACCTAAATACCTACTCAGGTCCTCCTCTACGGTGCTGAGACAGTAGCCTCTAGGCTGCTGATTCTGTCCATGATGCCATAGACGTGGCCCAAACAAAGTCCATGAGACGTATTGAAGGGATTAGGTGGGACAAATTCGTGTCGAACAACCGACTACTGGTACTAACAGATCAGACTCCCAACTCTCGCCAGCTTGCTGCACGAACCCTACGGTGACTCGTTCATTTGGTCCGCATGTCAGCAGAAACACCTGCCAGCACAATATTCAGTTTTGAACCCTCTGCGCATGGCTGGGAGTGCCCGCCATGGAGGGCGCCGGTTCAGATAAAGGGACAGCCTTATCCAGAACCTCTCAGTGACTGGTACTGATCCACAAGAAGCAGTCACGCTTGCGCAAGACCATTCCGATTGGAGGTAAAGAATCACGCGTCTCTCCACGCTGGACCACCAGCAGGAGCTTTGTCAAGGAAGGAAGTCTCCATATATTCCCATATCCAGATATAGTAACTAAAAACTATACTGATGAATCTTTTACAAATTAACAGGAAGAAAAAATGATCCTTTTTTTCAGCCTTTTCAGGATTCTCCAGGTCCCCAAAAGTGCTTGGATAACCCATTTTTGACAAATTGTATTCTAAAGAATGATCTTCTTAGTGGCCCCCCCTTCTTAAGAAACAAACCGTGTATATCTCAGACAACACCTCGTTACTTGTGAATCGAATGAAAGGTATTAAAGTTGGACCATATTCTATCTACTTTTTTTTATGATGAGCTAGCTGCAGCCTGTTATTCGTAATAGACGTGAACTCAGAAATTATCTCTGGTACGGGAATAGCAAAATAAAGGGGAAATGTCTGTGCGAAAATTGGGAAAAATTTTCAATGGTTTTCCAGAAAAGAATAATTTTATTTGGCATGCTATTTTTTAAAAGCAAGAAGCAAACGAAACTGTCTTAACTCGGAAAATAAACTTCGTAAAGAACATATAACCACGCCCTTATGTAGAGCATGGAATTATCTCCTACAGGCTGAGGTCAAAATTCGGCCTCTCTTCTGGTCTGAAATCAGTTTTGTGCATTCCTGGGAAATAAGGCGAGGAAAGTCCATATGGCAGCCCTAAATTTCATATGATTCTTTTTTCATAAAATTTTAGATGTGATCGAGCCCCCTGAAATCTTATATCCATGCAGATATATAAATATAGCTCAGACCCAGTAGCATATTGGAACAAGTCCAGCTGTGATCGTGCTAGTTTTGTAATTTTGCACATTCACCTGATGAAGTTGTTGAATCTTATTCAAAATAGATATGAAGTAAGATTGTGCTCCAGTTGTGTCTTTGGAGCGTCCAGCCTTAATCCTAACATTACTGGAGAGAGAGGTACGTAAATTGTTGCCATGAGCATATCCGTCAGAAGAGATTGTCGGATTTAGAATCATTTTAAAGAAAATTATGAGCTAGTATCGTTGATAAGCCTTTGGGGGATGAAATATAATAAAGTATGAACATTCCCTATCTCAAACATTATACAAAAAAGCCGGACCGAGATGCAAGTGCTCCGGAGAACATTTAAACAAGTATAAACATAAGCGACATTCGGTTTTTCATGGATAGACAAGTCAGATTTCTTTTGAACGCAAAACTTGGCTTCACCTTTGTAACACTAAATTTTAAAGAATCTAATTTTAAATTAATTTATTCCAATACATATATAAAACTCGGTAATTAGTAGTGCAGTATTGTTATTAGATGTTTTTAGGAATTGCAAGTAGATTCTAAGTCTCGATTTGGGCTTTCAAAGCCATTTTGATAAAGTTTCTGCGAAAATGCGCGTTCCAAGGTTATATACACTGGACCGCTGATGGCAGATTAAATGGGAGGAGCTGTTTGCACGCACCGAGGATGTAGTAGCCAAAAATCACTAAGTCGTGATTTTACTGTTATATTGTTTATATCCAATGGTTTTCATGGATAAAGGGATTGACTCTTTGATACAAGAATTCAGAAGTGTTCAGTTTAATAGTATAATTTTCATCACGATTACATTCTTTTTTTTTGGTGGGGGAGGATCCATCACTTCTATTATTCATATTTTATTATCCTAATAAATCTTAACTGATAATTTTGAATTGAATAATTTTACATATTTGTTATCTGCGGAAACTTTATACTTATATTTTTTTTTCTTCTTTTGGTCCTTAACAAGTTATCTTCTAGGACCTTTATTGTTATTGATGTTTGTGTTATGTTTTTATTTGAATAAAATTGAATTGAATTATTGTAGATGTTATTTTTAAACTTCAGTTTTTTATTGTTTGGTTTCTATTCTTGTCAGCAGAGCACCCCTCACTACCATGAATGATTTGATCTTCGATATATCATATAACGGAGAGAATCAGTTTCAAAATTTTGACAATTCTGTCAGTTTTAATGCAATCAAGGCATGTCATTTGGTAATGATGTGGACAATTTATTTGACAGGTGGCAGTGTAAAAATCACAAAGAAAAAACTTTTATTGACGATGTCTGTGTGTCCTAGGACTAATGAAAAAAAAATTATTGCCATAAAATTACTTGTCCATTTGTGAGAGAGCACTTGCCACGTGTTGTGGGTTCAAGATTGTGATTTCTAATTATTACCGTGCCGGACATATGTCTGGTAAGTCGTTTTTTTTTTAGGAGAAGATTTTTGTTTCTAAATATACTTATATTTACTTTATATTTTTTTTTTTATATAGTTATAATGTATTCATATTTGTAAATATTTTTATACATTTTATGTGAAAAAGAAACAGATATGACGCCATTCTGGCCCATTAAAAAATTACTTCGAAAAAAAATGGCACGTGTCATAACGTTGAATGTATATGTCAAGGGATAAGGGGTGTAAAGCCGTTGTTTGAAAAAAAAGATAACATCATTGTATCTACAACAGTAACAGTATTTACAGCACGTGTCTGTTCCAAGTGAATTTATACCAGAGTGGCCAGAGGGGGGGGGGCACATTTGCGCCATTTCGACGCTTTTTTGAGGCGGTTGGGCATTAATTTTTACAAATCGGCGCATTTTTTTTAGAATCCATGGAAAATCGTTCATTCGGCGCATTTTCGCTTGAAAAATGGAGCTTTTGGTGCATTTTCACTTTTATGGCGGTGCAATTTTAAACCAGACATCTGGTAACACTGGTTCATACAAAGTTCATCACTTTTTTAGATTCTAGTATAAAGTCTGCAATCGTTAGTGCCGCAATTGACGATGTGTAGCTTTCATAAATGACTTTGAAATGAATTTCTTCTTTTGTTTAAAAAGTGTTACTAATGTACATGATAAATAGATGAATCCCAGTATAATTCCAGGTCATATCCATGTAATAAGACATCCATATACGGAATTCTTTGACGTGACTACATCGAGCGGGATCCGAACCACTGACTGCCGGTCCTTGGGGTAAATTTGCTTGTGCTCCCTTCCATAGCCATAACTTTATTATAATATCAATACAGATATATTGGTGGCTGTGGACATTGGTCATTTTAGGTCATGGGTAGGCTGGATTTTGAAAGCATAACTTTCTGTGAATACAGAGTATCCCCAAGCCCGCTCTTGCGATTGTATTTTTGGATTTCAAACTTCGGCCCAGCAATTTCCAACACTATAACAGAATTTAGCTCAGTACTATAACAACAAAATTCTCGCTTCGTTACATTCGAAAAATTTCTATTAAATGGACTTTGAAAGTGGCTCCCAGTTTAACTGCATTTAGCAGAATTGTTTATATTGAATCTTAGTTTGATGTTCAATAACATGTTAAGGGTTATTCTGAATACATAGGAACCGCTACGCCCCTTAGCCTTCCTTTTTTTCAGCTAAAGTTGAGTTTAATGTTAAACTGGCAACTTTCAAACGATGGGTTTCAAAGCTGAGGGTTACGGACATAAGCGATTCTTTTACTGCAGACCTTATTTTATTTTATGACTTTAAGACCCTTTAAGGGGAAGGGTCCATATTTATCTATAAAGGGTCCTTGTTCTTGAAAGGACGAGCGTTCATCTGGACACTATAAAACCTTTCTACTTGTAGTAATTTCGTATTTAAAATTTTGCACCGTAATCCTTTGAGGCTCTACCCCCTAAGGATTCTATCCCTGTCCCCCTCTTGTCGGGCTGGTGCTTATGCTTGGCCAACAGAAAAATATAATGATATATCTCGCGACAAGTTTTTATCTTTGCTAGAGAAAGTGAGGATTTCAAGAATTGTTTTAACATACCATTAATAGACAAACTTGGAAACTGATTGTTTTTTTCTAAAATTCTTTATATTTAGAAACTAGGAATACCCAGGCAATTATGGCTATTGAGTGTTAAATGTATTGAATGTCTTTAAAATTTTCTAGAATTTTGAAATTCTTTTGACATTTTCAAGATATGTCAAATGCCTTAGAACTTTCCTTTTATTCGTTGATAGGAATCTAGAATTGGATTCCACTTCTTTTTATTGTGAATCCAAGACTTATGAAACGTGGAATTGACTTGGTTAAGGACTGGGGTTAATTCAGCTCCTCTGATGGAAAATGTGAAATTGAGTTGCTTATCTGGCAAATTTTTTTCAAGGAGGGAGTGGAGTTCCTTATGAACTCCATACAATGAAGTTTTCTTCAATTTTTATCTAACCAAATAAATAGAGGAAATTTTAGTCTTTTGTATCTCGTGTTGCTTACTATTTCTATAAATCAGTGTATTTAGCACTACTAACTACTTGATCATACTTGGTAATTTGATAGCTAACAACGAGCTATCTTGTTTGGGCTTACTCTCATTTTCTTGTTATGGGGGGGGGGTATTTTTCTCTGTAGAGGGTAACATATGATAGAAGCTACTTTAAAGTCATCGCTCCATAATATATCGCTCATATATTACGGAGACTGAATTATGTGAAGAGGGCCCCCTCTTTATGCATTTGGAGAGGGAGTGGGCACGAAGGTCTTCGTACATATATGTCAGATCACTAGTGTCTCGTGAACCCCATGGAACACTTTCACCAACCCGACAAAAAATCTACTTTTCCATTTTCTTAGTCTTTTGCGATGATTAAAGAAATAAATAGACCATAATTATGAAGGCTACATTCTTACTACAGGGATATGACAATGTTACCGTCATGACTTTCTTTTCATCTTTCCTTTTTTTTTCCTCTTCTTTTTCCGCGTCGTGGCTCTATTAGTAGTAATTGGATAGTTACCAGCTGTATGGGTGGTTGGTTTATACAGCAGACGCCAATCTTCAAGAGACAAAAATTAAATTTTCGAAATTCAGTATTCTTTTAGTAAACATTGTTAACGTGACTTTTAGTTAACGTGACTTTGGAACAGCTTGTTAAAAATAAAGTTTTCACATTTGTTTAAATTCTAGCTCTTTTGACACTGAAAAATAGAAAAATCTAACAGAAACTATTTTATTTCAAGAATATAGTGTATAAATTCTTTTTGAAAAATGGATATGGCCTAGATGCCTTATCATGTATTTAAAAGAAATGTTTAAACTTTGAAGTCCAAAAATACAAACAGTAAATTTAACCTCATTTTTTTGTCAGGTTTATTGCTTAATTAATTAAAAAAAACTTTTTTCCACAAAATAAGTTTTTCAAAGAAAAGTAAAGAACTCCATTAAACAAAAAATGAGCAAAACTAAAATCAAATAATCTACCAAGCGCGAAACTACCACAAATCAGCATTGATAAATAAATGAAACCTAAAACGAACAAAAATTACAATAATTAACCGAATCAAACTCAAAACGAGAAGAAATTAACATAAGTTGGGCTTAAAACCCTATGCCTTCCCAAGGTCAGAACAAAATTTGCACTTTACTGAAAAAATACAAATGAATGTGCATTGTCAGTTTAATATACATATACTGATATTTATTAATCAAAATGTTAATATTATTTGATTTACTAAAGTTATAAAAGTAAAAAAATTATATTTTTTCAGTAAAGTGCAAATTTTGTTCTGACCTTGGGAAGGCATAGGGGTTTTGCGCCCAACTTATTGTAATTTCTGCTCGTTTCGAGTTTGACTCGGTCTTGCAGCCCTTCCCCCGGGGACTTTAGGGGACTAACTCGCCCTCGGTGACATTTTTATTAGATTTTTCGACTATGCTGAACAAAATGGGTATCTCAAAAATTTGATCCGGTGACTTTGGAAAATAATGAGCGTAGGAGGGGGCCTAGCTGCCCTCCAATCTTTTGGTCACTTAAAAAAAAACTAGAACTTTTAATTTCTATTCTGATGAGCCCTCTCGCGACATTCTAGAACCACTGGGTCGATACGATCACCCCTGGAAAAAAACAACAACAAAAAAGCACGCATCCGTGATCTTCTGGCAAAAAAATACAACATTTTGCAGATAGGAGCTTGAAACCTCTCCCCCTTTTTTTCAAAAATAAGGCCAATTTTCTCAGGCTCGTAATCCTTGCTTGATGCTTTGCTTAATCTTTGCTTTGCTTAAGCTTGATGGAACTTGTATATTTAAAATCAGCATAAAAATTCGATTCTTTTGATGCATCTATTGGTATCAAAATTCCGTTTTTTAGAGTTTCGGTTGCTATTGACCCGGGTCGCTCCTTATTTACAGTTTGCTACCACGAACTGTTTGACTAGAAGACTTTACCTTGAGCCTATCTTCAGTTCTGTCGCAAATAGTACAAAGATAGTAAGTAGAAGGGTTAGAGAGAAGATATAAACTAGTTCTGAGGGACGCAAAACTATCACCGTTTGATTAAAGGAAAACAAAAGATGCTCATGAACAAACGTAAAATTACTTCCAATCCAGCTACGGCTACTTAAGAGAAGGGTAATGTTCCTTGCTTTGTCATATACCCTAAAGAGCGGTATTGGCAGAGAAGAAAAGCTATTATCCGTGTAGTGGGGCAATAGCCCTCTTGATTGGCTTGCCCCAAGTGGGCATCCAGTCATTTTGCTTATGACAGATTGTCCGTCACTGGAAATAATCTGTGGTCAGCCACCTTTTAAGCCCAGTAATTGCTCGACGGAGTCATTGTGCGGTGTAGTACCAATGGCATGATACTTAGCAGCCGGAAAATTAGAGTGATGTATTTTAAACAACCATACCTTATATCCGAGGCTATTCCTGCTTTCAATATATTATATTTAAGCGGGATCATACCTCAGTCCACGGATGTTAACTTCCACGGTTGTACATCTTGATTGCTTCTTATTACTTAAAAACCCATATAACTCTTGTCCTTAGCCAGTCTGCTATGTTGAATCTTATGAATTCTTATCATTCACCTGATTTAAGGCTTTCTATATATTATTCTTTTGTGTTTCCGTGTAGGGAGTGACCAACAAATCTATTTTGCGCCCTCTTCGGTCTTCTCAGAACAAGGCGGTAAACGCAATATTTCGTCTTCCTTTATTCCTTCCTTTAGGGATTTATCGTTCGTTTGATCTTTACACAGATACAAGCCTAGCATCTTAGGAGCCTTTAATTACTAAACAAAACCTAAATTTACCCTACTCAGTACGCCAGGGAACACTACTGCAATATATCCGGTCTCTATTTACCCTGGCTCCATCACAAGTAAGCTACTCATTATTGCCCCGTTCTTCTTCATTGCAGCTTATCCTTCTTTAACGTTCATTGACGCCGTACAAAAATTCCACTTTTGCTTAGGAATTATATCCCCATTGATATCTCTCTCTCTTCTTCTTTCAGAACTATATCCAGGGATCTATCTAATTTTTATACTATTTGTACTTGATTCTACTTCATGTTTTGCTTTTTTCACTACATTGACTAGGTCTTCTCTGTTGTCTCTACTTTTTCTGTTTTTGATTTTCTTTTTCGCCTTATTTTTCTTTTATCAGTGTTTTTACTGTATTCTAGTACATATTGCTGTTCTTTCTCTTTCTCGGTCTTTATTATTTTTCCTTTCTTGTTTTATTTTTTTGTTTATTGTATAATGTATTGTATTGTTTATTTTTAGCCGTGTTTTATTATCGTGCGGTGAGGCCCCTACAAGGCATGCTTGATTGATTCGAATAACCGTTTAATTCTTGTGAAAGTAGATTTCTTTTTGATATGAATGAATAAAATGCAAAATGAAATAAAAATAAACGAGTGCAAGCCACGAAACCAATACCGTATTTTTAGCCCCAAGTCTTGCCAGAGCCTTGTTTTACCCACCCTTTTGTTTGAATGGGATAAATCTGGATTGGAATGAGTCATTCTGCAATTCCAGACAATTTGTAATGAAGTCCGTATGTCATAAGCATTCATCCTGGTATTTTATGATCTGAGAAAATGTTTTAGGGCGCTAATCGTGAAAATTCTAGATGATAAAGAAAAGAGATTTGGTACGAGAGGTAATGACTTGGAGTTTCTTATTAGTATGCAGGGATTGAACTCAGTCATCGAGAGAAGCTTAAATGTGAAAATTTATTGTGACAGTTTCATGAAGGAGAGGAACGAAAATGGACATTGGGTTTATGGTACGTGAAGCCAAAGGAATTAGATGCACGTGGAGATTTTCCCGCATTTTTTTTTTAAAGATTTTACATCAGCTGCAATATTAGAAAGTATAGTTTTATTTCGTTTCCTTTTTAGAACGATGAATTATGGGTTTTAAATTTATATCTGAGGCGAGGTGATCACGTGAACATTTTAGAATGATTTGACCAAAACAGAGAGTACGTTAGAACAGAAGCTTTCTTACAACCAAGTCAGTCTAAGTTGCGTACCTAAATAATTGCCTTGTCGCCTTGACAAATGGTAACACAGGAAGAGAAAGGTCCTCGAAAGAGGTGAATGGATGTACTTGCTAAAGACAATCATTTACCCCACTTTTAAGTCTTTCATTTAAAAGTAGCCTATCGTTTTTTCCGGTTCTATAGCCTGTCCCAACAGGCCTCCTGCCATTGCTTTGAAACTGTCTGTCCATTAACGGCGACTCAACCAAGAGAAATTTTTGAAAGTGAAGCTGTTTTTTTGAGGCTGACGTTTTCAAGTATGTTGGTGAGAATTTAAACGTCCGAAACTGAATGTATTTCCTGCAAAACGTAGATCTCGAGTAAACGATATGAAACAAGGATATGAAAATGATAGATATGGTTACCCAATTTTTACTGAGGATGAGCATAAGGTCATTGGCCACTCCTTATCGTATGATGCCACGTCTCTTGGCTATTCTGTTGGCTCATGAATGATAATTTAAGAAATCTCTGACAGATCTAGAACAAAAGTTACTTAGCAGACTGGTAGAACAAAATACCAAGAATTTACTTAGTGGGGACCGGTTGTCTGCCTGAATAGACATGTGTGCTCTAATTGGCATACCAAAGAGTGTAAGGCTAAGTTTCTAAAGCTAGGAATAAGTGAAGATGAAAAGATGATGTTTGGCTAACGAAAAGATCGATCAAGTGGACAGCTTATCTCACCTTGGTAGTGTTATTAGTAAAGACTGTGGGAGCAGTGAAGATGTTAGAAGTAAAATAGCCAAGGCTCAGGTTTTTTTTTCACAGTTGAAAAACGTTTTGAAGAATAGGAAGATAAGTCTGCGAACCAAGGTTAGAAAATTGGAAGCTACTGTGATAACAGTGGTCAAGTACGGTTCTGAAGCATGGGCACTCCGAAAAGTGGAGGAAGATTTGCTAGATGTTTTCCAGAGAAATTACCTACGGATTTTTTTTTTTGGGTACCTGGCTGAGTGACCGTATTTCAAACAGTAGGCTGTACGAAAAGTGTGGTTCAATCCCGCTTTCTAGGGCTATAATGAGAGAATGGTTGAGATGGCTAGGGCACGCTCTGCAGATGAAGGATGACAAATTGCCAAAGATTGTCCTTTTTGGCCAACCGTCTAGGGCTAAACGGAAAGCAGGTTGTCCGCGGTTGGGGTGGGAGGATGTCGTAAAGAAAGCTTTAAGGGAAATGAGAGCTTCCTGGGAGGGTGTAAAGAGGATGGCTTTGAATAGATTAGGATGGAGGAGGAGCGTGCGTAGCTGTGTTGGCCTCGGGTGGCTTGGTGCTGCGGTGAGTTGTTAGTAATAGTAGTAGTAGAGGGTGTAAGCCACTTAGCATTATATTTCCTGCGTTAAAATACGCAGCAGAATCTTGTCTTAAGGACTTATTTTTTCCGAGTCATCTATCCATCCTTACCTTTGTCAAGGACAAGTGCAAGAACGGTCGATAAGGTCATTAACCTTTTCTCTCTTATGCAACAGCCTCGTTCAAGTGCTTAATTTTCATTTTTACTCTACGGTGGACGTTTATGAGGCCGTTTGGCGTTCTTCAGTAAAAACAGGAATTAAGCATAAAGTAGCGTGGGTTTTTTTTTTATTACAGTCAACAACTGAAATTGCCCAAAGATGACTGCTAAAGAAATTGGCAAAACTGTGGGATAAATAGGGGGGAGGTGAAATGTTTTTTTCTTTAAAGGGAAATTCCAAAAAAGGCATTATTCATAATAAAAAATATTCTGAAAAAGTATTTTTGAAAGTTCAAGAAGAAGGGGGTGTCCCCCTGAATTGATGCCAATGTTAGATAAGTGGTAAAATTAAGTTTAATCTATGTTAGCTCATAAATTAAAGCCCTAAAACTGATGAGGATAGTATAGTCCTTCTTTTGAATTCTGAGCCTTTACGTTCCTTCCGGTTTTTCTGGTAGGTAAACAGGTCATTACACCTTTGCCGAGTTGAATTCAAAGAGAATAGTTTTTTTTATTTGAGAGGATATTAGTGGAGAAAAAAAAAAAAAAATGAGTGGTGCATTTACATTATTGGAGATTAATGATGGAACCGACAGCAGCAGCAGCAACGATATACGAGTACCCAATGTGGCTGTGGAAATAACTGCTGGCTGTAGACTATGTCTTGAATGGGACATTATGTATGCGAGATATGTGATATCATTAAGCAAATTTAAGCAGGAGGAGCAGCTGTGTTTTGCTGGAAAAGTAAATATTCTCCATATAAATAAACTTCGGTCAGCATTAGATGTCCTATCGAAATATATTGATGAGAACAAAATGCATCAGTGAATATTTATGCAAAATACAATTCTCTCGTTCAAATGTGAAACTTAGGTCCATTCTCTGGTTCAAATGTGGAAAAACCCGTGTGAATGAGTTAAAATAGAAATTTTTTAACAAGAAATGACTGAAAAGTGTTTTGGAGGAGATGGGTTAATTGACAGAAGGACGTATTAGCGTAGTTATAGTGGAGGCCGAGTTGCTAGCGAAAACCCGTGTGGATGAGTTGAAATAGAAAATTTTAACAAGAAATGTCTGAAAAGTGTTTTGGGGAGATGGTTGATTGGCAGAAGGATGTATTAGCGAATTTAAAGTGGAGGGCGAGTTGCTAGCGAAAAAAATCTAAGCTAATAGGGGTTTTTGACCGTAAACTCTAGTTTTTTGTAAGACAATTATGGAAAATACAATTCGTTGGTTCATAGGTGAAACTTAAGTCCAGGTATGGATCGAAAAATAAACTATTTCTGTAGAATCTGAGCTAATAGGGGTTTTTGACCGTAAACTCTAGTTTTTTGTAAGACAGTTATGGAAAATACAATTCGTTGGTTCATAGGTGAAACTTAAGTCCAGGTATGGATCGAAAAATAAACTATTTCTGTAGAATCTGAGATAATAAGGGTTTTTGACCATAAACTCTAGTTTTCTGTAAGAAAATTATGCAAAATACAATTCTCTCGTTCAAATGTGAAACTTAGGTCCATTCTCTGGTTCAAATGTGGAAAAAACCCGTGTGAATGAGTTAAAATAGAAATTTTTAAACAAGAAATGACTGAAAAGTGTTTTGGAGGAGATGGGTTAATTGGCAGAAGGATGTATTAGCGTAGTTATAGTGGAGGCCGAGTTGCTAGCGAAAAACCCGTGTGGATGAGTTGAAATAAAAAATTTTAACAAGAAATGTCTGAAAAGTGTTTTGGGGGAGATGGGTTGATTGGCAGAAGGATGTATTAGCGAATTTAAAGTGGAGGGCGAGTTGCTAGCGAAAAAAATCTAAGCTAATAGGGGTTTTTGACCGTAAACTCTAGTTTTTTGTAAGACAATTATGGAAAATACAATTCGTTGGTTCATAGGTGAAACTTAAGTCCAGGTATGGATCGAAAAAATAAACTATTTCTGTAGAATCTAAGCTAATAAGGGTTTTTGACCATAAACTCTAGTTTCCTGTAAGAAAATTATGCAAAATACAATTCTCTCGTTCAAATGTGAAACTTAGGTCCATTCTCTGGTTCAAATGTGGAAAAACCCGTGTGAATGAGTTAAAATAGAAATTTTTTAACAAGAAATGACTGAAAAGTGTTTTGGAGGAGATGGGTTAATTGGCAGAAGGATGTATTAGCGTAGTTATAGTGGAGGCCGAGTTGCTAGCGAAAAACCCGTGTGGATGAGTTGAAATAAAAAATTTTAACAAGAAATGTCTGAAAAGTGTTTTGGGGGAGATGGGTTGATTGGCAGAAGGATGTATTAGCGAAGTTATAGTGGAGAGCAAGTTGCTAGTGAAAAATCTAAGCTAATAAGGGTTTTTGACCGTAAACTCTAGTTTTTTGTAAGAAAATTATGGAAAATACTATTTGTTGGTTCATAGGTGAAACTTAAGTCCAGGTATGGATTTGAAAATAAACTATTTCTGTAGAATCTGAGCTAATAAGGGTTTTTGACCATAAACTCTAGTTTCCTGTAAGAAAATTATGGAAAATACAATTCTCTCGTTCAAATCTGAAACTTAGGTCAATTCTCTGGTTCAAATGTGAAACTTAAGTCCAGTTTCGGATACTCATAATAATGAGGACTGATGGTTCTAATTCAATATTTTTTTTAAAAAAACAAACTATTTTTTTTTTAAACTTCGAAATTATTCAACTTTTTTTTTTTTGTACATATCTTAAAATGACAAAATATGCTTACGGCTCTAACAATTGTACTCTGTGATTGGTCAGAGACACAATGTGGCTTTGCCACTGGCATTCTATGTCTGGATATCGACACTACCTAGTCTATTGCATGTATTAAATCAGTATTTTTTTACGCAGTAGTACGATAAACACATAAGTCATATCTTTTAAAAAAGTGAAGATGGAGCATTTTAATAAAGTGTGTTCACGTGTCAATGTTATTGTAGCATTGAATGCTGACAAGGAGAAGTATTTAAACTATGAAACAAGTAAAAATGGTAGCACTATTGGAAATGTATGTGTGCATTGTCATGACAGTAAGGAATTTAATTTCTTTGGAGTACCAAAAAAATTCAACTCTTTTTATGGTGGATATGCAAGAGTGAGATATCCAGAGATGATAGCACTCAAAGAAAATGCCAACATAAAAATAACAGTTGATGAAGAGGGACATCTTCTTGCCAGTGCTTGTGGTAACATGCTACCTATTGTTACACCCCATCGTCAACTTTCGGGTATTAGCATTCAACGGAAGATCAAAAGAAGACATGCATACTCTTCCACTAATATCATAAACCATATCTTGTCGACGTGCCGAAACTGTTACCTTTGTAAAAATAATGTTGTAATAGACAGTGAAATTGCCGGAAAAATAAAAAGGGCATTGGCAGAAAATATCACTAAGGAATATAAAGATGAATCGATGAAAAACAAAGTGCCAGCAAACTTCACTACCATTAATCAACAATAATGAACCAAATAATAGCAAAGATGAAGTGCATATTGAACATGTGGATGACCCCCCATTAGAAATGTGTTCACATGCTAGTGTTATTGTAGCATTGAATGCTGACAAGGAGAAGTATTTGAACTATGAAACAAGTACAAGTGGTAGCACTATCGGAAACGTATGCGTGCGTTGTCATGACACTATGGAATTAAATTTCTTTGGAGTACCAAAAAAATTCAATTATACAAATGGTGGATATGGGAAAGTATCATTTCCAGAGATGTTAGTACTCAAAGAGAATGCCAACATAAAAATAATAGTTGATGAAGAGGGGTATCTTCATGCTAGTGCTATAGGTAACACGCTACCTATTGATAGAACCTTTCGTCGGCTTTTAGGTATTAGCATTCAAATGAAAGCAAAGAGGAAAAGAAAGGCCTACTCTGCTACTAATATCATAAACCATATCTTGTCTACGTGCCTAAACTGTTACCTGTGTAAAAATAATGTGATAATAGACAGTGAAATTGCCAGAAAAATAAAAAGGGTATTGTCAGAAAATATCACTATGGAATATAAAGATGAAACGATGAAAAACAAAGCACTAGCAAACGTTACTGGCTTTGATCAAACAGTCAATGAATCAAATAATACCAAAGACGAAAAGCATATTGAGCCTGTTCATGAGACACCAGTAAAAATTGTGTATGATTCAAAATGGAATAATGATTATTCTACTGATTACGAACTAAGAGAAGACAATAACTACAATATCAAGAGAGAAACATGGTGAACCATTTTATTGGAACAAATTCAAAATGTCCAAAGTTAATCATTGATATTAATAATGTATCATAATATATTTTTGTATTAATATTCTACATAACACTATTTCATTAAAAACATTACATTGTTATGTGTTCATTATTTTTTAGAGTAAGCTAGCACATCAAGCGTTTAGAATGTCTATTAAAAACATCGACGATGTAAGAAAAGGAATTTACGTACATCTATTGTCAAACACATGGGATAACATTGTCAAAATCTAGGTATCAGAATGAAAAATTGTAGGTAAGCAAGTAAGCAAGTAAGTAAACAAAAAAAAGTCATTTCATTCAAGAAATTATGAAAAAATTCTAAATAAGTAACAAATCCTTTCTTGAAATTACCTCATGGATACACAACGCAGAAATTTCATTTAAGAAATTATCAAAAATTGTAAGTAAGTAGCAAATTCTTTCTTGAATTCACCTCCTGGATAAATAAAAAAGACATTTCATTCAAGAAATTATGACAAAATTCTAAGTAAGTAACAAACTGTTTCTTGAATCCTCCTCCTGAATGCACAATACAGATATTTCATTTAAGAAATTACGAAAAAATTGTAAACAAGTAACAAACTCATTCTTGAATACACCTCGTGGATACACAATGCAGAAATTTCATTTAAGAAATTATCAAAAATTGTAAGTAAGTAGCAAATTCTTTCTCGAATTCACCTCCTGGATCAATAAAAAAGACATTTCATTTAAGAAATTATGAAAAAATTGTAAGCAAGTAACAAAACTCTTTCCTGAAGTCACCTCGTGGATACACAATGCAGAAATTTCATTAGGGAAATTATGAAAAATTGTAAGTAAGTAGCAAATTCTTTCTTGAATTCACCTGCTGGATAAACAAAAAGACATTTCGTTCAAGAAATTATGACAAAATTCCAAGTAAGTAACAAACTCATTATTGTTTTTACGACTTAGATACACGATGTAGAAATTTAATTCAAGAAATTATGAAAAAATTCTCAGTAAGTAACAATTTCTTTCTTAAAGTCAACTCTTGGATACACAATACGGAAATTTCATTCAATAAATTATGAAAAAATTGTAAGCAAGTAACAAACTCTTTCCTGAAGTCACCTCATTCTACAGAAATAGTTTATTTTCGATCCATACCTGGACTTAAGTTTCACCTATGAACCAACGAATTGTATTTTCCATAATTGTCTTACAAAAAACTAGAGTTTACGGTCAAAAACCCCTATTAGCTCAGATTCTACAGAAATAGTTTATTTTTCGATCCATACCTGGACTTAAGTTTCACCTATGAACCAACGAATTGTATTTTCCATAATTGTCTTACAAAAAAACTAGAGTTTACGGTCAAAAACCCCTATTAGCTCAGATTCTACAGAAATAGTTTATTTTTCGATCCATACCTGGACTTAAGTTTCATCTATGAACCAACGAATTGTATTTTCCATAATTGTCTTACAAAAAACTAGAGTTTACGGTCAAAAACCCCTATTAGCTTAGATTTTTTTCGCTAGCAACTCGCCCTCCACTTTAAATTCGCTAATACATCCTTCTGCCAATCAACCCATCTCCCCCAAAACACTTTTCAGACATTTCTTGTTAAAATTTTTTATTTCAACTCATCCACACGGGTTTTTCGCTAGCAACTCGGCCTCCACTATAACTACGCTAATACATCCTTCTGCCAATTAACCCATCTCCTCCAAAACACTTTTCAGTCATTTCTTGTTAAAAAAATTTCTATTTAACTCATTCACACGGGTTTTTCACATTTGAACCAGAGAATGGACCTAAGTTTCACATTTGAACGAGAGAATTGTATTTTGCATAATTTTTACAGGAAACTAGAGTTTATGGTCAAAAACCCTTATTAGCTCAGATTCTACAGAAATAGTTTATTTTTCGATCCATACCTGGACTTAAGTTTCACCTATGAACCAACGAATTGTATTTTCCATAATTGTCTTACAAAAAACTAGAGTTTACGATCAAAAAACCCCTATTAGCTTAGATTTTTTTCGCTAGCAACTCGCCCTCCACTTTAAATTCGCTAATACATCCTTCTGCCAATCAACCCATCTCCCCAAAACACTTTTCAACCATTTCTTGTCAAGAAATTATGACAAAATTCTAAGTAAGTAAAAAAACTCATTCTTGAATTCGCCGTTTACATGCACAATACAGAAATTTCATACTATGGGACCTCTACACGTGATTAAACACATTTTGAAACTACATGCTATTTGCTTGCCTTTCCTTGGCACCTTTCCAAACGAGCGGGGATCCCCCACTGGTTCCTACACATTGCAAAAAAAGTGACGTCTCTGTGTCGTCTCTGTGATGACACACACATAGAGACGAGACACGCACAGACATGACACACAAACAGAGTCATAGTGAGAGAGATATCCGAAAAGTTGGGTTGATCTAGGTTCACTTAGAGTTGCGCGCCACTCTAAGTGAACCTAGATCAACCCAACTTTTCGGATATCTCTCTCACTATGACTCTGTTTGTGTGTCATGTCTGTGCGTGTCTCGTCTCTATGTGTGTGTCATCACAGAGACGACACAGAGACGTCACTTTTTTGCAATGTGTAGGAACCTGTGGGGGATCCCCGCTCGTTTGGAAAGGTGCCAAGGAAAGGCAAGCAAATAGCATGTAGTTTCAAAATGTGTTTAATCACGTGTAGAGGTCCCATAGTATGAAATTTCTGTATTGTGCATGTAAACGGCGAATTCAAGAATGAGTTTTTTACTTACTTAGAATTTTGTCATAATTTCTTGACAAGAAATGGTTGAAAAGTGTTTGGGGGAGATGGGTTGATTGGCAGAAGGATGTATTAGCGAATTTAAAGTGGAGGGCGAGTTGCTAGCGAAAAAAATCTAAGCTAATAGGGGTTTTTGATCGTAAACTCTAGTTTTTTTGTAAGACAATTATGGAAAATACAATTCGTTTGTTCATAGGTGAAACTTAAGTCCAGGTATGGATCGAAAAATAAACTATTTCTGTAGAATCTGAGCTAATAAGGGTTTTTGACCATAAACTCTAGTTTCCTGTAAGAAAAATTATGCAAAATACAATTCTCTCGTTCAAATGTGAAACTTAGGTCCATTCTCTGGTTCAAATGTGGAAAAACCCGTGTGAATGAGTTAAAATAGAAATTTTTTAACAAGAAATGACTGAAAAGTTTTTTTGGGAGGAGATGGGTTAATTGGCAGAAGGATGTATTAGCGTAGTTATAGTGGAGGCCGAGTTGCTAGCGAAAAACCCGTGTGGATGAGTTGAAATAAAAAATTTTAACAAGAAATGTCTGAAAAGTGTTTTGGGGGAGATGGGTTGATTGGCAGAAGGATGTATTAGCGAATTTAAAGTGGAGGGCGAGTTGCTAGCGAAAAAAATCTAAGCTAATAGGGGTTTTTGACCGTAAACGCTAGTTTTTTTTGTAAGACAATTATGGAAAATACAATTCGTTGGTTCATAGATGAAACTTAAGTCCAGGTATGGATCGAAAAATAAACTATTTCTGTAGAATCTGAGCTAATAGGGGTTTTTGACCGTAAACTCTAGTTTTTTTGTAAGACAATTATGGAAAATACAATTCGTTGGTTCATAGGTGAAACTTAAGTCCAGGTATGGATCGAAAAATAAACTATTTCTGTAGAATCTGAGCTAATAGGGGTTTTCGACCGTAAACTCTAGTTTTTTGTAAGACAATTATGGAAAATACAATTCGTTGGTTCATAGGTGAAACTTAAGTCCAGGTATGGATCGAAAAATAAACTATTTCTGTAGAATGAGGTGACTTCAGGAAAGAGTTTGTTACTTGCTTACAATTTTTTCATAATTTATTGAATGAAATTTCCGTATTGTATCCAAGAGTTGACTTTAAGAAAGAAATTGTTACTTACTGAGAATTTTTTCATAATTTCTTGAATTAAATTTCTACATCGTGTATCTAAGTCGTGAAAACAATAATGAGTTTGTTACTTACTTGGAATTTTGTCATAATTTCTTGAACGAAATGTCTTTTTGTTTATCCAGCAGGTGAATTCAAGAAAGAATTTGCTACTTACTTACAATTTTTTCATAATTTCCTTAATGAAATTTCTGCATTGTGTATCCACGAGGTGACTTCAGGAAAGAGTTTGTTACTTGCTTACAATTTTTTCATAATTTCTTAAATGAAATGTCTTTTTTATTGATCCAGGAGGTGAATTCGAGAAAGAATTTGCTACTTACTTACAATTTTTGATAATTTCTTAAATGAAATTTCTGCATTGTGTATCCACGAGGTGTATTCAAGAATGAGTTTGTTACTTGTTTACAATTTTTTCGTAATTTCTTAAATGAAATATCTGTATTGTGCATTCAGGAGGAGGATTCAAGAAACAGTTTGTTACTTACTTAGAATTTTGTCATAATTTCTTGAATGAAATGTCTTTTTTATTTATCCAGGAGGTGAATTCAAGAAAGAATTTGCTACTTACTTACAATTTTTGATAATTTCTTAAATGAAATTTCTGCGTTGTGTATCCATGAGGTAATTTCAAGAAAGGATTTGTTACTTATTTAGAATTTTTTCATAATTTCTTGAATGAAATGACTTTTTTTTTGTTTACTTACTTGCTTACTTGCTTACCTACAATTTTTCATTCTGATACCTAGATTTTGACAATGCTATCCCATGTGTTTGACAATAGATGTACGTAAATTCCTTTTCTTACATCGTCGATGTTTTTAATAGACATTCTAAACGCTTGATGTGCTAGCTTACTCTAAAAAATAATGAACACATAACAATGTAATGTTTTTAATGAAATAGTGTTATGTAGAATATTAATACAAAAATATATTATGATACATTATTAATATCAATGATTAACTTTGGACATTTTGAATTTGTTCCAATAAAATGGTTCACCATGTTCTCTCTTGATATTGTAGTTATTGTCTTCTCTTAGTTCGTAATCAGTAGAACAATCATTATTCCATTTTGAATCATACACAATTTTTACTGGTGTCTCATGAACAGGCTCAATATGCTTTTCGTCTTTGGTATTATTTGATTCATTGACTGTTTGATCAAAGCCAGTAACGTTTGCTAGTGCTTTGTTTTTCATCGTTTCATCTTTATATTCCATAGTGATATTTTCTGACAATACCCTTTTTATTTTTCTGGCAATTTCACTGTCTATTATCACATTATTTTTACACAGGTAACAGTTTAGGCACGTAGACAAGATATGGTTTATGATATTAGTAGCAGAGTAGGCCTTTCTTTTCCTCTTTGCTTTCATTTGAATGCTAATACCTAAAAGCCGACGAAAGGTTCTATCAATAGGTAGCGTGTTACCTATAGCACTAGCATGAAGATACCCCTCTTCATCAACTATTATTTTTATGTTGGCATTCTCTTTGAGTACTAACATCTCTGGAAATGATACTTTCCCATATCCACCATTTGTATAATTGAATTTTTTTGGTACTCCAAAGAAATTTAATTCCATAGTGTCATGACAACGCACGCATACGTTTCCGATAGTGCTACCACTTGTACTTGTTTCATAGTTCAAATACTTCTCCTTGTCAGCATTCAATGCTACAATAACACTAGCATGTGAACACATTTCAAATGGGGGGTCATCCACATGTTCAATATGCACTTCATCTTTGCTATTATTTGGTTCATTAATTGTTTGATTAATGGTAGTGAAGTTTGCTGGCACTTTGTTTTTCATCGATTCATCTTTATATTCCTTAGTGATATTTTCTGCCAATGCCCTTTTTATTTTTCCGGCAATTTCACTGTCTATTACAACATTATTTTTACAAAGGTAACAGTTTCGGCACGTCGACAAGATATGGTTTATGATATTAGTGAAGAGTATGCATGTCTTCTTTTGATCTTCCGTTGAATGCTAATACCCGAAAGTTGACGATGGGGTGTAACAATAGGTAGCATGTTACCACAAGCACTGGCAAGAAGATGTCCCTCTTCATCAACTATTATTTTTATGTTGGCATTTTCTTTGAGTGCTATCATCTCTGGATATCTCACTCTTGCATATCCACCATAAAAAGAGTTGAATTTTTTTGGTACTCCAAAGAAATTAAATTCCTTACTGTCATGACAATGCACACATACATTTCCAATAGTGCTACCATTTTTACTTGTTTCATAGTTTAAATACTTCTCCTTGTCAGCATTCAATGCTACAATAACATTGACATGTTAACACACTTTATTAAAATGCTCCATCTTCACTTTTTTAAAAGATATGACTTATGTGTTTATCGTACTACTGCGTAAAAAATACTGATTTAATACATGCAATAGACTAGGTAGTGTCGATATCCAGACATAGAATGCCAGTGGCAAAGCCACATTGTGTCTCTGACCAATCACAGAGTACAATTGTTAGAGCCGTAAGCATATTTTGTCATTTTAAGATATGTACAAAAAAAAAAAAAAAGTTGAATAATTTCGAAGTTTAAAAAAAAAATAGTTTGTTTTTATGAAAAAAAAAATATTGAATTAGAACCATCAGTCCTCATTATTATGAGTATCCGAAACTGGACTTAAGTTTCACATTTGAACCAGAGAATTGACCTAAGTTTCACATTTGAACGAGAGAATTGTATTTTCCATAATTTTCTTACAGGAAACTAGAGTTTATGGTCAAAAACCCTTATTAGCTCAGATTCTACAGAAATAGTTTATTTTTCAATCCATACCTGGACTTAAGTTTCACCTATGAACCAACAAATAGTATTTTCCATAATTTTCTTACAAAAAACTAGAGTTTACGGTCAAAAACCCTTATTAGCTTAGATTTTTCACTAGCAACTTGCTCTCCACTATAACTTCGCTAATACATCCTTCTGCCAATCAACCCATCTCCCCCAAAACACTTTTCAGACATTTCTTGTTAAAATTTTTTTATTTCAACTCATCCACACGGGTTTTTCGCTAGCAACTCGGCCTCCACTATAACTACGCTAATACATCCTTCTGCCAATTAACCCATCTCCTCCAAAACACTTTTCAGTCATTTCTTGTTAAAAAATTTCTATTTTAACTCATTCACACGGGTTTTTTCCACATTTGAACCAGAGAATGGACCTAAGTTTCACATTTGAACGAGAGAATTGTATTTTGCATAATTTTCTTACAGGAAACTAGAGTTTATGGTCAAAAAACCTTATTAGCTCAGATTCTACAGAAATAGTTTATTTTTCGATCCATACCTGGACTTAAGTTTCACCTATGAACCAACGAATTGTATTTTCCATAATTGTCTTACAAAAAAACTAGAGTTTACGGTCAAAAACCCCTATTAGCTTAAATTTTTTTTTTCGCTAGCAACTCGCCCTCCACTTTAAATTCGCTAATACGTCCTTTCTGCCAATCAACCCATCTCCCCCAAAACACTTTTCAGACATTTCTTGTTAAAATTTTTTATTTCAACTCATCCACACGGGTTTTTCGCTAGCAACTCGGCCTCCACTATAACTACGCTAATACATCCTTCTGCCAATTAACCCATCCTCCAAAACACTTTTCAGTCATTTCTTGTTAAAAAATTTCTATTTTAACTCATTCACACGGGTTTTTTCCACATTTGAACCAGAGAATGGACCTAAGTTTCACATTTGAACGAGAGAATTGTATTTTGCATAATTTTCTTACAGGAAACTAGAGTTTATGGTCAAAAAACCCTTATTAGCTCAGATTCTACAGAAATAGTTTATTTTTCCATCCATACCTGGACTTAAGTTTCACCCTATGAACCAACGAATTGTATTTTCCATAACTGTCTTACAAAAAAACTAGAGTTTACGGTCAAAAACCCCTATTAGCTCAGATTCTACAGAAATAGTTTATTTTTCGATCCATACCTGGACTTAAGTTTCACCTATGAACCAACGAATTGTATTTTCCATAATTGTCTTACAAAAAACTAGAGTTTACGGTCAAAAACCCCTATTAGCTTAGATTTTTTTCGCTAGCAACTCGCCCTCCACTTTAAATTCGCTAATACATCCTTCTGCCAATCAACCCATCTCCCCCAAAACACTTTTCAGACATTTCTTGTTAAAATTTTCTATTTCAACTCATCCACACGGGTTTTTCGCTAGCAACTCGGCCTCCACTATAACTACGCTAATACGTCCTTCTGTCAATTACCCATCTCCTCCAAAACACTTTTCAGTCATTTCTTGTTAAAAAATTTCTATTTTAACTCATTCACACGGGTTTTTCCACATTTGAACCAGAGAATGGACCTAAGTTTCACATTTGAACGAGAAGAATTGTATTTTGCATAAATATTCACTGATGCATTTTGTTCTCATCAATATATTTCGATAGGACATCTAATGCTGACCGAAGTTTATTTATATGGAGAATATTTACTTTTCCAGCAAAACACAGCTGCTCCTCCTGCTTAAATTTGCTTAATGATATCACATATCTCGCATACATAATGTCCCATTCAAGACATAGTCTACAGCCAGCAGTTATTTCCACAGCCACATTGGGTACTCGTATATCGTTGCTGCTGCTGCTGTCGGTTCCATCATTAATCTCCAATAATGTAAATGCACCACTCATTTTTTTTTCTCCACTAATATCCTCTCAAATAAAAAAAAAAAACTATTCTCTTTGAATTCAACTCGGCAAAGGTGTAATGACCTGTTTACCTACCAGAAAAACCGGAAGGAACGTAAAGGCTCAGAATTCAAAAGAAGGACTATACTGAGGATATTTATAATAAGCCAAATTTAATTGAGTACAAAGTTAAAACCTATGCATACTGAATCTAATATTTGGCAAATTATGCAATGACTTACTTTCCTTTTTTGAGCAGAAACTTAAGTCATTTTGTACAACAGGTTAAATTTAAAATTAGTCTATAGGCTAGTCAACCAGTTATCCTTAACTCTCCCTACAAGTCAAGGGCCAATCCTTTTTTCTCTCTTGTACCTAATACTTTCCATGCTGAAAAGTACCTTTAAACCTTTACGCTTTACTTGAAAATAGCCATTTTCATAGTGTAAAACTTCTAGATTATGCTTGTCCATTTTATTGTCTAAATTCAATCCAAGTTGATTCCAAGGTGAACGTTCAACGTCCTTCTAATAAAAGTTTGACGTTCTATTGCTTTTTGCCGTACATGTTTGACATTGCCGATCGCCGTTCAAGATTTTATTCGAGTAGTAACGCAAATAAGCACAACGGTGAACGTGCCGGGTATCAAAAACAGATTTAAAGCAAAACAATGATTAAAAGGCGATCAAAAACGCAGCTAATGTCACGCATGTGTAGTTAACAAATTAATATTTGCCAAAATTAGAACTGGCTGCATATCAGCGTTATTGTTAGCGCTGCATTTTTGTCCTTTTTTATTTTTTTTTTTTTTGTTAAGTATAAGCTAAAAGGTGGATGAAGGCTTCCAGTATTTCTCTCTCACTTTTTTTGCTATACCAAAACACTTTATCTCTCGCACTTCAATCACGTTAAATAGTTTCGTGCTTACCGTACTCTATCCATTCTTTTTTTTTAATTATTATTATTGTCTCGTACTTATTTCGAATGATAAATATTATGTCTTTGCTACTCAGGATTTGAAATAAAATAATACATTGCGCCAACATCGTTCTTTACTGAGACAGCGCTATTGCGCTGCCTATGATTGTGAGGCAGAGACGCCAGTTGTGGGTAGGCTAGGAGGCCTACCCCTGGTTTCTAATATATGGTATTTAAATTTTAGAAGCCACTGTCTTAGTAAGAAAAGAGGTGATTAATATATTAAACATATACATTAAATAAATATATTAAATAAATTAATATGTTAAATAAATTAAATAAATTAATATGTTAAATAAATTAAATAAATTTAATTAAATTAATATATTAAATAAATAAAATAATATATTAAATAAACGAAACAGTGAGTTGAGAAAGGCAAATCTATATCGGATCTCAGTCAAAGCCCACGACAATCTCCGTCAATGGCATAGAAACTGTCTCTTTTCCAAATAAGATTTGGTTTCTCGTCCCTTATTAATCAGAGCTCCTCCCTAAGAAAATACTTTTGCCAATTTTGACTTTGTGGTGAATAGAGAGTAAAGATGCTACAGCCTCCTATATCCTATGTTTTTAGCCAATCAGTTTACTGAGATTTATTTCTTTGGTTTTATATCATTCTGATCAGATCTTAATTTTTTTACTTTATCAAAGTTTGAAAGTCTTATAGCTCACAGAACGCAATTAAAAGTTAAATTAATTGCTCAATTAAACTGAAAGTGGTTGGCCCTTTAGGACGCTCAACAGATGATTATGATTATATTATCATCAGAGTCAGATACCACTGTACAGATCAGAATGTACTTTGATTTTCTGGAAAAAAAAACTACCAGAGATCATATCAATCATCGGATTTTGTATATATAAAAAAAAAACACCCCTTTTATAAGCAGATAATGACTCCACTTTTCTCTTATAATCTGCTTAGTAAATAAGATCTCCTAAAATCTTATTGCTCTGGTCTTACATTTTTATGCTCAGGTTTTGTTTTTAGCCAAATTAAAGGGCTAAGATCTTGGAGCTGGCTGACCTTTGTCAAAAGTGCTTAAAGTAACATAATTTGGCCTGATAGGGCATTGAACCGAAGGTTTTTAAAGATATCATCATCAGGAGAATAAAATTTGATCTTCTTAAAAAAAAAAAATAGAAGTAATATCGAATAATAGAAGATCATTAGGAGTCCTGACATTTTCTCAAAAAAAGTGATTTTTATTAAAAGTTGCGAGAGATTAGCAGATTGCTTAACCAAAAAAAAAGGCCTTTCATTGGCAGATAATGTTTTTTTTTCATACTTGGGGCGTCATAAAAAAGGAGAGTAAGCAAAAGAAAATTTCAAAATGCTCTTGCACAAGAAAAGGCTTTTAAAAGTAATTAATTAAAAAAAACTTTTTACAAAAATAAGTTTTTTCTAAGAAAACTAAAGACAATCAAGAATAAAGTGAAGTAACAATTCAAACTTAAAATGGACAGAAATCACTTTCAATGAGTAATTAACTTAAACTTAAAACAAACAAAAATTAACACAAATAAGAGTAGATGTAACACCCTCAAGTCTTCTAAAGCCTAGAGGGTCATTTCTGATTTACTGAAAATTATTTTGTTTCGAAGAGTGTGGTTTTCTCTTAAAACTACAGTTGGTTATCTTTCAAAACTACAGTTGGTTATTATTTGGCAGTAACAAAAACACCATAATAACCAAAATTTCTGAAAAGAACTGATGAAAGTTGACTGACTGTTTCATATATGATGGTATTCATTCCAGGAAGTATCGGCAATCTTAGATTTATTAACGTTATAAAAGAGAAAATGCGTAAAATATATATTGTTTTTGTCTACCCTTCAATCACTTATAACTCTTTAAAAAGGCACTAGAACTTTTAATTCACAATCGAAAGAGCTATAAAGTTTCAATGCTCACTCCTTCCATACGAAGAGGGCCTGTTGAAGCAAGAATTTTTTTTAATTATACGCTGCCTGTCATTAAATGGCTGGCTATTTAATTAAAGCACTGCAAAAAAAAAAAAAAAAAAAAAAAAAAAAAAAAAAAAAAAAAAAAAAAAAGCCTTTGATTCTTTATTGTTATGTAAAATTCAAGGGCTTCCGAATCTAGGTGAAGACAATGGAGAAGTTATACAACGTTGCATTTCTTAGAACTAATTTGCAAGTCTGATTTTATTTTGGTAAAATTCCGGTACTCTGGACTAAAAAAAAAAGAAAGATATCTCTGCAACCACGACTTTCTCTTACCGAATCTTTTTTTTTCTTTTCGTTCCTTTTTAATTACTAACAGGCTCCTTGAGATAAAAATAAAGGGTTACTTTAGAACACTATGAAGCAAGAAGTGGATTACGGTTGGAATTGAGCATTAAATGTTGCTGGAATATTTTTTTTTCCTCTTTTTTGTTGCATATTTGGGCTAAGTGCTGTACCATACCATACTTTTTTTTGCGCTCAGGTTAAAAACGATATACTTTTATAGAAATTTTCATAAGATTAGGAAGTGAATTTTGAAAACAACGAAATTCCATCTTGTGATGGAATTACATACATACCATTCTTACCACAATAGTATGTATGAATCACAGTATAAAGATATAGCAGTAAGTTTACCGCAGATAATTTCTGGCTCTTCATTCTCGGTGCGAACAAACAGCTCCTCCCACTTCTTCTTACATTAGCGCGTACAAACAGCTCCTCTCATTTGATCTGCCATCAGCGGCCAATTACCCTGGAACGCGTATTTTGGTAGAAACTTTCTCAAAATGCCTTTGTAACCAACTTGAGACTTCGAAACCTACTTTTAATTCCTAAAAACATCTAATAATAACATTGCACTACTAATTACCGATTTTCATATATGTATTGAAATATATTAATTTAGAATTAGTTTATTCAAAATTTAGTGTTCCAACGTTGAAGCCAAGTTTCTCGTTCAAGAGAAATCTGACTTGTCTACCCTTGAAAAGATCTAATGTCGCTTATGTTTCTATATTCTCTGGAGCACTCGCACCTCGGTCCGGGTTTTTATAATGGGTGAGATAGGGAAAGACCATACTGCCTATAATTTATATACTGTGGTATGAATAAGGGGGGGGGGCAGTCTTTGTTTCTCTGTTTCCTGAAATATTGATTTTTCTACTATTTCTTCTATTTTTGAGAATATTTTGGCTATGGTTGCATTTATCTTGAATCCCGTGGCCAAGGGCATATCCAGGATTTTTGTTCGGGGGAGGGGTTCCAAACACATCAAATATTTCTATTTATACATTTTTTCTACGATTTTACGAGTCGGATAAAAATTTAGGGGTGGGGGTGGGGTCAACCTTGCAATCACCCTGGATGGGCCTTGCCCTTGGCCCCCTGAAATAAATGTGTGTGTATGTATTGTTGTGATAATTCTTGTAATAACGCTAAAAAAAAAAAAAAAACTTACCGGTGGTAAATTAGCTACATAATCGACTGAATATGAATCTTCTTTTCATCAAACTGAGGCAGGTATCCAATCATGGTAGGATTTTTGGACCAAGTTTTCCCCAAAATATCAATTTTGCTTTGAATTTCCATCTGAGTCTAATATTTTCCGTATAATTCACCTGTGCTTGTTTTTTCAATGAATGTGCCCAACCCTGTCCTGTAGTAAATGTATATATGCGTGCCTAAACCGAGACATCCCCTCTTGGAGGCTAATGATTGACTCGCGTTTTCTGTTTTTATGTTAAGGTTTAGAAGCTAACTTTCGATAAGGCGGAAAAACTTTCAATTGTGAAGTAAAGGCGTGATTTATTATAACCGAGTAGAAATATGATATGATATTTAGTGGGAATACGAAATATCGGTAAGCTGGACATGCGAACTTTTTACTCCAGCCTTATTTACCTCGTGGGAAACTGAACTTTTAATGTATTTTTTTTGTCAATTTGGTTTCATTAACTCTTGATAATCACCGGAGGAAGGCAATAGAAGTTTTGATCACCAGTATAAGATATGGTTTTCTCTCTGATAATCCATGGATGGTAAATGGACGTATTGATAAGAAGTGAGAAGAAATGATGATGAGATCCACCTTAGACATTGTGGAACCAGTTAGTGTGTTCCCTAAATTGAAATTTGAAAATCAACTCCTATACTAATTTTAATTATTATTGACGGGTGTGAGTTCTTCAGGTTGTGTTTTTTATTTGGGTATTAGTAGCAAAGCCTGTTGGACGACATGTATAAAGATGAAAAAGAACTAGCGTTTCTTTCCTTTTGTGAAGACCGGACATCCCCTCCCACACAAGATTCGAAGTTACCTTGCTCTCTTCTTCCCTTCCCATATAAAACTACCCCTGAAACTTTCAACTCGATCCCCCAAACGTGAGACAAACCATAGTTTGGGGTTGACTAACCAAAACTTTAGCTTTGGAAATCCCCAGCACTCCCTTTCAATCGAACTCTTTGTTCATTTACATGCGTTTAATATCGATTTTTTACTCTGCAAATGCAACTTTTATTCAAAGGGCATATATTCCCTGTAAGACAATGATCATTGATCTGGCAGACGCAACCTCGAACTCACCTGCATTCAGCATATCAGGACATGCCTTTGAAGTAGTGAAATCGTTCACGTATCTTGGCTCCGTCATCACGGACATCGGACCTTTCGAAGCTGAAACTCAATCCCGTATAGGGAAAGCCACCTCAATCATGTCCCGACTCTGTTGCTCCGTCTGGTTGAACCCGCATTACTCACAGAACAACAATGTGTATTTACAACTCAACTGTAAACCAAGTTCTTGTCTACGGTGCTGAGACCTGGCCTGCTGCCTTTTCGGTCAAAAACACCATAGACATGGCTCAAACCAAGTTTCTCAGACGAATCAAAGGGATTAAGTGGTATGACTTCGTCTCGAAACACCCAACTACTGTCACTTACCAACCAGACACCTAACTCACGTCAGGTCGCTGCACGAACTCTTCGGTGGTTTGGCCACCTAGCCCTCATCCCAGCAGAAACGCCAGTCAGAATTGCCATTAGTTTCGATCCCTCGACGCACGGCGGGAAGCGCCCCCGTGGAAGGCCTCGTTCTAGATGCAAGGGCAGCCTTGGTCACTTCTTGTCATTGATCGGTAGCACCCCAAACGAAGCTATCATGTTAGCTCAGGATCACCTGGACTGGAGGCGACGAGTGGCTTCTCTCTCTATGCTGGACCACCAGCAGGAACAATAAGTCAAGTAAATCATGTCAATAGTACTTGTTAACGACTGAAAAAGAAGCCGAGCTCGAACATGCGGGCCTGAGAATCGGTGTCAAATGCTATACTAATAGAGATAGTCTAGGTGGGCTCGTAAGTTTCTCTAACACCTTACTGTATTTATATATAATGGTAAGCGGGTATATATTATAAAAATGAGTCCTATTAGCGGGGTTTCTCTGAGAGATAGGCACTATTCAATTATATTGGCTTTAATTTCAAATCACCTTAACCTTTTTTTATTTATTAATTACTATAGTTTTAGACCTTAGGATCGATTACAGTTTTCATAAAGATTATTTAATCAACTCGCTTTCTCTCTTTCCTTCTGTCTCTTTTTTTTTTCTTTTCTCAATTTTTATGAATAAATGTTTTACATATTATGTGTTTAAATGTTTAAAAATTTAATGTTAAGAGTTTTGTTTAATGATCCCCCTCATTACAGGCAATGGAGCCTTTATGGGTTTTTGAGATTGTACTATTGAATGTTTTTTTTTTTTTTTGGTTGACATATAACTCATCTTATTTAAATATTTAGACTGATTCAGATTGATGTCTGGGCTTGTTCTTCTTTTTTTTTCTTGATCTTCAAATTTTTCTCTTTTCTGTCTAGTCTGATTGATCTAATATCACTTACTACTGTCAAACTTTCAGCCCCGTTCATTTGTTTTTCACTAGCTCTTTCTTTTTTCTATATTTTGTTCTATTCCATCTGTCTTACCTTCTTTTTTTCTCAAGAAGCATTATGTTTATGTCCCAGAAAATATCGGAGAAATGCTGCACAACAAAATTTTCACGTTGACTCGAAAAAATTAAAAACTAACAGCTCATAACTGCCCCAGTCATTTCTTTCTAATTAATAAAAAAAAAAATTCCACAAAATAAGTTTTTCAAAAAAAAAGTAAAGAACTCTATTAAACCAAAAATGAACAGAAATAGAATCAAATAATCTACCAAGCATACAACTACCACAAATCAGTAGCAATAAATAAATGAAACCCACAACAACCAACATTAAAATAAATAACATAGTGAAACTCAAAACGAGCAGAAATTAATATGAGTAGGGTTCTAAACCCCCTGCTTTCTAAAAGCCAGAATATATTTGTTATAAAAAAAAAATCCCCCAGTCGGCTGGGGGATTTTTTATACTCAAAAAACATAATTTCCAGACCTTTCTGATACAATGAACAAAATGGCTATCTCAAATTTTGATTGTAAGTGTTTTTGGAAATGATGGGCATTGGGGGGGGGGGGTGGTACTTGTTCTCTGATCACTTTCGAGTAATAAAAAAGGCACTAGTCCTCTCAATTTCCAATCGAATGAGTCCTCTTTGAAGCTCCTACGACAAAATTTTCTATGAAAACCTTATATGCCCCAAGGACATAACTTAGGGCCCTTATCCTAAGGGCTCTGGGGGGAGGGTTGTCATCCTGAAATACATGATTTCCAGACCTTTCAATTACGTTGAACAAAATGACCATATCAAAATGTTGATCGGATATATTTGTGGAAATGATGGCCATGGGGCGGGGTGATCTCCCTCCGATTACTTTTGACTATTAAAAAGGACAGTAGCCCTGTCAATTTCTAATCCAATGACCCCTTTTTGAAGTTTTTACGACAGCGCTGTCTATAAAAACATTATATGCCCCCCAGGGCATAACTTACAATCTTAGCCCTGAGGGCTGTGGGGGGGGGGTTTTGTCATACTCAAAATTTAATTTCCGAACCCTTCAACTACGTTCAACAAAATGGCTATATTAAAATGTTGATCGGAAGTGTTTGGGGAAATGATGGGGTGTGGGGGGGGGGGCATTCGCCCTCCGATCGCTTTTGACAATTAATAAGGGCACTAGCCATCTCAATTCCTAATTGAATGAGCCCTTTTTGAAGTTTCAACGACAACGCATTCTATAAAAACCTTATATTCCCCCAGGGCATAACTTACAACCTTTGCCCTGGGGATTGTGGGGGGTTTGTCATCCTCAAAGACATAATTTCTGGACGTTTGAACTACGTTGAACAAAATGGTTATCTCAGAATTTTATGAATGTGTTCGGGGAAATGGTGGGCGTAAGAAGGGGTTAGTTGCCCTCCAATCACTTTCGACTATTAATAAAGGCACTAGCCCTTTCAATATCCAATCGAATGAGCCCTTTTTTAAGTTTCTACTACAACACCCTTTCCGTAAAAAAAACCTTATATGCCCCCAGGGCATAATTTACAACCCTTACCTTGAGGGCTGGGGGGGGGTCATCCTTAAAAACCTAATTTCTTTAACTCTCAACTCCGTTGAAAAAAATGGCTATCTCAGGATTTTGATTGGATGTGTTTGGGGAAATGGTGGGCGTGGAAGGGGTGTTTAGTTCCCTTCCAATCCTTCCGACTATTAAAAAGGGCACAAGCCATTCCAATTTCCAATCGAATGAGCCCTTTTCAAAGTTTCTACGACAACTCCTTCGATACGAAGTGCCCTGGTCTAAGACAAACCAAAAAAAAAAAATAATAATAATAATACATTATGCCAACATCGTTCTTTGCTTAGGCAGCGCTATTGCGCTGCCTATGATTTACGTCGAAATTCTTTGAAAAGCTTATTCATTAACAATCGATATTTCCATGAAATAAATAAGTTGGTTCTTTTTATCTTCTCAGTATAATTTTTTAAAACATAGAATTGTTGGTTTTAAGACAATCGTGTTGTATTTATTAATTAATTCCTTAATACTGCTCCTGTCCCTGTTCTAAAATAAAAAAGAGTTTTACTATCTTCACATTTGAATATATAATTGAAGTGTTCATACCTGGAAATATACCCAACAACCTAAAGTTTCAGTGCTCTGGAGTCGAGTTGATGCTGATGGTGGAAATGGTTGCTAAATCATGAGTCTATTCGCTTGGGACCAGTGTAAGAAAGTTCTATTCACTGTTGAAAGTTTCCAGGGACTGATCTGGTACAAGTCCTAAAATATTGATTCTTTCACCTTTGAGTGTTTACAGATAAAAGAGACTAGTGTCAGTTGAGTTATAGCCTAAGTTATTACCTAAGACCCATTTATAATGAGATTTTACTTATACTGAGATTGAGCTCAGGCTAATTTGAGCCAATCAGATTTTTCATGGGATCTTCTGAATGGATCAAATTAGCGCTAGCTCAGTCTCAGTATTAGTAGAATCTCATAGTGAGTGGGTCTTTACCTTTAGTGATATATGGTAGTCTGAATTAGAGTTTTGCATGAATAGGTGTTAGTTTGACACAGGTGATTCTCAAAATTATTATTTTTTTATATTCATTTGACTAGTTTTGATTGTAATATTTTCAAAACTTTCCTATACGTTAGCCATAAATAAAGATGTTGGATTGTTATTCTTTTTGCTAATGTCATGACAACTAAGACAGAACAAGATGAAAAGGAAATAAATTGGGGCTAATTTTCCCAAGATAATATTAAATCCTGAGGAGTTGTTTTGTTATGGTTTCTTTTATTCTCTCTAGTTTTTTTCTCGTTCCCTTTGATTATCCGTCTCGTTCTTTTCCTCCCTCTAGTGATGTACATAGAATCTTATTTAGGAAGTCTCTTTTGAAGGGGGGGGGAGAGATTTTCGTAAAATCAGCAAAAAATAGTTAATTTACGTGGAGTCTATCGAAAAATATATAAAAATGTAATATTTTCGGGCCATGATTCTACCCACTCTGCTTCTCTCTCTCTCTCTCTCTCTCTCTCTCTCTCTCTCTCTCTCTCTCTCTCTCTCTCTCTCTCTCTCTCTCTCTCTCTCTCTCTCTCTCTCTCTCTCTTCTCTCTCTCTCTCTCTCTCTCTCTCTCTCTCTCTCTTCTCTCTCTCTCTCTCTCTCTCTCTCTCTCTCTCTCTCTCTCCCCTCTCATCTGTCTATCTATCTGCTGCCTTATGTTTCAACTCTCTATTCTTCTCTTCTATCTCAAGTTGAAAATAGAGATATTAACTACCAGTTGTAACAAGAATTTATACCACCTCCAACTTTCCTTTTTCTCCTTGAGTTTCGAGAACAAGCCATTAGTCAATCGGAAATCCTTCGAATTCCATCTGTTTTGTCACGTAATTCGTGCGCCAGTAATCCGTACATCCTTTTCGCAAAATAGGAAATTGTATATTCACACAGTGTATCCCATTTACCCCTGCATGGAGCAATACGGACAAATTGTACCACTGGAATATTAGGAGACTGCTTTAGAGTGCTTTCTGGAAGAATTTCCCCTTTTTAATAGATGGAAAAGGATCTATTTTCCATTGAAAGGAAAGGACAAATTTCGTTATGACACTCTGGGTTGTTTAAATGGAAATAGGATTGAAAGGAAATATTTGGAATTCCTCGAGTGTTTCTAATGCTAGGAATATGGCTTCCACTACTAATGTGGGAATTTAAATTATTACATCTGAATGAGTTTAACCTAAACGAAAAATAAGTTAAGTGTTTACCAGTTGGACCATATTTTAGAAACCGATTTGGAAGTAATCTTGGAATTTTTTTTTCTTTAAAACCTAAGTGCCATCCACTTTCATGTCTTATACCGAAAAACAATAATATGTTCTTTGGAGGAGAACTATCTGTTATGCTGCATCAAGGACCAATAACAGTTGGTTTAGATCAAGAGGCAGTTATCAAACAGTTCGGGTTAACGAACTGTAAGTAAAAAGTGCCTCGGTTCAATAGTGACCGTACCCTGAAAATGGAATTTAGGTAAAAATGGGCACAACAAAATTGTTTTTTTTTATGGTGGTTCCAAATATATGAAATATATGAAATATGAAGTCTAATGTTACCAGTCAAAAGCTAAGAGCCTGAGAAAATTTGCATGATTTTTGAAAAAGGGGGTTAGAACCCTAAAAAGTCAAGCGTTCTGAATGAAAATCATACCATCAGATCCAGCATATTATCGAACCCTACTGCGCAGGTTTTAAGCTCGCATCTAAAAATATATGGAATGTTGTATTGTTTGCCAGAATGAAGATAACGGATCTGTTTTTTTTTTTTTTTTTACCAGGAGTGATCGTATCGAACCAATGGCCCTAGAAGATCGGGAGAGGGGTCATTCAAACGGAAATCAAATGCTCTAGTGTCTTTTTTAACTGACCAAAAAGATTGTACGGCAACTTTCCCCCTTTTTTCCCCAAAAGACATCCGATCAAACTTTTGAGATAGTCATGGATTCAGCATAATTGAAAGGTGCGATAACTATATCTTTGAAGATGATATGATCCCCGTAGTCCCCGTGGAAAGGGCTGTAAGTTTCGCAATTTTGTCCGTTGTCCGAATACACGGTATTTGATATTATTAGTAGTGAGAGGGTCCCAGTTCTGATGACACCCCTGCGGATTACTCCTTTCTTCCATTTGTTTAACAGTGCAAGAAGAACGTTTAACATCGCGTCCCTCTTTGGCAACCAGGTGCCGCAATTTTGTTTCTAGACGAAATTCCTACCCCCTGACAAAATTGCCGG
This sequence comes from Artemia sinica, assembly GCA_027921565.1. Classification (NCBI taxonomy): domain Eukaryota; kingdom Metazoa; phylum Arthropoda; class Branchiopoda; order Anostraca; family Artemiidae; genus Artemia; species Artemia sinica. Next base: position 45,481,691 of record CM051268.1, on the reverse strand, counting down.
TTGTTTCAATTACTTGGAGTATGGTCGGGATAATGGAAAAGTAATAATAATAAGGAAAATGGAGCTCCTAATCCCTCGCACGTGTTTATAGCTGGCAAGATTCCCACCCTGGCAAGATTTGGCATGTCCAGGCAAGATCCCCGCCCTGGCAAGATTTGGCATGTCCAGGCAAGATTCCTGCCCTGGCAAGATTTGGCGAGCCTAGGCAAGATTCCTGCCCTGGCGAGATTTGGCATGTCCAGGCAAGATTCCCGGATGTTTCAATTACTTGGAATGTGGTCGGGATAATAGAAAAGTTGTGATAAATGGAGCCCCTTGCACGTGTTTCTACCTGACATGATTCCCCTTTTTTCTAGGTGAAATTCCCCTATACATGTCTAGAAGCTTGTACGGAATCGTGTCCAAACATGCCTCCCCAGCTAGCAAGACTCACTCACGACGCTTTTCTAGACGCTTATACGAAATCAGGTCCAAACATGCCTCCCCGGCTAGAAAGACTCCCCCACGATGCTTTTCCAGACGCTTATACGAAATCGCATCCAAACATGCCTCCCCAGGTGGTAAAAGCCATATTTATTGATCGAGAGTCAGTTTCTTTCTGGAAGTGGGGCAGTCAACATTGAAAGGGATGCTTATAAATTATTCAATATTGAAAATTGAAAATCAATATTGAACTGTTGATGAAACGGGGCCTAGAGTACCTAAGGTGGCGGTTGAAATTACAAGGGGATGCCGGCTAACCCTAGAATGGGACAGGATGTATGCTGAATATGTTATAACATTAAGCAAATTCAAGTCGGAAGAACAATTATGCTTTGCGGCTAAGATGAATAATGTGCATATACAGAGATTATTTCAATAAATTGAAATAATACAGATACTACAACATGGATTAAATGCGCTTCTGAAATATATTGAAGGGAACAATTTATAGAAAACAGTTAGTCTGTATTTGCTAGTGAGAGTGTTGAAATGGATAGTTTTGAGAACCAGAAAATCTTACGTAATCTAGTAAAATTGGAAAAATGGTTAGTTTTAGATGATGACTTTCTGGAATTATCTCTTCAAAGAAAAATATTTTTCTCGAGAACTGCTTAACGATATAATGGGAACCGATTCCCCATCTTTGAACTATTGTATGAAACTTTGTCGTCGTGGTCCCCAAGCTTTTACTGAATTTTTAGATATATTAATTGAGACAAAACAAAATGATATTGTGGTTTTGCTCTTATCCACTGCTTAGACGGCCATCTTGTACGAGATCATGTCTAAACATGTTTTGTGACGCTCCTAGGAGACATTTTTATTGATCTCGAGTCAGTCTCTTTTTGGAAGTGAGACAGTCAACATCGAATTTTTTTTTTTTTTTACACTTGCTCATTATGCGTGTATACTTTGGGCAGTTGGTAATCCTGAGAGAATGTACCTTTGTCGATGACTGTAATGAAAAGTGTAAATTATGCAACCCATGTAAATTGCATAGAGGATATCCAGTACACAATTAAAGACTGTAATTCATGTTTTAAAGAGATCTGTGACTCAATAGAGGATTCTTATGCTCCAGTTATCACTATGACAAATGTGATCAATGGGAAAATATTTACCCTGACATAATTGCGAAAAACCCTAAACGTGAGTTCAGTTGATTTTTAAGAGACTGGTATCGTCGCAGTTTTACATTGTTTTGGGAAGAAGAACCTGATCTATGCTTCAATTGCTGAAATAATAAAAGAGTCTGGCTACTTTGATTATAAACCTATAGACTTTTATTTGGCTGTCACAGAAAGTGATTCTTCATATGAGAATTTTGTGTAAGACATTGCTTCAAATAAGCAAATTGAAACACGTGAATTTTATTATATGAATCAGAGTAGTATTATTGACTTTACAGAGAGATTTAATAAAGATGAAGTTACAGTGTATTGTAGAAAATGTGAAACTGACTTCGCACGTCAAGATGAATACAAGTTGAATCCTGATGAGCTGTTACCACTTATCGTTTCTGATGATTACCTATACGTAGAAGAAGAAATCTAAAGGACACAGTGTTTTGTATATATACAAATTTTATTACTAAACAAATTTACATACATTTTTTAAAGAATTTCACTTTTAGGGCACTGAAATTTATATTATAGAGGTAGGAAAAAGTATTTTCAATTAGAAAGTCATTCAGTCGAGGATTGTCATCATAAATCTTGAGGAATTCCATGTAAGTATGTCCGCGACTTTCAAAAGTAAAATATAATAATAGGGAATGAAAACCACAGCTTTTCGTTGATAGATCTTGCATCCGCTTCCGATTTTGGATAATAGATTTTCCGCTCTGCTCAGGAAAATTTGTAATGTGAGGTGTGTGTGTAGAATGTATACGGTAGACCAGGCGGATTAAAAAAATTCTATATTGCTTCGTGTTTGAAAGATGCATAACCAATGTCCCGTCTTTACCGTATTCTATATTGCTTCTTGTTTGAAAGATGCATAACCAATGTCCCCATCTTTACCGTTGATGGACTGCTATTAACATAATAATGGTATTGTCAACATGCTGAATATGCTCTAGGAAATCTGAAGGTATGCAATAGGATTTATATTTCGACATGTAGGGGCCATATTGAAAACGCTGATTATTTGATTCGTGATCATGATGCCAAGTCTAATAAAACACTGCTGTCAGGGGTAATTTCCCATATGTTTCAAATTGATTTAGCGAGATTAATGCAATACTTTCCTCCAATGGCTTGGCAAAGGTACACTCTAACCGTACATTCCCCGTCTGGATAATGCTTATATTTTGAGTACCGGACACAAATCCAATACAATAATGCCATGAGTTTTCGCAAACATTTCTTCACTTAAACCATTTTTTGAATAATGGAGAATTCCGATCTAGGGATTGCATTGTCAATTCATATAAGGTGCTGTCGGATTTATCAAAGGATAAATTGTAGAGCGGGATTCCATTTACTTTACACTCAAGCAATGAAATTCCAAACTTTTCAAATTTATGTGGGGAATCTGTCCGTGATCCAACAGCGCTAGCACTTTTTACAAATGCCAATGCCAATTTTGAAGGAATTTCGCCATTGATAACTTGTGAATCCGTATAGGTACGCGTATCTGTAGCAATATGGCGTTGATTCTGATTCTTGGAATGAATGAAGAAACGAGCAGTTTAATTTATTTCCAGAGGCTCTTAATTTTTCAATTACCAAAGCAACAGAACTCATAACTTGTTGTTTTCGCACATGAAGTATTGCCGACGTGAGACTGTTACATCGGATGCAGCGTCCAGTCCTTCACATAATATAATTGGACACTGTGAGTTATAGTTTTTAATCAATCTTTACATTAGGAGGCAGCCATTGAGGTATATTAAATAGCTCATGATTTAGTTTCCCAACTAAATGTAAATCTTTAGTTGTCGCATCTCTAAGAATATTAGTGACTTCAGTATTTGTTTTATATTCATAACCCAGTGCTTTTCCTCTCAAAAGCTTATAAGACATTGGAGTCATCAACATGAATTGTTTATAACTTGCATAATTTGAAAGATTATTGCTCTAGCTCACCAATGTTCTGTTCCATTTATGTAGACACTTATTTGTCTAAATAAATAGTGTAATGCAACAATTTTCGTAGTATAACCCCTCGGCTGCACCTTGGTTTTTTCATTGTTAGATTTTTTAACAATGACATTTAAATCAATAAATGTCAAATTCAAATCGATGAAGTAGTCTTCATTGGAATGAATTTGAAAGTGGACATTTTCAGAGAGCGGTTGTTGCGGATAAAATTGTGTCATAGTATCCATGTTTTACTCTGACATCTACATTATCTGAATTGAAAAGATTGAGAGATGAGGTGACTGAAGGGTGAGAATATTTATGTGGTAGATATGCCATTTTTTTTCTAGGAAAAGAAATCTTTTTTGATCTTTTTATTTTCTTCTTCTGTGATGTTTTACGCTTTTTGCTGAGTTGAGACTGATGAGTGATGAGGTCTTTCGCACCCTTTTTAAACCTTTTCTCTGCGTTGTTTCAATCGCTCGCCGAGGGATCGCGCACTCGACCTGAGATTTTGCGAAACACTTTCTTGAATATCTTTCCCCAGGGCCCTAATCATGTAATGTTGAGGACGCAAAATCCGTTGAAACCGAAGCAATATATTTTTTAGCCAAGGGTAGTGCAGAGCGAAAAAGCTTAGCAAACCAACTGCCGAGACCGTACCCGGACATTGACGAACGACCCTTGTAATAATCCGTTCCTTGTCCCGACTGCCGTGGTCCAAGCGTAGCAACATGGCAATTAATATCTGGACATACAAACTGAGCTCCATTAGCCATTTCACTGAATGGGTCGAAAATGACGTGTAATTACCGCCAAACCTTTTGTTATTGCTAGAGGATCATCCAATTCGCTTCTTAATGTTAACTGACAGAGCTCGAAATACGAAGTGTTGACTGGAATGTATTGAAGATGGAATGTATTATATTGTAGTGATGAACGTAGTCATTAGAGGTTTTTCGTTCAAGAACACGTAGGATTGGGACATTTTTATTACCAACTCTTGACCTCTCGACAAAGGAAGCGTAGAGAAATATACAACTGTCCGACGAGAAGGTGGATGGATACTCTGCAGAAATGACACGATTCATGCCACTAGCGCTTCCTGCACTTTTACAATGGATTATATTATGTTAGAACCAAGAACGTCTCTTAGATTATCGTTGAGAATAACCTTTTCATTGTCAATGGGTGAACTAATATAGATTTTTACCCTCTTCCTTTGAATAATTGGTTTGAAATGCGCCATTTTTACGATATGAATTTTTTTTGTTGATAGTGCGACACAATTCGTTCATAGTCCCAAACTCTTTATATGTTAATGTGACGAAGGGATATTCAAATGAGTTCATATTTTCAATTACATTTTCATCGTTAATGATTGGCCAATCAAGTGGTCTAATTTTTATATCATATGTACGATCCTTTCTTAAGATATCTTATGTATTTTTAAGATACAGTCTGCAAGAGTAACTTCATACCTTCCCTCAAATTTAATGGCGGGGGGAGAGTTTTTTTCCAAAAATCGCTCGTTTTATTCAAATCGTCATAAAGAGGATCGGAAACATTGGACATGAATGTCACATAAAAACCTTCAGACATTATGAACGTCTTCAGCGTCTATCCACGATCAAAATTAGAGTTGTATCCTAGCCCGCGAACAAGCAACTGTCGCTTACCCTTGCGAGTACGAATCTTTAATACCTTTTCAATTTGATAGTTTTCACTATTTCCAACTTTTTGTAATTCATAGTCATAAAAACAGCCAAGAATCTCTTCATCTTTCATATCACAAAGCCGATACGCTATAGGTTTAGTATCCAAGACTTTGGACGCTTTAAAATGTTCAGTGCTCCAAAAGTAATTTCTTTTTTCAAAAATTGGAAGGCATGTTTGGACGTGATTTCGTATAAGTGTCTAGAAAAAACATCGTGGGGAGTGTTACCACCTGGGGAGACATAATTGGACACGATTTCATACAAGCGTCTAGACATGTATAGGGGGAATTTTGCCTAGAAACAGGACATGCGCTCGGAATCTGGCCAGCCGACCGGTAGAAACAGCTGGCCACATTGTCCAGGTGCGAGGGGTTCCATTTATTAAAACTTTTCTATTATCCTGACCACATTCCAAGTAATTTAAACACCTGGGAATCTTGCCTGGACGTACCAAATCTTGTCTGGACATGCCAAATCCTGCGAGGGCGGGAATCTTGACAGGGCATGCCATATCTTGCCAGGGCGGGAATCTTGCTTGGACATGTCAAATCTTGCCAGGGTGGGAATCTTGCCAGCTAGAAACACGTGCGAAGGATTAGGAGCTCCATTTCCCTTATTATTATTACTTTTCTATTATCCCGACCACACTCCAAGTAATTGAAACACCCGGAAATTTTTTCAGGGGTGGGAATTTCTTCTAGAAACAAAATTGCGGCACCTGGTTGCCAAAGAGGGATGCGCTGTTAAACCTTCTTCTTGCACCGTTAAACAAATGGAAGAAAGGAGTAGTCCATATGGGCGTCATCGGAACTGGAACCCTGTCACTACTATTATTTATATTGTATTATATAATTTTTCTTATATATGGGGACCAACCCTTTTCTCATCCCTCGCTCTTTACGTTCAAGTTTGACTTTTTGGCCCAATTCTTTAAGAACGACTACTGGAACACAAGGGCCGTTGAATTTGAATCAGAATTATTTTTAAAGAACTTCAAGACTTTAGCCTAAAGAGTGAGGTTTGAGGAACGGAAACCCCCCTCATATACGGAATAATTTCTGTCCGTTTTAAGTTTTGATGTTGCTCCTTACTTTCAGTCGCTTTTTTTCACATGCCTCTGGAATGCATAAAACAAGAGAAACTATAGCTATTTTTTTCATTATAGCATAACTTTATTTATGTGTTTGTTCCTTTGTTCGTAACAGTTATGATTGTTTTTGAATTTTGTAAAAGTCAGATTTAAATAAATGGATTTTTTTTAAGAATTGAATTTTTTTAAGATTTGGCCTGGAAATTCTTGGGAGACAGGGGGGGGGGGGTAATCAAGATTTCCCGGGTGCAAGAGGCCAGAGCTGCCACTGCCACTGCTTGCCCCTCTCCTCTTTTTTCCTTATAACCTTGGGGTACTCTGTTGCATCAGTCTGAGAGTGGTTGTTTTTTTGGACAACTCTTATTTTCTTGTCACTTTAGAATATATGTTAGCGAATATAATGCAGAAAATAGACCCAAGGAAAATGATGTTTATCTATTTAAAAAATGTTTATCTATTTTAGTCTACTTCTACTAATAACAGCTCACTGCAGCACTAAGTCACCTGATGCAAGCACAGCTGCGCACGCTCCTCCTCTGCTCTGATCTATTCAATACATCACTTTTTGCTCCCTCTATTCAAGTACCAATCTTATGTAAATCCTTCCTTATTACCTATTCCCACTGGCTCGAGGAAGACATGCCTAATAAATCATCACCTAGAAGTTGGAAGGTCAACCCTAAATCTATATAGCGCAAAAAAAAAAAAAAAAAAAAAAAAAAAATTCCTGTCCACAATAAGATTTGATGCCATCCTTGCAATATTGAACAGTTGGCAGGTTCATAGCGTAACCGATTAAACTGTAATGAACTACAAACTAGTTAAAACTTTTAAAAGAAATAATTAGGATAATGAAAAGAAATATATTTTTAATGTGCTAGGTTATTCGGGGCTATCATAATTCCGCGTAGATGACCAAAAAAACGACTAGTATCAGGTAACCATGTCACATAATTTAGTATCTATTGAACAGTTTCTATAGTGAATCTTGGGGGAGTAGGGAAAAAATATGAGAAAAAGAGAGGTTTTTTCTACCTATGTCAAACCTTCAAGAAGCTAAGGAGCTGAAAACCTACTTATATGGGACTTTATATGATTCCCTTCCTTTTATAAGATAAATTCCCTTAATACAATGTTTATCGATAATTCCCTTGATACGGTGGTTCAGTTGAACCACCGTGCAACTTAACCACCGTGTAACCTAACCACCGTGCAACTGAACCATCGTGCAACTGAAACCCCGTTTAGCTGAACCCTCGTGCAACTGAAACCCATTTATCAGAGCCCTCGACCCCATTTTATTAAACCCCCGTGTAATTGAACCCCCGTGCAACTGAACCACCTTGCAACTGAACCACCATGCAATTGAACCACCATGCCACTGTGAAAAACTGAACTCTCGTGCAACTCATCCACCGTACTTAGATTGGGTTAAACACAAGTTAGAATCTTTACATGTTCAACCTTGTTGGAATTGTTTGCTTTTTAAAGTCATCAAACAGTTCGTGGTAACGAATTGTAAGTAAGGAGCGACCCGGCTCAATGGTAACCGAAACTCTAGAAAACGGTATTTTGATACAAATAGATACATCAAAAGAATCACATTTTAATGCTGATTTCAAATATATAAGTTTCATCAAGTTTAATCCTACACATCAAAAGTTAGGCGCCTGAGAAAATTTGGCTGATTTTCGAAAAAAGAGGGAAAGACCCCTAAAAGTTATAGAACCTTAATGAAAATCTCACCATCATATTCACGCGTATCAGAGAACCCTACTGTAGAGGTTTTCAAGTTCCCTGCATCTACAAAAATGTGAAATTTTGCATTTTTTGCCAGAAGAAAGATCACGGGTGCGTGTTTATTTGTTTGTTTGTTTTTTTTTTTGTTTTTTTTGTTTTTTTTTTCCCAGGGGTGATCGTATCGAACCAGTTGTCCTAGAATATCGTGGGAGGGCTCAAAAAAAACGTTCAAAAATTAAATAAAAAAAAACAAGTTTTTTACACTGAAAGTAAGGAGCGACATTAAAACTTAAAACGAACAGAAATTTATTCTGTATATGAAAGAGACTGTCTCCTCCTCAACGCCTCGCTCTTTACGCTAAAGTTTGACTCTGTCTCACAACTTTATTTTTTAAAACAATTAAAAACTTTAGCGTAAAGAGCGAGGCGTTGAGGAGGGGACAGTCTCTTTCATATACAGAATAATTTCTATTCGTTTTAAGTTTTAATGTCGCTCCTTACTTTCAGTTTAAAAAACTTGTTTTTTTTATTTAACATAAATGACTGTCAGGATGATTGATAAAAAAGCTCTTTTATGTTGTCACAAAAACAAAGAAAATCGGACTTTACAACTCTTAAAGCCAGATTTATTTCTCATTTTCTTATGTCTGTTAATGAGGGTTTCCTTTCACCCTGTCACTATCTATGGGTCTAGGTGTTTATCTCCTCTCTCCCATGGATAAACCCTCCCCTGAAAAATATCCCCTCGTGGAATATATGGTTTTCCAAATTTGAATATTTTATTTGAGTTCTGTTATTTTTAGTTTAGCTGAGAACTGCTAAGGAAAGTGGAAAAGAGAATTTATGTGTTGGTCCCCCCCTCCGTTAAAAATGTGCTTCTTATGGAAAATCCTCAGAAACAACCCCCTCTCCCATCAAAATACACCCACGCGAAAAATGTCCCTATGTTTCACAATAACAAACACTATGTGTAACCAATGGACAAATTACAAAACTTAAAGGCCCTTAAACTTCTGCAATAGCGTTCTCTGATTGTTTTATAGCTTGAGAGAGAGGAAGATACCTCAAAGGGTGCATTTTATTGCCAAAACATCTCAGCTCTCATTGAGCCTTCGGATAAATACAGAATTAGCTCTAAGCAAGAGACGAGAGGAGGATGGAGGTAGAAATTGTTTTATAATCCCCAGGCAGTTCTAGTCTTTTTTATAATTCGAAAGAGATTGGATACAAACCAACTGCAAGGGGCATTTTTTGGGGAGAGATTTTTCACGGGGAGTTATTTCCAGGGGGGGTTGTCTGCGAGGTGGTATATCCCGGAGGTATTTTTCCACAGGAGGAGTTTTCCTGGGGTGGCTCGTGGTTCGCCCTCCAATCACTTTTGACTTTTAAAAGGGGCAGTAATACTTTCAATTTACAGTCTTCTAAAAAACGTGATTGACAAAACCCCACACAGTTCTCGGGCCAAGGGCTGTAGGTTATTTAAACTACCTATTGTTAAAAGCTAAGGATTTTATAGAAGGGATGGTCGTGCAAATTTTGGAGGAGCCTCATTCGACTGGAAATCGAAAGTTCAAGCTCAATTTTGAGAATCAAAGATAATCAGGCCTCTCTCCTTCTTAACTATCATTCTCCCCCCCCCCCCCAAACTCATCCGATCAAAATTAAAAAAAAATGGTTTGTTCAAAATAGTCTAAAGGTCCAAATAACCATGCCTCTGGGATTATCAATCCCACCAGCAGCTCCTGGAGCAAGGGCTGTAATTAAGCTAGTTCCTCAATGTTAACACATAAGGTTTTTGTGGGAAAGATTTGTATATGAATTTGGGGGGGGGGGGTGTTCATTCAATTGGAAATAGAAAATTCCAGTGCACTTTTTAAGAGTTAAAAATAATCGATGGGCTTCCACCCCACACTCTTTTTTTCCCCAAATACATCCAATCGATAATTTTGAGATGACCAAGTTATTTAAAACAGTTTAAAGGTTAAATAAAAACTAAGTCTCCAGGTTAGCCCCTGATGCAAGGGCTGTAAGTTATGTTAGTTGCCTATTGTTAAGATACAAGGTTTTTTTTTTATCAAGAAAATGGGGCATGTTTGATCATATAAAAAAGCATGGAGCATTAAGGTCAAACCTTGGGGAAATGTCAAGAAGAATGCCATACATAATCAAAAAAAAAATTTTACTTTATTGGTTGTGAAAAGGAAATACCAACAAACCCTATTTACAATGGTTGATGGTATTAGCCGTCACATCGTTCGGAAAATGTTTTTAGGAGCATCTTCAACTAAATAACAAGGTACTATGTGCATCCAGTTTTACAAGACGACGTATCTGCAATGTCTCGAGAACAGCTGAGGGTACAAACCTGAAGAAAAAAAAATTTAAACACTTTCAGGGCATGTTGAAGGAATTTGGAAAAAAAAAAAGCTGGAGCGCAACCAGTCCTCCTCCTATATCCTTTTTAGCTGCAATCTCCCCAAAGACATCTGATCAAAATTCGTTATCTAGATTCACAAAGGCCTAATATTTTGAACACATATGCTTATTACTTAACGTCCAGAAAGGTCTTATTCATCTGAAAAAAGGAGAAATAAATCAGCTTTAATGGTTTGTGACATCGATCTTCCTTTTTTTTTTTTTTTTTTGCAAAAATAAAACAAAAGCTTTTTTATGAATGATCTTGACAGGCGTTTATATCATGACTTTAAGGAACAAACAAATCCAACAAGGTTGAAACACGTAAAAATTCTAACTTGTGTTTTACCCAATAATATTGCCTCATGTTTACAGAAAACTGAAAAAAACAGGGCTGAGTTCAGTTTGTACAGTTGCACGATGGTCCAGTTACACGAGGGTTCATTTGCAAGGTGGTTCAGTTTAGCATGGTGTTTCAGATACACGTGGTTTTAGTTGCACGGGGATTCAGTTACACAGGGATTCAGTTAAATGGAGCTGAGTTGCATGAGGGTTAAGTTTAATGGGGTTGAGTTGCATGGGGGTTTAGTTGCACGAGGGTTTTAGTTAAATGGGGTTCAGTTGCACGAGGGTTCAGTTGCAAGGGGTTTAGTTGTACAGGAGCTCAGTTGCACGGTAATTCAGTTACACGGTGGTTCATTTACATGAGTTCGGTTGGCTGTGGTTTCAGTTACACAAGCCTACACCAAGAAATTCAGCTGCTTCTATAAGTGCTACATATATAGAACTTTATTAGCCTCGGAGATACCAAATAGAAACTATTCGCATTATGAAACACCTTTGGAAGGGGAATCCCGATAAATTTTCATTATATAAATTGATTGTTTGCGGTTAGCCGAAGATTAGTGCAATTTCCACTGCTAGAATCGTGTCAAAAGAAGGATATATTTTACCTTTTAGAAAAAATTGCTAAAATCTTGAAGTGATAATGGATTCCCTGATAGGCAAACTCTCCACTGGACCTAGAGCTTTCAAAACTTCCATTTTCCTCCTGTTTTGGATTAACATATACACAGTACACGTACACACTGTGTTAATTTAAGGGCTTTTAATTTCTATGACCAAATACCGTATTTGTTATAAAATCTAGATTATTATACCTACAATATAGCAGCAGAAATCTATAGCTGTTGCTATTTTTCTTCCCTACACCTATTTTTCTTCCCTTTACCTTCGTTCCCCTTTTATTATAAAAAGGCCATATTTTTCTACTTGGAACCTGGTCTCTTTGTTACTGTAGCTCTAGGTAAAATTCATCTGGGTCATTACTGTCTCCGTCAGTCGTTTTTTCTCAGGGGCATATACTGCTATGCCCTGATACCTTGCGCTTTTTTTGGTCAGAAAACAGCTAGAATTCTATTATTAATACCTTCTCAGCCTAGTTAAGACTTAAAAGATTCCTGAAACTCTTAAGAAGTGTAACGTCTGCATTTGTCTGTCAAAAGGTCAATACAATAGTTTTCTTTAGTATCACAACGTTCCATGCCCTAATATCGATATTATTTGAATTATTGACATCATTATGTCCTTCGGAAGCTCAGTGGGTCCCACTAGTGTATGTCACGGTGTAATACTTTCTCTTAAGCTTAGATAAAGCGCTTACGTCGGCTTAGAACCGAAGATCAAGAAGTCCAAGGGATCTCTAGGTGAATGGAGGTTTTGTACTATCTTGGATCCATCTTGGTCTTTCCGTGGTTCTCCCTACTTGGCGGGTGCTCTTCTATCGGCTAAGGGTGGTGTCTTGCACTATTAACCTCAAGCTATTACCTCTGACTCATTATGTATTCATGCCTACAAATATTATACTAAAATGGGGAGGCAATCCATAATAGACGAAATATAGCCAGGAAGAGAGTTATTCAGTTCCCAAAAAAAAAAAAATTATGAAAGCAAAATAAAACCGAGAAGAATTAATCCATTATGAAAATCCGTGCAAATGCTGTCCAATCCTAAAAATGCTTCAAGATAATTTATCCCTAAAGCATATAAGAAGGATCGTCATGTTTTCAAACCAATGCGTATTGAGGCCCTCATTAAAATTAACCCTGCCACATATTATCGTTTTTGAATAACATACCCTATATGCAGTAGAAAACGAAAATGAGATATAACGTCCTAGATAATGTCGAAAGGAGACGAAAAACTCGAAAAAGGAAAGACCTACTTGTTGCTTTTTTTAACATCACATCAAATATGTACTTGAATGTGGGTATCTACCTGTATTTTGATATGACAGCCCAGCATCGAGAAGAATGGGAGATTCACAGACAAAAACCAAAAGAATAACCATTTATCGTAAATAAGATCAATTTGTATTTGTAAGTATTTTTAGTATTTGTAACATCTCAGACATGCTAATTTAACAACCAGGATATATATGGTGTCTTTCAATTCAGTTCAACGTCCCAATCGACATTTCCTGAAAGTTTCAACTTAATAATCTTAGGGGTTGTTTGAGGTATTGCACTTAGGTCCATTTACTTGAACTTGAAACTTGACTGCTGGGATTCGCATAGTGTCCGTAAGTTCAACATGTCCCTTAACATTTTCTAATTGTTTTCAACTTGATAGCCTTCCAAAAGTAAGCTAAGTGGATTCGATCCGTCATTTCCGGAAAAAAAAAAAAATCTAAATTGCGTAGCGCGACTGGAATTACACCATTGTTTCAACTGATTGCTCGAACTGGAACTTATTTATGAATGAACTGAGAAATATTTTAGCTTCTGGTAAATTACTTCATCACTACTTAGAAAATAACAAAGAATGGACTTCTTTCTTTTAGTTCTGAAACCGATCCAGCATCGTTTATTATGTCTTTTGCTGATGGGGAAGGGAGCTCTCTTACCACAAATCCTCAAAGACAAATATTGAGCACAGTTTTACAAACACCCTTTTTCTCTCAGTAACTTTAGTTCTCTTTTGCTTTTCAAATTGTCTTTTTATGTAAGTCCGAGTTTTAAAATGAAAACGTTCTGTTTTTATTTTCTTTACTTAGCTATTAGTAGCTTTTAAACCCTGAAGCCAAGGTCACTAAATTATTAAAGTCTTCGTAGAATTATTCATGTCCCCGGAAATCTACTAGCCTTATGGACGAAGGCAAAAAGAACTAGCAATGATTCAACATCTCAAAGTAACTGATGTTGATTAATGCAAATGCTTTTATTCTTTAAAACAGGCTGTAGATGATATTTTCATTTTCTTCTTTTTGTTTAGGGATTCACAAAATGAACATATGCTAATGCCTAACCGTGTAACAAAATTACTTACACTCTTTCGAACTTCTGTAAGTGAAGATGACAGTAGCTCTAACTGGTTTAATTCTCTCTTTTTTTTTCTAATGAGATAGAAAGGGAGGCAGTATGTTTTTTTCCTTATTATGAGCTGACTACCCAAAATTCGCCTCAGTGTTAAGTCCTTTTTAAGGCCGACACATAGTTGAACATCTTCCTTTGTCCCGCCCTGCTCAATCTTCAGCTTTAGCCACCTCACGGGATGTTCGACATTTTTTTTTTTATTTTCTTATATTTTTTTTTTATTTTTTTATTTATATTTTTTTTAATATTTTTTTGTATTTATGACCTCATCTCAGCCTGATCTGGGATGTACCTACTTTTCTTACTACTACCTTTCACGCCATATATATAGAACTAGTAATAATATTCGATCATTGTCTATAGTAAAACGCGCAGAATTGGCCTAATATGGACTTCCTTCGCTTGCTATGATCAGCAGCTCACATCTTCGGCGTACCTTGGCCTCCTCCAAAGACGGATTTTCTAGAATTTTTAGTTCTGTGTGTGTGTGTGTGTGTGTTTGTGTGTGTATATGTGTATGTCTCTTTACACCCTCACAGAAGTTGCTTGCCATTTCCTTTAAATCTTTCCTTTATGACATCCTTCCACCCCAAACGAGGACGAGCTGCTTTCTGTTTAGCCGAAAAGGACAATCTTTCGGTAATCTGTCATCTTTTTCATCCGCAGAACATGCCCTAGCCCATCTAAACCTTTTTCCAAAGATAGCGCTAGAAAGCGGGATTGAACCACACTTTTCGTACAGCCTACTGTTTGAAATACGGTCTGTCAGCCGGGTACCCAGAACAATTCGTAGGCAATTTCTCTGGAAAACATTTAGCAAATCTTTATCCGCTTTTCGGAGCGCACCATGCTTCAGAGCTATATTTGACCACTGTCATCACTGTAGCTTCCAATATTCTAATTTTTGGTTTACAGACTTATCTTTCTATTCTTCCAAACTTTCTTTTAACTGTGAAAAAAACACCCTGAGCATCGGCCATTTTACTTTTAGCATCTTCACTGTTCCTACCGTCTCTACTAATAATACTACCAAGGTAATGAAGCTAACCCACCTGATCGATCTTTTCATTACCCAACTTCACCTTTTCATCTTCACTTATCCTAGCCTTAGATACTTAGTCTTCTTAACATTAATTTTCAAACCTATTCTAGCACCCTGAACTTGCAAAACCTATAAAAATTCATTCATTTCATCTAGGATGCTTAAATCATCAGCATAATCTAAGTCCAGGAGAGTTTTTTCCTCCAATTTTTATTCCGTGGTCTCCCACTGCCTTTCCTGTGCTCCTTAAGGCAAAGTCCATCAAAATGATCCATATAAAGGGGGATAGAATACAACCCTGCTTAACTCCTGATTTAGTACGAAACCAGCTGCTATTCTCATTTCCTATCTTAACCGCAGTAGTGTAATTTCTCCTACATAATACTAATTACTTTAATGTATTTGTCTGGTATACTATACAAGGATAAGGCCATCGCTAAAGCTGTTCTATCAACAGAATCGAACGCTTGCTCATAATCTCAGGGTTCGGACTCGCCTATAAATTCCAATAAATTCCTATATTTTAATGCACTCCTATTAAATGCCTATATTTTGGCTAAAATCCTATTATTCCTATATTTTCGGCTGAAGAGCACCAAGAACATTGGTCATGATATGCAATTTTCACACTGCTCATTAAGTAAGCCAAGATGTGCTTTTCTTTGCTTTTGATTCTGCTTGTAGACTGTGCTGTCTTTTGGTGTAGATCGATAATTAATTACAACTGTTGAGCTGTTTGAACTTAACTAATGCTTTGTTGGGATTAGTAAGCTGCTTCTGCCTGGGCTATTTCTGTTGTGTTGACTTAGTAGCCTATGTTTTGTTTTTGGTCATGTTGGGCCTGTCTGAAATGAGCGAAGATCAGTATATAGGCTAGTAGTCTCTGCTTAATGAGACTGTGATTTCATGCGACTTATGCGTTTTTCCTGGCTGAACGCTATAAAAGACTGATGCGAATACGGCCCAGTTTCGGACATATCCACTTTTTTTCTTTTATGGCCTTTTAATCATGTGATGCTATTTTGCAGGTGATGCTTGGTAATTAAGTATGGGGTTATCCAAGTTCAATAGTTCATGGCTTGCTAAGACAGATTGCAGTGGTTAGAAAGATCGGCGAATAGTGTAAGACTGGGAACGACCAGTACTCGTTCTTCTGAAAACTCATGCGGCAGAACACAAAGCCGCAGTTACTGCTCAACTACATCCACTACAGCTTCACCTGACCGGACAATCTCTAGTTGATGAAACAACCAAGGATAGACCATTAGTTGGTACAAACTTGTTTTTGTGAGAATTTTTCATGATGCCGCTTATAAAGCTGAGTTAGTATGTGCACTTTAGACGGTACAGAGTTCCATGTCTGCTAACTCTTCAGACCATATTGTTGCAACCTTCCATGCGATGTTCCCCGGCAAGATCCCCGACGGAATGTCCCTATGTGCGAAGAAAATTCACGTATCTGATCACCGATGCGCTGCATCCTTACTGTAAGCAAATGCTTGTGAAGGACATTCAGTCATATTTTGTACTAGAATATGACGAGACAACCAACTACGCTGGTATGAAAGAGTTACAGATACGTGTTCGATATTGGTCCTCATACGCAAACGAAATCCAGAGCAGTCATTTATGCACAAGTTTTATGGGCCACGCAACAAGTGATGACCTGTTATAGGAAGATTGTGTCAGCCATTGAGCAGAATCAGCTGCCACTTGAAAAACTGATCACGCTTGGAAGTGACGGACCAAACGTCAACAAAAGCGTTTGGAACAAGTTCAATGCCGAAAAAAAGAAAGTGCGGGAAAGGGAATGTTGAACATTGGTTCTTGCAACATCCATATAATTGATAACGCTTTCTTGAAAGGTCTTCAGGTGTTCGGAGAAGAAAGTTCCGACTTTGTTATTCTTGTGCATCCGTTTTTTGACGGCTGGCCTGCAAGTTTCGAAAACTATCGAAAGTGGGGGTGCCAGAGAAAATGCTTTCATGAAGCATGTCCCAAGCCGCTGGCTGACGATTGGACGTGCCCTCGCTAGAATCATGCAGCAGTGGCCGGCAATCTTAGAGTCCTTCCTGAACTTCGTGCCAAGAGAGAAAAAACTGAAGAATCTTCTGTCCACTCCCAAATTTTTGAAGATTGTGGCTTATATCAAAAGTGCGACGATGAAGGCCCAACTCGAGTTTGTTCTAGCCTCAGCAGAACTGTTCATGAGTTTCACCCAACTGTTTCCAGAAAGAAGAACCTCTCATTCATGTTCTGCACTCAGAGATCAAAAGACTAGTTGTGACGCTTTGCGTATGGGTCTTTACTCCAGATTTCGTAACCGAGACTAAAATTTTCTCACCAGAAATGTTGAACCTTGCTGAAAAATTTGCAGAAAAGCCCATAGTTTCAGAAAATATGGAACGAGCTTTCGGTGAGAAAGCAACACTGAAAGACAAGGCCATTTTCTATGTCAATGTGCGAAAACATTTTATTGTGGGTTTTCCCCATAATTTAAAGAAATGTCCTCAGGAAAAGGATGGTTTTCTAGAGGCTTTATGCTGTTTGAGTCCGATCAACATGAAGGATTCAAGAAGCATTGCAGACATAGCGGTTTTGGCACGCGAGATTGCGATCGGAGTAAGCTCAGACGTCGCCCAGGCTGAGTTGCTGCTTTTGCGAACGGAAACTGGACCCCGTGAGGACATCACTTGGATCGATAATTTTTGGAGCCATTATTTTGGACTGGTGAATGAGCGCGAGGACAGCAAGTACCCGGAACTTGCCAAGCTTATCAAAAGCGGTGCTGACGTTTGTCGCATGGCAGCTTAGATGTTGAGCGTGGGTTCTCGCGTTCTGGTAGGATTCTCGGTGAAGACCAGGCCTTGATGTCTGAATGCGTTCTGGATGCGAGACTCATGGTATGTGACACGTCGAGGCTTTATGAAGGAAAACCAGAACGGGTTGTTATTACAAAAGAAATGTTGAATCTTGCACGTTACGTACGGTCTCAGTATCAACCACAGTTTATATAATTATCCAGTATGATCATTCCCTATCTCACCCATTATAAAAACCCGGACCGGGGTGCGAGTGCTCCAGAGAACGTAGAAACACAAGCGGCATCAGATCTTTTTCACGGGTAGACAAGTCAGACGCGAAACAATCGGAAACAAGTGGAAACCCGCTATTACGAGTAATGCACTCAGACGCGAAACAATCGGAAACAAGTGGAAACCCGCTATCCATAACTGTACGAAGAAGTGGGAGGAGCTTTTTGTTCGCAACCGAGAACGAAGACCAGAATGATCTGCGTTTTAAGCCTACTGGATAATTATATAAACTGTGGTATCAACTATATCTGAATGAAAAGAAAAAAGAGGAGCTATCCGAGAAGGAGAAAGCAGCTTTCGAAGAGGAAAGCAAGCGGAAGTTGCAGGAGGTCCACGACAAAAAGAAAGAAATAGAAGACCTGGAAAGCAAAAGGAAAAAACTTAGAGCATCAGAGCAAGAAAAGAGAGCAGTAGCAGATACTCTACTTCAGGAAGCGACCGACAGAAGGAAGAAGGCTGCCGACTCCAAGAGTTCCATAGACATTGCCCTAGCTGTTTGTTTGCTCGAAGGAGCTGTGAAGTCCAGAACAAGTGAAAGAGAGCAGATGGTGGAATCTGCGAGAATGGAGCTGTCTCTTGCAAAGAGAAAAACTGACCTCATATCGAAATTGAGGCCCAAGATGCAGCAAGATTGATTCCCAATATTTTACCTGTATCAGTCAATCGTTGGCACAGTGTGTGTATCTGATTTTTTACCTATTTGTACAGTTTGTATTTGAAAAAAAATAAATAAATGCAAAAACTCGTTAAATGACGAATTTATGTGACCAGGCATCCCACGCCATCTACCACACGATCTGATCCCGAGGACTTCCGAATCCTATATTTGGCCTATATTTGGGCCCGGGAAATCCTATAAAATAGGACAAAGCCTATAATTTGAAACGAACCGACCTGTCCGAACCCTGTAATCTGTAAAACTGAGGACCAAAGGTGTTTGACAACTCAGACACTTCTCAATTATTAACATATGAGTGAAAATTTGGTCGACAAACCGCACTGTTCTCCTTTTCTACGACCGCACTGTTCTTCTCTTAAAACTTTGTCTACAGCATCTCTCAGTCTAAAAAGTATCATATTACTAAGTAATTTGCTACCTACAGAGACCAGACTAATGCCTTGATAATTACCACACTCACTCTTATCACCTTTCTTGTACAGTGGTTTAATTAAGGTTTTTCCTAAAATCTCTTCCCCTTATTCAAAAATCATATTCATAATCTTCAGTAATTTATTTCTAACCTCAGAGCCACCATATTTAAGAAACTCATTTACCACAGTATCAGCACCTGGAGCCTTATTATTTTTAATCCTTTTAGTACTGTCGCTAATTCTTCCTCACAAAACAAATCTTCGTTCACATCCAAAGTATCTCAAACTTTTCATTTTCCTCTATATCTTTTCCTGCAGCTCTAAACTCTTTTTAAGCACATTCTCAAAATTCCGTCTATCTCTCTTCAACTCTATCCTTATCACTAATAATGGTCCCGTTCCTATCTTTAACGGGGACATGTCCGGATTGACTACTCCCTCTCAATTTATTAGCATGCCAGTTCAATATTTTACTATTATGGCGTCTAGCTGCATCTTCCAGATCCTCGGCAATTTTATCCTTGGCCTTCATTTCACACTTCCTTAGTTCATATTTTAATGCTCTCTCCACTTTCTTTGCATTTCTTTTGTTTTAATATGATCTATCACTCAGATAATTCTTGTACAAGCCCCTCCTCTCTACTAACATAAAGCCTTTTCACTAATATTCCTAGCTGCAGTCCCAACTTTCCTCCCTAAGTCACCATCAGCAACTTCACAAATTGTTTTTTCTAAAATTATTCCATCCATCTTCCACATTATCAAATTTTAAACTCTCTAGTTTAGTATTCAACTGTTCCTGAAAATTTTCACTCAAATTTTCATCCCGGAGTCAACCAAAATCATAACTTCCCGGAAGTAGTTACCCTTCCGAAATTTCAGCTTTTATATTAACCCTAGACAATACTAGATGGTGATCTTTGCTTTTAACATCAATAACAGCACTCCCATATTTCCTAGTATCTTGTATTGATCCTGCAAGTCTTGGATTCACAATAACGTAATCAATAAGGTTTGCTGTCTTACCGTCACATGAATACCATGTTAACTTATGGGCTATTTTATGACTAAAAACCGTAATAGTTATAACTAAATTGTTATACCTACAAAATTGCAAAAGTCTGTAGCCATTACTGTGTTCTTTTCCTACACCAAATTCACCTAGGCTAAGATACCATATTTATACCATTATCCCTATCTCTACCGACCTGGGCGTTAAAAATGTCCTAGTAAAAACACCATATTCCTACCTGGGACCCTGTCTATTTGCTCCAGTAACTGTAAGTAAAATTCATCTGAGTCACTAGTATCTCTGTCAGTCGGTTCTACAGGGGCATATACTACTGTAACTGATACCCTGAACTTTTTAGTCAAAAATGAGCAATTAGTATTTTATTATTAATACCTTCCCAGTCTAAACAAGACTTAGCAGCTTAATTATTCATCATGAGCCCTACTCCCTGTCTATGTACTCCATCCTTCTTGCCTGAGTAAACAAATTCTATATTACCTAATGTCATGATTCCAACCCCTGGGATAAGAGTTTCTGAAACTCACAAGTCCAGTTCGAATCCTCTGAATTCGTCAGTCAAAATGTCGATACGATAGTTATTTTTTAACTTCGCAACATTACAAGTTCCATTTTTCATGCTCTTTAAATCATTGAAATTATTTTTGCCTTAGGAAAAGCAATGATCCCGGATACCAGTGCAGGAAGGGGACCAACATATCTTCTCAAGTCTACACCGAAGCGCTTCAGTATTAATGAAAGCTTTGTGCAATCCTGGCCCATCTTAGTCCAAACATTATTTTCAGCACTTGGCAATGCTCTTCTATCAACAAGAGTCGAAATCCTGCACAGACAGTCTGAAGCCTATTACCTCCGACTCATTATATAGTCATGCCTACAAATATTATGCTGCTACGGGGAGGCAACCCATAGTAGATAAATTAGCGAGGTTTTCAGCCCGAAAGAGGTTTATTTCAGCCCGAAAACGCCCGTCAAAACAGACCAAGCTCAGAAGAATTATCCATTAATCAGAATCACGTGCGAATGCTTGGTCGTTTACTAGGCTATAATTTCCTCAAGGGGCGCCACTCCTCAAGTTGGAATAGAGTTGACCACAAGGTCCCCAGTCTTGCAGGTACCCCAAAAGGGTCGGGACAGCCCTTTGCAGAGGCCGTTGTCCATAGATCTGGATCTTACGCCCTTCCGTAGTTGTCCTCCTGTTGAGGATCCTCCCATGATGGTGTTCTGCGTCACCATGCAATCTAACTCGTTACTGGAGAAGTTTTGTAACTCACAGGACGTGTGCACACGTGATGGGCCCCTTTCAGTGTATATTTAAGGGGCCTTCTTCCTCTTCCACCTGCATTTACGGCCCCGGGTTAGGGTGTCCCAGTTTCTATTACGGACCCCCCAGGGACAAGGTCCCCTCCCCTTCGTCCGTGCCTCCTATGGGGGTACCCTACATATCAGTCGGGGCGTTCCCCTATCGCCACCTGGGGACACGCTGAGTCGCCTGAGGGATGTGATCCATCGATTTTTATGCTGACTAAAAAGTTGGCTGTAGGCCTACTCATGCTTCAGTTTTTTTCCCTTTTTTTTAAGACAGAAGTGTCCCGTCTTCGTTAGATACGTAAAACCTTTGCTTTAGGCCTATAAATTGGTTGAGATAAAAAGCAAAATTTATGTAAAATGAACAATTTATACATTCAACGGCTGATAATTTTTTGTTGAGCAATGTAGTGTATATTGAAGTTTGACCTGGAATGTATTTGGAAGCCAAGGGGAAAGGGGGCAATTCAAGAAATGGTAAGTTTTTTTTAATCTGGGTATTTGTGACCTTCCTTTTCGTGTAAGAGCCTTGGTTTTAATTACAAAGTTTATTGAAACCAATATCATTTAAACAGAAAAAATGGAAGTAATATCCTGAAAACTGTTTAGAAAATCGTGTCCTTAATTATAGCCTGAACTCCACTGTGCCCTGCAAAACGGAACCGGATAGCCAAGAAAACTTTTAAATTACTCTTGTTTCTATTTGTAGATATTTGGATCACGAGGACGATAATCATATCCCAACTTACAATGAAATCGTGCACGACTCTGAAGGTGACTTAAGCGAAGACGAGGAAACCCTTGAGAAGCAGGCGGAATTTGAGAACAAATTCACCTTTCGTTTCGAGGAACCCGACCATGACTTTGTGAGATCCTACGATTTGATCTATTTATAAAGCTTGATTCCACATTTTCTGCAAATTTGCAAACATACATGCTTATAAAATATATCAGCCCCATTATTATATTTTCTGAAATGCTGTTTGAAAATGTTGCTTATTCCGCCATTTAACTAAACTAGAATGGTAATTCGGTCTCCGTTTCACAAGAAATGGGCAATTTTTATTAAATTTTTTATAAAAAATGTCAAATTGTGATTGACTTTAAGCTTTTTCAGTGAAGAAAAAAAAACAAACACATGATTAAAACGGATTTTGAAAACTCGAGATATTAATAGCTACTTTTTTAGAATTGATAATCGTCGCAATTATTTTCTTTTCGTATGGTCACATCTCTTATTTTTTTATAAATGTATAACACACTATGTGACGCCATGCCTTATAGCTTGAATTTTTTTTTAGCTTGTTCCTTCTGCTCTGTTTTTGCAAAAGCTGTTACACTCACAGGGTCCTTGATCATTATAGGACCTTTTTTTGGGAAAATTATATTTCCTTTCCCAGCTTTCTTCCTCATCGTATGTAATTGGACGATTCCGATTCTCCCCATTTGCAGGACTAAAAAAGAACAATTTGCTGCTATCCTTTTTCTCTTTTTGCAGCTTTATTAATTAAAACTTATTCAGTATTTAGTTTATTCACCTTCACAGCTATTTGAGGTAGAAGGGATTATTTCTTTTCTAATTTTATTTCCTGAAATATATGAAGAGAAGAAACACCCAAGGGATAGAAAATATCCTCCTTGTCAGGAAGCATATAAAGTGAATCATTCCCAGTTAATGTGATCCTTTTCCATCACTTACAACTCCGATGGCTCGTCTCTTTTATTACATAATTAACAACCAGTTATATATCGGAATAATAGACCACATTGGAGATTTGTTGAATTCTTTTAGACGAGTGGTCTATTTTATGGTCGCCTTAATTGAAACTATTAAAAAACTTAAGCGAGAGAGATGAGAGTGGATTGGACTGTATCTTTATATTATCTGCCCTTTTACTGATCATGAAGCGTGCATTAGTTTTTTGTAATAAAATTATTGTTTTCTGCTAAGAATTTTTCTTTGCTAAGAATTGACAAAAAAAAGTCAAAAATTAAACTTTCGGTAACAGTAAGAAGTTTAAAACTGAATTGTCGTATGAAACAATAGTTTTTACATAAATTGGAGCAAAATATTTTGTCTCTTCCATAATACCCAATCTTCTAGAAATCTTCTTTACAAGTCAAGATTTTAGGATTGGTCAACCTCGTAGTACATGCTAACTGGGTATGCACGTACACGGCAATTCGATAAGAAGTGCCCAAAAATTTGGAATTTTTTAATTTTGTGGGGAGGGAGGTGAACCTCCCCCCCCCCCCTCACAGGGTCCTTGAACCCCCCCCCCCCCCTTCTACGCATGTGTCTGCAACGAGGATTTTATCATTTTTTTTTTTCTATTTACGCTAAATCTGTTTTGGTTAACAAGTATAATGCCAACTCAATGTTTCCCTCGTTAATTAAGTGAGGAAGGATTATTTCTTATTCCTTATTTCACATAATTTCTAAGAAGATAGAGTGTTTGGGGAAACAAACCATCGTCTGCTTCAAAAACAAGGTGTTGCGGTCGATTTAATTCTTTTCCCCGGCGTACGCCCTCCAGAGGTACTGGTTCTTCATTCTTGTAACATAATTATTTACCATCGGTAGCTTGAGTTTTATTAGAGGTCTGAATGCAATTTTTTTGGAACAGAATTAAGCTTCTGTGAGGTTTGTCAGAATAATGGTTTTCTAGTATTGTGCTATCTTAAGTGTCACTGTCTGTATGGAAATGAATAGTGAAATGATGTGTTAACAATGAAAAATAACTGTAATTGAGTACAGTATTTTCTTTTATTCAAGGAACCTTCTGTAACTACTGGCTATAATTGCAGAGTCGGACTATAACATCATAGAAGACAATTTTGAGTTTCCGTTTGCAATCAAAACCCACTCCAATATTTTAATGCAAAGAGTATGGGTAACTAATGAGAGTGAAAACTGGCGCCAGTGTCAACAAAGTAATTATTACTGCCATCTAGCGTTTGACGACACCTGGCATTTTTTTTGGGTGTAATAATAAAAATAATTAATTCAATTAGTGTAATTCGTAAAATTAGGCTATTAATAAGAGTCATATCTCAGTTCCTGACGGAAAAACGATTAAATGTAAAAAAATTAATGCAAAAATATAGTGTCACCAAACGCTAGTTGGCGTTGATAGTCTCATTTTTTCGACACTAGTGCCAGTGCCCACTCTTATAAGTTACCCATACTCTTTGATTTAATGCATAAGAACTTGATATTTATTGCACATGAACACAGTCTGAGAAATATTAAGTTTCCGTAATTAATTGGTAAGAACACAATTCTAGTGAGGAATATTCTATTTTAATTGAAGGGGGAAGCATCATGTCCCCTTTGTATCGCTATGTAATATTGTTGTTTCGATATCTAATCTCTTGTCTCTGTTTTCCTCGTCCATACATGAAAGTAGTTCCGAGTAATTTTCACTAAAAAAAATTGCCGCTTATGAAAATTTGTAGAACTGATGATTCTATATTTTGCGAAAAGAGAATAGGCTTTGACAGTCTATATCAGAGGCAACGCTTTAGTGTTGCTTATAGTAAAAAGTCATAAGGCTTGAATTGATCATTTATTAAGGATTAATTTTTCCCAGGGCCACTTCATATGTAAGTTTAATAGCTGTTTTAATTTTCTTTGAAAAACTTCTTTCTTGGAGAGTTGTTTTAAAATCAATCTCTATCAATATTTAATACAAGTATTGCGGTTTTATAAGCAAAAATGGTTTCTGGTTATCTTATTCTTCTTATTCAGGGAGGTACATGAGCCACACGGAAGGTTCTCTCATCTCCTCGGAGTTGTCAGTAGAACGGCTATTAGGGTTGGTACGAACTATCCAGTGTTTAGTGGATCATCTTCTTTATAATGTAAAATCAGCTCCGTAAAAACGGCTAATTCAGTTTGAATGGGGGGGGGGAATTTTGATTAATAACAGTCAAGAAGTTTTATTCCAAGTTTTTTTTTTTAATAAAACCCTTGTGTTTTGAATGAACAGCCAGCTTAAAAATAAGATGTTGTAATACGCTCTTGAGTTTTTTTGTATTTGATTTTCTGTCTTTTTTATACAAGTTCTGAAAATATTATGGACTTCAAAAATATCGCAGTCTCTTTTTATTAGGTTTAAACAAGTTTATGTAGGTTGTTTCCACACAAGAACGCCAATTCAGCCGGCAATCAATTATGCTATTTCTATGTCTTTTCATTTTTAATTTGAGACTGAATGGGTTATCGTTCAATAAAAGCAAGTCTCTTATAGATTTTGATGTTGGAAGAAATAGGGGATATACTAGCAGAATCCTGTGATATATATCAGTCGTAAATCATTTTCCTGTGAACGTAATTATGAAGATTTTTAACTCTAAAAAATTAAATTCTGCCATTTCAGTTGATATCAGCTAAAAGAAAAAAGATAATAACGTCAAAACACGGGCTTCTCACATGCAAAATAAAAACGAAAAAATTAAGGAGATAAAATGAGGCTATTTTTTTCAAGAACATTTGGAACCATTTCTGCCATTCTCTTGTTTCTATTTCTGAGTTCATTAACTGTATAGCAAAGATCCTTCTAAAAATATTCAATAGTATTAAATAGTCCAAATATGTAGGACTCTTGCGTTATTAATCCATATTTTATAAAGATTTTTCATCAACTTTTTGAGTCAAAAGGCTTCAATGACAAAATAAGAACGGCATAGTAGTGTCTTTTTTTATATAAAAAAAAGAAGATGAATGTTAGTTTTGATTTTTAATGTTGCTCCTTGCTTTCAGTTAAAAAAATTGTTTTTTTTTAAATTTAATTTCTTATCGTTTTTCAAATAATGCCAATAAATCTGGTTCACCCTCCATGAAATATATCCCCCCCCTCACGGGAAAATCCTCCGTGGAAACTCCACCCAACGTAAAGTGCAACTTCCCCCCCCCCGTCAAATTCTCTCCAGACAGTTTTATCGTCGCTGAAAATCTCCCCCCCCCTACAATTTCTTGCGGATGATTCAGCCTGAAAAATCATCTAAGCATTCTTTCGTTTCAGAAAATCTTTAATTTCTAATCAGTTCCCGATCACTCTGGAAATGCCCCCTTTCGTAGAATTTTTTTTCTCAGAAATCAAAACACGAGGATAATAGCCCTCGGATTATTCCCCCGGATTCTCTTCACTCAAGTTGAGTTAGCAAAGAGATCGTAAGACTATTAAAAAGAATTTCGTATAGGAATGATGTCAAATCCCCCCAGTGTAAAACTTCCACTGGAAAGTTCACCCTCTCCAATGAAGATTCTGCCTATGGAAATTCACCCAAGCATAAAATTTCCCCCTCGACAAATGTCTATATACTTCCCGATAACAAATACTATCCGTAAAGAATGGGTAAATTTCATAACTTACAGCCATCTTCCCACGGACTGTTGGGGGGAGCCACTAAAGACATAGCCCCTAGCCCCCCCCACCATTTTACCCGTAAACACAGTTATTTGATCTTTCAACTATGCTGAGCAAAATGGCTATCTCAAATTTTGATCAGATAACTTTGGGGGGAAAGGGGTTTAGGAGGGGGGCCAGTTTCCCTCCAATGTTTTTGGTCACTTAAAAAGGGCACTAGAACTTTTAATTTCCGTATAAATGTACCTTCTCTCGATCTTTTAGGACAATTATTTCGATGCGATCACCCCCGGAAAAAAAAAATTAAAACAAATAAACACGTATCCGTGATCTTTCTTTTGGCAAAAATAGCAAAATTCTACATTTTTGTAAATAGAAGCTTGGAACTTCTTCAGTAGGGTTCATTGATATGCTGAATCTGATGGTGTGATTTCCTTAAGATTCCTTAAATTTTTGAGGGTTTTCCTCCCTACTTCAAAAATGAGGCAAATTTTCTCAAGCTCGTGACTTTTGATGGGTAACATAAAACTTGACGAATCTGATATATTTGGAATCAGCTTAATAAGCTGATTCTTTTGATGTATCTATTGATATCAAAATTCCACGTTTTAGAGTTTTGGTTACTATTGAGCCGAATCGCTCCTTACGTACAGTTCGTCACCACGAACTGTTTGATATATAAACTTTTTGAAAAATTGATTAATAACGCAAAATTATAAGACGGCTTCCACGTGTTGCCATTTAATACTGGAGAATTTTGATTGAAAACCAATATGGCTCCGACCTGAAACGTACCATAGTCGCACAGGAGAGTTTTTTTCCTCTTCCTCTACAGGATTTTTTTCTGTCTTTTCTTAAAATTTATCTACAATTTATATGACACGAGTAATCTTTTTGACACATTCCAAGAAAACTTTATAGCTGCTTGTATGACGAATATACTGCTTGGAGTACTATAGCTTCTGCTAGCACTTGCGAGAGAAAGCAGGCCCGAATCTAGGGGGGGGGCATCTAATTGAGCCAAAATCAACTAGAATTGATTTGAATATCTCTTTGCGGCTTAATGTTACTCGATTTAAATCATAGATCTAATCAGGGTAGTCCCTCTTGTTGTACGATAGAATTAGTTTTTCATATTCCAAGAATTAGTTTGTAATATTCACTTTGCTTTGACTGGCTTGAAAACCTATATCTGATGCTACAGTTGGGTGGCACGTAGGCCACTAGAAATTGTGTATCTTCTGTTAGGTTCGCTCAAATTGTATAATTTCGAATCTTTAATTTCATGAATATATACCGAAATACAGTACTATACCTAGATTCTGTACCGTTTGGAAGGAGGGGTTCATCAGGTCAGTTTGCACTTTGGTTGATGGGGGGGGGTGTGTGTGACCAAGATTAAAAAAGGTGATTGTGGTAGTCGTTTCCTAGTTCACATAGTATCTTTTTCTTGGGGGAGGGGATACATCTTGCCCCGGACGCCACCTATACTAAGAAGCATCCTGCCTAGGTACAGGTTTGATTGCCACCGACAGGTTATCTTCGCACTCAAAAAGGGAAGCACTCCACTAACTTGAATTTATCTTTTTTTAATCAGAGCCTCGTAGTATTTATCTAGTTAGTGTGGAAGAAAAACTGGTAAAGTTCTTGTCGAGGTAAAGTTCTTACTACCTTGGAAAGTAGCTGAGCTATGTAATTGAAACTTCAGGAATGAATCCGGGACCTAAAAAATACCCTAGAAATCAGTCATCAATTTGACTATATATACCCTTTCCTTATTTCTAGGGTTTAGAAGATTGTATAAAGACTGGTCAATGCATATCCAAATTTTGAGAAAAATGTTTTACCTTAATTTCGGCTTTTCATTCTTTTTTTTTCATTGCCTCTAGCTTTGAAAATGTATTTTTTATTATTTCACCAAGATTTTAAGCTGTATTAAGGATTTTTTCCCAAATTTTGGAAATAATAAGTTTTAAAAATATTTTAGACTTTATAATCAGATTGAGCAAAGGTGCTCAGAACACTTTCTTTGTGCCTCATTTGAGCAGTAGATCTATTTCGTAAGATTTCGCTTTTTAACACTAAGATTATAAAAGGTCAATGTCCTTTGGAGATAGAAGATGTAGAGGCAGGGACTACAAAATACCTTCCAAGGGCATCATTGAGGCTATATATCCATTCCAAAGAGTTTTATTTTTTTTAACTCACGACTTTCCAAGATAGACACTACTGTCTCTTAGAAATTTACCAAAAACTGATGCACGTTTATTGCACTTCTTAAAACTAATGTTTTCTAAAAATTTCTTGCTAAATTCATTAGTGAATTGCAATACAACTAGATGTCGAGAAAAGATGGATAGATTATTACCAGAAGAACCATTACCATTACCATATTACCAGTTTAATGGTAATTACTATTACCATTACCATATTACCCATACATTACCATATTACCAGTTAAACCAGAAAGGACATGCAAAACCCTCTCTCCCTCTAGAAGAGTTTTGGTCTGAGAATTTACTTTTCCTTACCCCCACCCCCCATTTTAGATCCTCTAACCCAACTCCTAAGGTTTGGACATCTGTAAACCTGTGGTGTACTAAATTGTCACACGTTCACGAAGTGGTTAGCTGCTTCCTTAGTAAAGGGTAACGTTTCGAAACCTCACACCTGTGATATCGCTTTTGCTACTCCTAAAATTCATATTTAAACCAAGGTGTTGCTGTATTTAGTCCAATGATTTTTTTTTCGAATAGTAGAACCTAACACCGAGTCTTTTCACAAGTCTCCTCTCGAGCACCACAGATTGCCAAAAAAAAGTCTTCGCCTAGTATTTAGAAAAAGCAAATTTTTGTTATTTTTAAATACTAGCAAATACTTCAAATAATCAATATAGACCACGTTTGTTACTGATAGGGCTTAAGCATAACGAAATATACAAATGAAAAGAAAAAAACTCATATATCAAAAGAAAAATTGATTTAATGATACGGTATTGGTGCAGAATTATCCGGAGATTCAGAGCTAGACCACTTGAACGCTTCTTAAAGAAAAAGCCATACTAAAATCTGTAATTTGGCGTACCTTCTAAATCTAAACAAAGGTGTTCTTGATTTATGAGCTTATGTGATATAAGTTCCCAGCTTATGTTACATAATCCTCGTCGTCATTTTCATTGGTTATGTTCTAAAATGGTACAATTCAAACCATTAACGTTTGAATGAAATAATTTGGAAAATTAAACAAAATGTTTAACTCAGTTTTGTGAGTAGGGGGAGACCTTATACTACAGAGCGACGTCCATATATGAGAATTGACCTACTTTGAATACTAACTATAAAAGATCACAGCCAATCAGAGACTAGAATCCGTGGGCGAACAAGATCACAACTCACATGCCTTTTTCTAAACCAATCAGGGAGTTAGAAATACTGAGCGAAGTGACATCGTCAGACTTTCTGAGAATTTCAACATTGAATTTAC
The DNA here is from genome assembly GCA_027921565.1 of Artemia sinica. Classification (NCBI taxonomy): domain Eukaryota; kingdom Metazoa; phylum Arthropoda; class Branchiopoda; order Anostraca; family Artemiidae; genus Artemia; species Artemia sinica. Next base: position 45,451,366 of record CM051268.1, on the reverse strand, counting down.
GTAACTGTTATATCACAATTCCACCTTGAGACTACGTTTATATTGATCGCGCTTCGAGGTTAAGATACAGTTCGTTTCAAAGCATTATGGAGCAAACATCAAATAGAATGGATGATTTAGAGCTTATTGTAACGCAAATTTAAACGTAAGTTCTGTTTATAAATAATTAATTGAGATATTTACATGGTAAATTTTTACCAAATCATATTATTGACTTAAGGGATATAGCACTTGATGCCTTTTTTTGCTCTTTCCGAATATAATATTCTTTTTTTTTGTCGGAAATGAATTTTAGCCCCCACCCCTAGATATATCAATCCAGGGTGTATATTTGCACATTAGGGGGATGGGGTTACATGAAGCAAATATTAATTGTAACCCAGCTAGCATCATTTCTTTGAAGACATTAATTTATTTCTACTAGGCTAGCTTATAAAAGTGTCGTTTGTTATAAATTTTATGCCTACATGATGTGTGTGTGTGTGTTAGAAAGCTTTTTCTATTTAATTTTAAGCCTGTATGCTAGCTTCTTTTTTTGTCTCAGAAAACATTTAGGAATAAGATTTTCAATTCTGTAAGACTATAAAAATTTTGTTTGATTGATAATATTAGGGTGTTTTTTTGTCTAAACTAATAAATAAAAGATATCATAGGTCAACTGCTCCCCAACTGCTCCCCATAACCTAAGACGTAAATAGCGACTAAGGACCACACTGGGCCTTTCCATCATAAACAATAAGTTTAGACAACGGGGAATTTTTTTTATACAAGTTTATTAAACAATAATTGTAACCCAGCTAGCATTTCTTTGTAGACATTAATTTATTTCTACTAGACTAGCTTTTGAAAAAATGTCGTCTGAATATAATAACCAATTTTTTTGAACGGAAATGAATTTTAGCCCCCCCCTGCACCCCAATATATCATTTCCAATTCAGGGTTATATATTTGTACATTAGAGGGATGGGATTGCATGAAGTCTATGTTAAGTGTAAGTCAGCTAGCATTTTTTTTTCTCTGATCACATTAATTTTCTACTAGATTAGCTTTTGAAAATGGCATCTGAAAATAATAATAATTGTTTTGTCGGAAATGGATTTTAGCCCCCCCACCGCAATATATTCCAATTCAGGGTATATACTTGTACATTAGAGGGAGGGTTTGCATGAAGTCTATGTTAAGTGTAACCCAGCTAGCCTATATGCTAGCTTTTTTGTCTCAGAAACATTTAGGAATAAGATTTTCAATTCTGTAAGATTCTAAAAAAATTTTATTGATTGATAATGTTAGCGTATTTTTTTTATCTAAACTAATAAAATAAAATATATCATAGGTCCAAATGCTCCCCAAAAGATCAATATAGCTAGACGTAAATACAAGTTGCATTAATATAGAAGATGGAGAGGGCTGTGTAAAGGGGTTTGGGGGGTTGTATAGAATTAGTAACTATTAGCTAGTTTCAATGATAAAACTCCCCCAAAAGTTGTAAAATGTTTTTTTTAAGGATAATTTTTGATTCCCTCCAGCCATCAAAAAGGTTCTAATCGACAACCAATTACGTTCTTCAGTAATCAACTACATTGGCTCTTTGAGGTCCTATACACTAGGAGAGAACACGAGGCCCATATACAAGAAGGCGAAATGGCTAAAGACATGACGATCTCGCAAAAAGCAATGTAAGTTTTAAGTTTATTGATATTTTCACTAGTGATTTTTCTCCGCAAAAGGAAATACATCTTGCATGGTTCATACACATTTTCTTTATTTTAATATCCTGTTTGAGGTCAAGTATTATGACCGTTTAAATCAGAGAATGTAAAATCTTAATAGTAAGATGAGAGACGATAATTAAACAGGCTGTCTTTATCTCAGAACTGACTTGGCCCAATATCTGCATCCTTAACCGTAAACAAGTGCGTGTAGTGTGACTAGTTTTAAAACTTTATTAAAAGAAAACATATGATGCGTGAATTTTAATCGACATTGGTAAAAAATAGAAATGTATTTAAAACAACGTTAAAAAAGTCAGTAGTTTAATTTTGCTTAGACTTTTTGTTTGAGATTAGTGTTACGTGCGCGCACGTAACCTAGTCTAAATTAACCTAAAAAAATATTTTTCAAGTTGGGAGTACACATCTTTTTCCCCTCCCAAGATTACTTTTTTCACTTGGGATTTTCTTATGAATCTTAAAATGACATTAAATATGCTTGTGGCCGTACCAATCGTACTCTGTGCTTGCTCATAGACATGACACGGCTTTCGCAGTGGTACTCTATGGCAGGTTTTTGACACAACCTAGTTTATTGCATGTTGATAGGTCATTTAATCTTTGTACAGTGGAAGGATAAACACTAAGTCGTATCTTTTAAAAGATAAGATGGAGCATTTTAAGAAAGTGTGTTCACATGATATTGTTATTGTAGCATTTAATGCTGACAAGGAGAAGTATTTGAACTATGAAACAAGTACAAGTGGCGTATGACACAAAATGGATTAATGATTATTCTACTGATTACAAAGACAATAGCTACAACATGGAGAAGACAATAGCTAAGAGAAGACAATAGCTAGAGCATCAAGAGAGAACATGATAAAGTATTTTATGGAACAGATCCAAATTTTCAAAGTTGTTCAATGACATTAATAATGTATAATAATGTATGCAACATATTTTTTATGTTAATATTTTACATGTCATTATTTCAATAAAAATATTTTATGCATTGCTTTGACATATTCCCCATTATTTTTAGGGTATGCTAGAACGTCAACGTTTAGAATATCTATTAAAAAGTTGGAGATGTAAGAAAAGTTGGAGATGTTTTATTTTTTTGGAAAAATAGAATTGTTCTGTAAGTTATTTCTTTTTCATTGAGAAAATTCAGAAGAGAACTTGAACTTTTCTTCACTTCGTTGAGAAAATTAGAATTAAGGTGCAACTTTTTATCTTCATGGAGAATATTTACAACCATAGTAGAAACTTTTTCTACCTTCTATGGACAAATTTAGAACAGAACTTTAAATTTTTTATGTCTTTGGGAATTAAGAAATGAAATGGAAGCTTTTTTCATTTTTCTTTGGAAAAATTAGAATTGAACTGTGACTCTTCTTTGGTAAAATTCAGAATTGAGCCAACTTCTTGGAAATTCAGAAGAGAAATTGAACATTTTGCACTTCTTTAAGAAAACTCAGAATTAATGTATAACTTTTTCTATATTGAATGAAAAATTTGGAACAGAACTTTAAATTTTTTCATCTCTTTGAGAAAAAAAATCGGAACTGAAGTGGAACCTTTTTATTTTCTTGGAAAAAAGTAAAATTGATATGTAACTTATTTTCTTTTTCATTGAGAAAATTCAGAAGAGAACTTGAACTTTTCTTCACTTCATTGAGCAAACTTAGAATTAAAGTGCTACTTTTATCTTCATAGAGAATATTCACAACCATAGTATAACTTTTTCTATCTTCTACGGAAAAAATTAGAACAGAGCTTTAAATTTTTTATGTCTTTGGGAAATTAAGGACTGAAGTGGAAGCTTTTTTATTTTCTTTGGAAAAATTAGAATTGAACTGTAACTCTTCTTTGATAAAATTCAGAATTGGGCTAACTTTTGTCCTCTTCTTTAAGAAAATTCAGATGAGAACTTGGACATTTTTGCACTTCTTTGAGAAAACTCAGAATTAAAGTGAAGCTCCTTATCTTCATGGCGAATATTCACAATCATAGCATTTTTCATCTCTTTGAGAAAAAAATCAGAACTGAAGTGGAATCTTTTTATTTTCTCTGGAAAAAAATAGAATTGATCTGTAACTTATTTCTTTTCATTGAGAAAATTCAGAAGAGAACTTGAACTTTTCACTTCGTTGAGAAAACTTAGAATTAAAGTGGGAACTTTTTTATCTTCGTGGTGAATAT